>LPNX010295515.1:591876-677417 GCA_001517045.1 Pseudotsuga menziesii
AATAGCGGAACGTTTGCCTTTATCTTCTTTAGATCTTCGACAATGTCATATTCGATTAGTTGTCTAGTGGACTGAGATTTATCAGCACTCACATTCTCATTGTTTGGCTTAGGCGGCGTTCTGTTTTGCTTCGGATCCTGGCTGGTAATGGTGAAATCCGGAATCTGATCAGCCAATGATTCGTCTTGAAATTTCTTTTTTATATTTCTTTGTATCCTTCGAATCTTTGGGAGCCAAAGACTGTCATCACTAACCGCCCCTTTGCTCCTAGTTGTCATGTTAGCCTCCCTGATATCTTTGCGTCCCTGGGTATTTTCCTCCTCTGCATCGAGTAAGGAGACAGAATTCCATAATGCCATGGTATCGTCCTCCTGCCCTTTTGTAGAAGTGGAAGCATCATTTTCGTTCTTTTCATCTTCATCTTCCTCCGTTAATCTTGAATCCAACATCTGATTCATGACCAATGTCATTGAATTTATCCATTGCGGACAATTCTTTTCAGAATGAGGCTGTTGATGAAAAGTACAGAAATTTTCCATCCCTATCTCTGTCAGATTCATGGAGGCAGTTTTTTGAGGAGGAGGTTGGGTCTGATTGCCATCCTCCCTTTTTTTATAATATGGCCTGAAGAACTTTTGTGCTTCTTTTTCCTTTTCTAAGTCTATGATCTTATTGGACATCTTTTGCATCATTTTAGCCATGCTTTCATAGTCTGGTGTCTTTTCTTCTTTAGGCTTAGTGAACAATAAGGTTTTTCTTCCCGCAACTTTCTCTCCTGATTGTTCCGGATAGTCCTCCACACTTTCTCTTTCTGCTTCTACCACTTCTGCCTCTTCATAGGTCTCTGTTAAGGTAGGCTTGGCCCTACCTTTTGCAATCATGGCTAAATCAGGACCCAAAGCTGAAGTATAGTATTCGATTAGTACTTTGTCTGAAGGCTTATCTGTTTTAGAGAAATTTTTAAGATATGCTGCAAACCTTTGTGTGAAGCTGTGCACTTTTTCCTTTTTCTCTTTCTTTAATGCACACAGTCCTTTCATGAGGGCAGCGTGAGTCTTTTGGACTGCGTACTTACTTTTGAACATTCTCTCGAAGGTATCCCAGTCTGGGATAGAGTTAGCGGGCAATCCAAAATACCACGAGGCCGCCGCTCCTTTGAGGGTATGCGGGAACAGTCTACACACTACATCTTCGTGTTCCCTAGCCCTCAGACCTTCTATTGCCAAGTAGAAACTCTGTAGGTGGTCATCCACTAGGATTTTCTCATTTGGATCAAATTTGGGCAGTAGCTTCTCAAAGGCTTGAGGTAGGTCATGCACAGGTGGGGTCAGATTTAGAGGTGATCTAGCTTTCCAAGCTGGCGGTGGATTTGGTGGATTCGGGGGATTTGCGTTAACGCCGGCCATAAGTTGAGGCAGAGAGTGAGGGGGTGAACCAACAAGAGAGTGAGGACGTGAACCAACCGGGGTGTGAACAGGAGAACTGTAAGGAGTGTCTGGGCCTACTTGGTTCAAAGGCAATTCAACCTCCTGTATGGCAGTTTCCACAAGTTCTTCCCAGTCTCCAACCAACACTGAATCTTCAATTAGAGGACAATATTTCTTCTTGTACTCTCTTCTAGGTAATTCGTGGATAATAGGCAACCCTCCAATCTTATTTACATAAGCCCGGGTATGTCTTCTCAGATCATTAACAATTTCGTTGCGAACAGGATATAGATGTTCTCTGTTGTCTTCTTCCGGAATTGGATTACGCGGTCCACTACTTTCAGAACTGTAACCAGTGGAATAATCTTGGGAAAACAGGTTTCCTCGGCCAGCCATGCACTGGCAGCCCTCCTTCTAGCGCCAAAACTGTTGAGGCCTGGAAAGTCGCAGGCGGCAACAGTAAGGGATTCTCCCCAATCAACGTTCCTAACTAGCCCGTTGACTGTTTGAAATAGGGAATCCATCCGGTTTGCGGTCCGGCTACCGTAGGTCAAGGAACAAAACTAAGGCTTTACCGGTTGCGGCCCGGCCCACCGAGTTTTTGCATTTTGACTTAAAGAAATGATATGCAAGTGCCTAACTAAATGCAGGGTGATCAAGTTGCAGGGAGCGGTCACAAAGTGATGAACAGGTTCTTACCTCTCGTCTTGCGCTCGCGAGCAACCAAACCAGATACAAAAGAAATAAGCTAACTATCTACACTATCCCTAGGGAGCAAGGTTATCATTTTGGGTGAGCAATACATTTTCACATACATAAAGAAGAATCACAGGTAGCTGATACTTCTTCTAAAGCACATGAACACTTACAGATACTCAAATAACCAGATAGCCGATCATTTTATAACAACATCTATTACTCACAGCGAAAAATATCCAGAAATTACTAAAGAACATTTAGCAAGAACATAGGTTCAGAATATCGAATACTCTTACAGTAAATGAAACACAGCTGAAAACGAAATAGTTCCTCTTCAACATTATTCATTGAGTTTGCATTGATACATTTCGCTTTTCACTCTCTCCGACAGGCAAAAATTGTAGTTCCTATGCAAAATGAAGTAGTTCATCTTACAAGTAAACAAATACAAAGTTTTCCAGGGAAAAATCCATTTTTCAGTCCTCCCTCCCTCTATTTAAACTACCCCCGCTGCCCCTTGGGTTGCCACCCCAGCGTGTGACTTTTCAGTATCTTCAACGATTCCGCTTCTTGTTCTGGCCGCTGCATTTTTCCAATCATTCTCTATGAGCGTTTTATCTTCTAACCAGTAACAAATGAGTCTTCCTCTGTCCGTTCCTCCTTCGTTTGCTTGCTTTGTCCTTTTCTGCATTTTACCTTCCTTGTGATCGTGCCGGTTCCGGTCCGACCAAGCTACGCCTTAGCCCATGGTCGCTTTAGTAGCACCGAATTTCTCCTGCAAACAATCACAATGCATTATTCGCTGCAAAGGGGACTTTTTTAAACATTTAAACATTCTCTGCCCAGCATTGTAAATCCGCAAGAGACTAGCCAGGTTCGCTCGGACAAGGTATCGATTTAAGCTTTGGGGGGGAAAAATTATAAGTGGCGGTCGACCAACTTCTGCATCGGATGAGACGAGACTTCAGGAGCCGCAACGGCGGGGAAATATAGAAACCGGGTGAGCGGAAACATGGGCGAAAAAAGGGTAATCGGACGTCGGGGGGAAGAGTGTTTCGGGAACCAGGCGGGGTGGCTCATCCGCAACGGCGGATGGAACACTGGCAGGGGACAGGAGACGAGGGGGAAAACTCAGTTCGGGCGGGGGAAGACAAGGTCGGACGTCGGATGACACTTGAATCGGGAGCTAACTGTCTCCTCCTGGCCGCAACGGCGGGCGAGTGGAAGCTTATGGACAAGCGATTTTAAACCAAACGAATCGAGCGTCGGATGGTTCAGGAAAAAGGTCTAGGAGTCGCAACGGCGGAAGGGTTGAAAGTTCGCAGCGCCCGATCCAGCAGTAAAAGAGGCCCGCTTAAACGGAAACTGAGGTATTTGAGCAGTGCTAAGGATCGGCTATAACCAACGTCGCTTCTTTTTACAGACGATGCACTGAAGAACAACAAATTTTCTTCTCTTCGACCACACATTCACGACCCGAACCAAAAAATGAACAAGGCATACACAAATTACTGACATCCACCTTCAGAGACACGGAAATAAACACGCTCAAGGAGCTTCAAAGTTCAACGATCAAGCCACACAGAAATAATCAGGAGGGGCCCAGAAATTAAAACATTAATTTGGGGGGGGGGAAACAGTTGCGGCAGCAACACCTTCTCAACTCCTCTAGTTAGAAATCAACATTCTGTCCTCATCCTACAAATTTATATTGCAAGCCTCCTCTCCATAGTGTGCAAATATTTGTGCACCCGCTCTAATACAAAAAATGGTGTAGGGGTGGGTCGACCAAACCCAACCTTACCGGCACCTCCAGGATCTCGTGGCCCCTACAATTAGTAGGACTACCAAATTCAGCCCTCGGACAAATTTTGCGCTAGATTTTCCTCCCTGCAATTTATCTTCTACAACAAGGTTTTCTGCAACAGGCTTTCCCGCAGCACTATTTTCGTAACCTCCTTTCTGCAACAGGATTTCCCGCAACACTGTTTTCCCAACCTCCTTTTTACAACGGGATTTATGCAAGCGAGATGCGGGATGCACGGTCAACTTTCCAAAGTTTCTCCCCCACAACTCTCCTCCTGTAAATTTTCCTCTACAACTCTCCCGAACATCAGATCTTTATGGCCTCCTCCATGACCGTTGATATACGCTTTGGTGTAGATCTGTTATAGCCTTTGCAAATTTTGTTGCAAATCTCTCCTGGACCGTTAGATCTCCATCTGCGAACTCGATCTCCACCATTTGTTCTCTGCAATAAACTGGTTAAGGCAGAAAACTTGTGTGTTGCGCAAATTGATCATGGAATCAATCAATCCAACCTACAAACTTGAAGAGTAATTAGCCTAACCCTCCTATGCATGCATCTACGAACTATTCCATCCATTCAAGCAACAATTTCATGCGTGAATCAACGATTTTATAGAAATACAAAGATTTTCAGAAAACTGCCGAAGTCGGCTCTGCACAGACACACAGTTCAAACAGTAAATGCATAGAGGCCAATAACACTGCAAACACACAGCTACTCTTCTTATTAAGAAAACACACACACACACCCCTCGTCTCGCCTCCCTCCGTCTTCTCAAAATATTTACAAACAGAACCAGACTCAAGTCTGTCCATCTCTCTACAAATGGGATTCTAACCCAGAAGAACAGAACTGAAGAACAGAACCCCCTCTACTTCTCTAATCTTCCTATTTAACCTAAACTGTTACCCCCATCCCTGAGTGGTCATGTAACCTAAAAACAAACCACTACCACGCATGATGAAACTTCCATGTCCAAAACAAACAAAATGCGGCTTGATCTCCATGCGAGTCATGACTCGCTATTATTCCTACAACTCTAGCAGCCTATGAGTAAGTAGGATGACTCATCACTATCTAGAATATTCATAAAAACATAGGTTATTTACAATGTAATAGTCTAGAGATAGTTATCAAATTAAATATGATAGAGTTAAGAAAATACTAAATAAATTATAAGTTTTTAAAAATCCTAACTTCAAAGTCTAGTTGTGATTTATTAGTGTTTCTAAGACCCTTAATAGACCTAGACACATTTTGAATTCCCATTTTGAACAATGGAATTCCCATCTTTATGTCATAGTGTCCTTGTGTCAAGCGACTTTGGTCACATATCACTATGACATATCAAGTTCGATATGATCACAAATATAAGGTATGCATTTAAAAAGACTTTGGCCACATATCGATATGATCACAAATATAAGGTATGCATTTTAAAAGGAAACTAGTTTAGATGTAAAAATGTGTGGATCATATTTTTTGTGATTCCCTCTTTACCCCCAATCTATCAATATTCCTTTCTAGAAAGAACTCGTATTATTTTCATTTCTATTTCCATATTAAAGATATCAAATTAAATATGACTATGAAAGATAAAGTACAAAAGATCACAAATTCAACTTATGCGTCTTAAGCATTAAAATGAAACATTTTATATGCAAAAGTGAATGCAAGTCTAACAAACCAAGAAAAAAGAATACTTAAAATTCAGTACAAAAAGAAGGTGTTAAACGAGAGAGAGGGCAGACTCGGATGATGTGTATTCTCCTCTACTATTCTATTGCTCATTTCCTATTCGTGAGGTGTGAAAATTATTTAATAGTTATTTGATGTTAGTAGATTTAATATATTATTTTATTCTCCATCTTGTATTTGGAGGAGCTAGCGACACTTTACATTTCTATGTGACTCATTAACTAGCAATTGCTTCAAGGAGGTGCAATAATACGTCGATAAGGTGATTGTTAGAGAGTAAAAGAATACAGAAAATGTAACATTAAAATGAGGTAGTGTAATATTACAATTAATACCACAAAAAAATGGAACACTTTAATTTATCAAAATTTAGAGAATAGTCCAACTCATAATAGATAAAAAGTTTAATGAACTTAACAGTTTTACACAATAGCAAATAGGCATTTCCAATTAACATAACATTATACAATGAACATGCGATGGCATGGGAGAAATTTATCTGATGAATAAAAGACGCTAATGTGTTGTTATAACTATAAAAAAGGAAAAACATGTTTGATAAGAACACATGTATTTAAACATGGTGTTGCAAACATATTGGGGTAGTTGTAATCTTGGATGAATTGCAGTAACTTCTAACCATTCAAATGGCCCTCTCCATCATAGCACTTTCCTCTCAACAAAGCCACTTCCCTCTTAGCAGATATCCGATGTGAAAGGGGGATTCTAGAAGTATTCTAATAGCTCAAAGATCCTGGAAAATAACCAATAGAATTTACAGCCTCTTAAATCAGTACCTGAATCCTTGAGATAATTATAGACATGAATGATCAAGTTATAATGAGATGAAAAGCATTTCAAAATGGATGCAATAGAGCTAGGCATTCACCTAGAATGTAATAGCAACATGATTTGAAACATTTCGAGACTATTTGAAACATTTCAACATGTCTTGATCGATACATGACTTATTGAAATGATTATAGACATCAATGATCAATTTATAATGAGAAGAAAATCATTTCAAGAATCATCTCAGATTTTTTAATAAACACCAACATTATAACAACTATGTGAAACGATAGTTGACAACTATGTGAAACAATGGTTGCCAAATTTTTTTCTATAATGTGCATACCTTCAATATTATAACATATATATTGACTCAAAAAAAATTGTTTCACCTTAATTAACAAAGCATGGTATGATATTTATCAAATTTAATAACAACTATGATGGGTTGTAGCAATTATGAGTAGTTGTATGAAATAACATGAAATAGGCCAAATTCCACATAATATCATCAAATACACTTTTGAAAATCATAGAAATGAATCTCATGAAGTTTTGAATCGAATAAGGTATATCGTTTCACAATATTGATATAAATTCATTGATATGCATGGGTGATAGCAAATATGCAAACACTTCAAGGTAAGTGAACAAGAGTAGCAAGTAAATGCAATGCAACCCTCATAAGCATATAGTTATTAGTTTGACAAAACGCAATGCAACCATGATAAACATATAGCTATTAGTTAACAAAATACAACAGACCATAGTCCATAAAATTGAACCATAATACTATTTGCAATGTCATGTATATCAAATTGCCTTTTCAACTATATTCAAGTATTGAACAATCCCACTCTACTAAAACCTCCAACCTTGAACAACTTCTAACAACAATTTATTTTTTTAAACAATGTGTGGAATGCGATACAATTCAAAACGTTTATGCTAGAAATAGAAGTAGCAGACAAAGGATCCAACACTTCCACTTCTAATATAGAAGTGGTAGTTCGAGAAAACAATAGACAATCAAGACATAACAGACATAATACATGTATTTCTACAGATTTCCCAATTGTTTAGAATCTTTAGATCCAATATTTTGCCATGTACTTTGTCATGAGCTTCCATAGTTGTGGCTTCAAGCAACTACCTTATCAGTTATGGCGAGACACATCTCCTGGATTTGAACTTTAGGGGTTGTAGATAATGATGATTCCCCCAGAATCATCATTATCTATATCGTTGGGCTTCCACTTCTGAGCTAAAGGTGCCAAAACATTGATAACATGGAGCACGTGCAATGACCTGGTAGTTCAGCAATAGTGGAGTGCAATGACCTGTTCAATTTCTAAAATCAAGTATTTCCCAAGTCAATTTCTCAACTAATGTTCCTTCTGTGAAAACTAAAAAATGTTCTCAATTAACAAGATCTCCCATATACACCAACCTGAAAGGAATTCATTTCTATTTGATGTTCTAAATACACTGGAAGAATGTTCTGAATGTAATCCATGTGACATCCTCATAGATGTTTCATTCTAGTCTCTCTAAATACTCAACTAAGAATGTACACAATTTTAGAGATAAATATTTTGGGGTAAAAGAAAAATTTGCATAATTACCTTCATATTTGGGTGCTAGATATCTAAAAGTGCCAGCTACTCTGGTCTCCATAGAGTTATTTTCCTCTTCCTTGTATCCCAATCTAATGCAGGCTTTCCATGAATGGTATCAGCAAGTTTATAATATTCAATTACTTTTTTTACTTGAGACTCAATTATGTCCTTCATGTAATACAGATCAAAATAAAACAAACTTAAATGAAAAAGTTATATAGTTTGGAGAGTACGCAACGCCCAATCCAATGCAGGCTTTACATGAATGGTATCTTTAAGTTTAACTAAGACCCAATAATGTCTTGTCTATAATACAAACCAATTCAGACAAACTTATATGCAAAATCTATATAGTTTAGATAGTAGAAAACTTGTATTTTACTTGCTCTACCCTAATATTGCATAAACATGCACCAAGAGCAAAAGAAGTAATTAACCCTCAGAGGAGATGCAACATTTCCATTCAACATGTATGGATAAACCAATAGTCTTTATGTGGATGTCATGCAAAATCCACATAATCTCAACAAATGCCTATGCACGGGCAAGCGGATCATTTCCACTTTTGTCTGAAATTCGACTTCGATCCCCCTCCGGCATTAACATCTTTCAATCTCTTTATAGCTAGAAGAGTGCCACCTTGTAGGCATCCCTTGTAAACATTCCCAAAAGCTATTGAACCTAGAATATTCTTGCTACTAAATTGTCAATGGCAACCTAAAGCTCTTTGAAATGGAATCTTTTGGATGATGCGGCTCTACAAGTAATGCATCATATAACCCATAAATGAAATAACAAAACTACTCATATTTCACACAGAAAACCAAAATAGTTTAAAAAAAAATTGTGTAACACTGATAACAAGATGAGTAAATTAGCCATCCAAGGAGATTTCATACACACCATTGAACCTTCCCAAAACCTCCTGAACCTAGAATATTCTTGCTACTAAAATTGACAGTGGCAACCTGAAGCTCTTTGAAATGGAATCTCTTTAACTGACCCAAGCAAATTTTGGATCATGCTGATCTATAAGTATACCATATAACTCATAAACGAAATAAGAAAACTGGTCAGATTTTACACAGAAAACAAAAATAGTTGATAAACAAAAGTGTATAACACTGAGAACAAGACTAGTAAATTGACCATCCAAGGAGATTGCATACATACCATTGACATCAAAAAAAAATTGTTGATTGTGTCTCTGTCTTCACCAAATGAAATTTTCAATTACGAAGGAAATTGTACACAACAGAACAAGACTCGGGGAAAAAACTAAAGGCACGATATTTTTTTTAGAAACTCCAGAGTCCGCCATAGGAACTGCAAAACAAATACCAATGTACACTTACTCTAGCATGTTACTCTACTTAAAAAAATAAACTTAGCATGGCATGATTGTATATGAACAGAGAGAAAAACTTGCATTATGATGTAGTAGCAGTGAAAGACATAGGTGTTGGAGCTTCTCTAGGGTAAATATGTGCAACATGTAACCCACATAGTTGAGGGTTTCCTCTAACACTAATCGAAACACAAATTCTCAACAATCAGTATTTATGTTTGGAATTTATGTCATTTGACCTATTTCAGTTCAAGACACAATGATCCACAATACACAATACACTAAACATGGCTTATTTAGCAGATTTGTTCTTACTTGAAGGTCCTCGCATGAATATTTTGGACGGACCCATTGAGATTGTTGTAGGACAAATTCCCGAGATTGTATACATGACCTTCAAAATACATTTCTTTGTAGTATGCTACAATTCTTTGAATGACATCGTGGAAGCATTTGGAAAAAAGGTGTACTCCACCTAAGTGGACTAAGATAAAAACTAGGACAACCATCAGTCCAAGATAGTTCCACAAAGAAAACATGAAGTGAACATGTATTGAATTTTATGAGCATATGTACATATAATGAAAAGGGTGATGTATCCCATATGTAATTCTAATAAGAAAGGGTGATGTACAAGAAATGTTTACCAAAATCAATGAGTGTATCTTACCATGAAAGCCTTGAGGTTGAAGGAATTGTAGAATGCACCCACATCACTAAAAAAAGGCAATGGAAACCTAAAGATAGGAAAGAAAGTTTTAAATTTTGATATATATTCTAGAGAAGAAACTAATTTGCATAGTAAAGGAAATGAAAAGGGAAATAGAATCATGTAACAAGATGCAAAAGGAATTGGAAAAAAATGTGTACCTATATGTAGACCTCCATGAATGGTTGGAAAGGGATGCATAGATGTTAAGCACAACTTTTTTTTTGTTGTTCTGCGATGTTGAATTTGAGCTACGATAAATGTAATGTAAGAGGGCAGAAATAGTATTTTTGTTTCCTCTTGTATAAAATGGACAAATATCATGGAAAGTAAAAGCAGGTAGGACAATACCTTTTAGTTTGGATCTAGATGTTTTGCATGACAAAAAGGAAGTTTGCATTGGTGGCAACAGGAGATCAAAAGTACAGATGAAGCAGTTGTAGTAGTAAATGCAAAAACAACGACTAACAAGCTGCTGCAACAGCTATTTAGTTACATAGCATATACTCTCTTGTGAAGAGTATTTGAAATGAATTGAGTATGGCGACTATTTGAAACCAATTGAATGTACAAACAGTATAATTGTAGTAGAATAAAAAAATGGACAACATATTTACTTTGAAACCAAGTATAGGGACACCGTGGGAAAAAAATAGACATATGTGTAAAGACAAGAAGTACAGCCTAAATATACACATGGATTACATGTACAATGGAACTTAAGAATTTAGTATAATGTGAACTGTTTATATGTACATAGAGTTTGTTGCATTGTATTTGTAAAAGAACTGTTTGCTTGATATAGTATCTCCTTTAGAGAGGTGCATTACATGCAAATAGAAAGGGAAGTATAATAAATGTACATGTATTGTGGTAGTAGTGGAAGCATGTAATATGTACAATGTTTGTGCATTGCATGTGTGAAAAAGAATAATACATTGATTGAATTAAATCACATGTTATAGATAAGGTAGTAGATACAAGTTAAGGGTATAACATGGCAAGTGAAGAATGTGTGGGAAACAAAAAAGAAGGGTTTTTGGGCTGTAAGGAGAGGAAAAAAGAAAATGCAAGCAAGTACGAGGATTTAGTCATAAATGCAAGAGGGATTATGGCAATGACAACACCATGTAATGTTTATGTATTGGGCAAGATGAGGGTGGTGGGATAGCAAGTCTTTGCGCATGGTGTCCCTTTCATGCATATGGATAATGCGTTGAAGGAAGGCTCTTAATTCTGAGAGAAGATTAACAGTGGGGTGGATCTGATTCAATGGGATGTTTGAATTCGATTGGAAGTGTGCTTCTATCTGTCGAAGCGATGCCTGTTGTTCCTTGATCTATTGGCAGAAGTCGGCAAGGATGTTGAGTTATTGCATATCCATGTTTGATTTCGAAGAGCTAGGAAGTGAGAAACAAAAGCATTAAAAGCTTCACATGTTCAAATAATATAGATTAAATAAAGACATTTTTTATTGTAATGGAATTGCTATACTGACTGTAGTTTTTTTCATGGAAGCAAGTAGCAAAAGCATTAACATATCCACATCATAGATGAAAGAAAAAAAAGTGGAAAACTTGTGTAATGGACATATTTTATTGTTTCTTTGTGTGTTCTATTGCAAAGTCAACAAAATGTTGTAAGTGAAATGTTATGGTAGAATCAAGTAGATGAAACAAAATAAAGATAAGATGTTGGAAGGAAATAACCAGAAATATATTCATGAGTACATGAGTGTTTTTTTGGGCGGGGTGGGGAAGGAAAGAAGACAAGGTTTTTCTTTTATTTTTTATAGAAAGTGGAAAGTGATAGTAATTTTTTATGGTGTTGTTTTTTTTATTCGTTTGTGTGTAAATGAGAAGAGGTGTGGGAAGCAATACATGGGTGTAAGCATATGCGAGCAACTATGTTAAGCGATGTGTGGTGCAATTGATATGGAGGCAATTAAAGTTTCCTCTTGTTTTCTTCGTTGGAAAGAAGGGCTATCCTTCATACATGCATATCGAGAAAAAGAAAAAGGTGGCATTATGCATAGGTCAGTGAGTTGTCTAACTCTTGAAACTGCAGTAAAGCTTATTTCTTGTTGATCGATGTTTGCTATGTCGGTTTTTGCCTTTTGCATTCCTTGTGTTTTGTGGATTGTTAAACCCTAGGCCATGCGAAGGGAAATTTTTTTACGAGAACCTCTTGTTAAAGGGAGGATCGAGATGCAGTTGGGGTTAGAAGCATCCCATGGTGGGCCTTTGTAGTTGATAAATTCAACAATACCAAACAAAGGAAGCATAGGTGGAGTTGTGGAGGTGTTGTACAATGTTGAAACAACTTAACCAAGAACACCATTAACAAGACCTACCTTGACCCAAAGTTTTGTTGAAAGCATTGTTGACTAATGATAAGGAGTACAACCATATCTAGTTATTCATCTTTTGGTGCAATTAGTAGTGTTTGTTTCCTAAGTTCTACTGAAATAATGCAATGGAGACATTTAGTTGTTAAAGCATTTGTTTGTTCTGTAAGGCAACATAATTGTTAGTTGAGAACAAATGGGTAGAGTGTTCAAATCTATGGCTCTTGGATTGAGAGAGGGAAGAGGATGTCCTTGACACAAAAGGGTCCAATCGGCAATAGTTGGTGTTGCATTCCTAATATTGAGGAGAAGATGTTAGAATTGAATCTGAGAAGGATCGTCTCCTTGTTGACGAAAAATTGTTGAGAGGGTTATGAATGTGTCAAAGGTATGCTAAAGTGTGTTTCCATGCAATTCTCCTACATACATGGGGATATATTTGATAGGGGGAAGTTGACGAAGGTCACCTACGAGGATGATAGAGAGGCCTCAAAAAGGAGAAGTTCGATGGGAAGGGAATGCTTCACAAATATGAAAATCAATGTTGGATAAGAGCTTTGGACCAATGAAGCTCGTCTCATCAATTAGTACATAATGTATATGGAGGAGTCCTTCTTGGAGTTTTGCAAGGGCTTGGCCCTCAAGGAGAAGCATAGTATGTATTGGTATGTGAAGGCCATAATGTATTGTAAGAGCATTTAGGTTAAATGTTGTGACACTAGTTGGAGAAAGCAGGAGAAGGGGGGATGAGTTATTTATAGACAATGAATAAAATGCAATTTGCAAGCACCCAATTAAGTAAGATTTTATTGTGCTTGCAGTTCCTTGGATGATCATGTGCAATGGTTTTGTGGTAGTGTGTTATGTGTAGTGGGACATAATAATTTCAAAGTCTGTGTGTTGCGTTGGAGAAAAGAAATTAGAAGAAGTAGAAGTTGAAAAAGGTTGTATATGTACTTGTTTTGATGAGTGGTTCAATTCAATGAATGAGATGGTTGAGTCTTGCAAGTGTAAATGTATATGTGTGTGGCCCCAATTGTGTTTGGTTTCAAAGTTACGATGAGTACCAAGCATGTCAAGATCATCAAGTTGTAGGTTGTTTTTAGAGCAGAGTTGAGAGAGGAGTTCCCATTTGGACATTTCCATAGCGAAGGGATGATGAAATTCATGAGGGGAGGAGTCTCAACAGAAATATCTAAAGGGGACGAAGGGTGTCATTCAACATGCCATGAATTGTAGCTCTCGCGAAAGGATTCCCATGCAGAGACAATTTCCAAGTATGAGGAGGCAATGTCATTTGGAAATTCATGAAAATGTTTTTATAGGAAGAGTTTGCTCCAACAGAAATTGACATAAAGAGGAGAAGTGTAAGGGGGTATGTCAAGGAAGCGAGGAAGGACACGCACAATCTTGGCTGTTTTGTGGGGATTCCATTAGCATTGGTGTCTACATGCAGAGAAGGACCAAGAAAGGGAATCTTCGAGAATGGGTAGTTGTTCAAGTGAAGGGGGTCTTTGCATGTATGCAGAAATGAAGCTAGTTGGTGGGGGGGTGTTGGGGAGGTCTGAAGAGACATGTTTGAAAATAGTCTGGGAAATGTTCAAGGAAACAAATGTACGACTACAAAGATTCAATGGAATTTTTTGTATCATATGGAAGGTATATTGCACACCAATGTCTCGATCAGTTGCGGTTTCTGATAATAGTTTTCAAATAGGCAATAAGATTCCCTCTTCTGCAATGGCGACATGTGCAATATGTGCTAGAATGTCATGGTAGCTCTCAGATTTGTTATTTTCTTTTGAAGCATATTTTAAAATGTATGTCAGTACAACATGATGAGAGAGCACATGATGGAAGTCAACGTTAGCTCACCACAATGAGAGAATAAGAGGGTTGTGTATGTTTAAAAGTTTATCATTTCTAGCCAAGATATATATATATATATATATTTTCCCATAATCATCAATGAACATATAAGATGTTTCATGCAGTTCAAAGGGGAAACCATAGTGACAAACGAGGGTTGTGCCTTTTTTGAAAAGACAAGAAGATTCATTGCATTTTGTGTGTCATTGCACAGAAATTGCAAGGTCTTCATAGTCGTCATTTTGATTTCCTTCATGTATGGAAGACGATGCAAGTGTGCAAGGGTCTTGGTGAGATGCTCAATGGAATGCGGGGAAATGAAGGTGCATGGGATGGGGGGTTCCATGCAGTTAAGAAGCTATCAAAGTATTTTTTGCAGTATCCACCATGAGGGAATCATTCCAATCAATCATGTCCATATTGGGTGCATCCTCCAACCAAAGGAATTTGTGTATATGAGCAGAACCTTTGTTTTTCCACTCATACCTATAGAAAGAAGGGAAGGAAAAAAACATAAAGTTAGGGAAACAGTTAAAATTTCAAGCAGTAGAAGAGAAAAAAATGCAACGAGTGAGAGGAACAAACCTGCACCAGTAATCTTTTGTTTGGAATGTGTTTAGTAGGACCTCTTCAAGGAAGACGGTGAATCTATGGTGCATATATAGATATGTAGTATGTGGATTGGTTATAATGTTATGAATTCTCCATTGAAATTGTGAAGGAAATGAAGTGGGAGGATGGGAAGAAATGAGCATGTGAAGGTCATGCCATTTGGTGTCAGCTGCACTGAGGGTAAAAAAAAACTTGGGCTACCAAGTTGGGTGATCATATCATACAGTCCACCTCTTCTTTTGTTCCAAAAAGAGTTAGTTCCATGAAGAGAAGATCCAAAATGCATGGCATGATCAGCAATACGAGAATTTAGCATTTGGTTGAGTTGTGTGCACAGAGCTGAGACAGTTGCGGGGAGGGTTTCTTTTAGGTTACGTTTAACAAATACAGCTACGGTGGCTTGGCTAGGATGGTGCATCATAAGGTTGTAAAAGTAGTAGCAGAAGTGAGGGTGTTGGCCAAACCTATTATCATGGAATCAGTTAACGTGCAAAGCATACTCTTGCATGCTGATTTCATAAAGATGGGGTTATTTTAGCATGGAAACCCATGTTGGGAATAACGTTGGGAATTTCATTAAGAGGAGGCCTTATGTATTGTATTCATTTATTGGAGAAAGGCTAATGGGGGTCCAATCAATTGAAGTTACAGGGGTGGTAGGGCTTGTAGATGCAGAGCGCCTAATTTCTTCAGTCTCAGTGCGAGAATCTGGGAGTGAAAAAATAAGGGAGGAGGTTTGGGTGTTTGTTGGAATTGGCACTGAAGGTATTGCATCATTAGTAGTGGGTGAGGGAAGTTGGTGTCCTGGCCCATGGGTTGTAGAATGGTGAAGAATGGAGGACACATCTGTGGGTTCAAGTAGCAAAGAATGTAATGCTTGGAGGTCAAGGTGGACATCCTTGTAATATGGGTCATTGGAAATTTTCAATTCCAATGTAGCTAGGACATTTGAAAGAATAACAATGAATTCATAAGGCTTGTTTGCAGCATTACATTTGCAAACAATAAGGATGTCCAAGTCTGGCAAGAGAAGAGAGGTGGCTATTGTGGAGATGTGTTGTGGGAAACTAATAGTATGGCCGGAGTATTTGTATAGGCCACCACATGCATGTGTAACTTGAAGTATTGGATTAACACGGGGAATTAGCATTTATTCTATTGATTCAGGGGTGCAAGTTCATATGTTTGGTTTCCAGGATCCATGTTGTTATCTATGGAGAAGAGACAGCCATGTCGCCCTTTAGTACATCGAGAGCATGCATAGATTCCATTTGAAAACTTTGTTTTCATGTTTGGATATGATTCCTTTCATATCAAGAAAACATGGAGTGGGTGGAGATGAGCAAGTCGGTTAAGAAAGCAAAAGTGATCATCTGGTAAGGGGGTTGTTGGAGGGGGGGTTGTAGTGGATGTGTGCGTTGGGGTAGGTTTTATTGAAGCATTGATATTTTCACATTTGGATTGATAAAGAAGACGTCTCTGCGCATTTTAGTGGGCCTTTGTTTGGATATAAAGAAGCCTTCTACGTGCATTTCTTTGTTCACGTGTACTATCAGATGACATAGGTTGTTGAAGAGAAAGAGTTTGCATTGAACTTGGAGGAGACATTGATGGGATTTTCAAATGTTATAAATGTGTGCTTGTAAGAAAAAGTTGGGGCATGGATATTAAAAGCAATAAATCCAAACTATAAATAAAAATGTATGTGTGCATATAGACATAAAAGCATTGCGAAAGTGTTGCAAGAAAAAAGGTATCAAGCATTTGTGGATGTATGTGGAGAATATATGTATGTGAAAAGTAAGAAAGGAGCAGTATAGTAGAATAAAAAAAACCACATAGATGATATATTAAACATTGTATACATGTAATAAAACGTGAAATGTTGGATGGACACATATAGATAAATATAGTGTATGTAAACCAATGTAAGTCGTGAAAAGGTATTGTCGCAAATTTAATTGTAGAGAGATAGCCTTTATGGTTGAGGGTTCAGTGGCAAGGAGGCATAATTATTTTGTAGAGACACCAAGTAGTTGGTTGGATGCATCATCAAAATTTGTGGCCCCGTTGATCTAGTTGGTGTGGTGTTGCAAGGGAAGCTTTAAAATGTACATGTAGTCGCATTCTGTGAATTCACCATCACATTTGTTGCAATGCCAAGCGTTGTAATCTCTATGTGCATTTTGTTTCATGCATTGAATGCCATCAGCAAAGAGAGGGCATGCAAGGAAGTGGAATTTGTCCATCTTAATGTCAATGATGGAAGCGCGTACGGAGAACCAAAGGGACTTATCAGAGGGCTACATGCTTTGCAATTTGAATATTATTTTAGTTGGGTGTGTTTGAGACATATAGCCTATGTACTTACGACTCAAGGATGTTGATGCAGTGCGAAATCCATGATCAGGGAACCATTTTTTAAGGAGATAGGTTGCCTCAATATATGGATCGATAAGCAAGATACTACTGGGAACACTTCCTACTATTTTACCATTGTAATCAGTAAGATGACCACCCTTAACTGCAAGAAAAGGTGGTGGATTATAGGAGTATAATGAATCAAGATGAGAACCCTCATTGTGGCAATGATGACCCCAAAGCATGACATTAATGCTAAAACATTATGTGTCTCTAAGGAAAATGGTTTGCCTACTTGTTTGAGAATCATCTTTTTTCTGAATCATAGATGCAGGGGAGACAGAGCTGGCCATGCCAATAAGGTAAAACATGGAATTTGAAGGTAAAAATTGAATTTCACTGATTGTTTTAAAGTGGAAGGAATGTAAATAAATCGAGGGAAATTCATCGAGACAAGGGTGGATGGTTGACACGGATGAAACGATAATCTCAAGATGGTTTTTCAAATGGTTTATTGACTTTAATTAATTTAAAACAATAATAAGAAAATTGTTATTAAGTATGCAAAATCATAAAAAGTAATTTCAAAGTACATAGAGTATTTACATCTAAGTCATAGTCTAGGTTTTCCCTATCCAAATAGCAAGCATCCCCCAAACATACTACATGCAACCTTTATTAGTTCAAGCCAAGGTCAAGAAATGTGGAAAGGAGTGAAGCGCAATTTATGAATGTTCCAACCTCCCTAGACTGGAGAGTGGGTGTGTATGCCCTCTAGGGATGGGATGTGCCATGACCTAGATCAATAAGCTAAAAACCAAATTCAAACAGGCCGAGAAGGCCACATTTCAAGTCTAGAAACCGTCAAGAGGTAACAGATATGTATGGGCAGGTAAAGGAGGGCATGGCCTCAGCCCAAGACTAGCAAAAGGAGGTCATAGAATCCATGCATCATCCCTTGGAGGGATCACATAGGTCAGGGCCCAAGCCTAGAGGGCATACACAGTCACCGACTAGTCACAAAGAGTGCACAAAGGAATTTTAGTAGGCCCGAGAAAAGCCATGTATAAGCATCCTACAAACAGGAGTTAGAAGTGTTTTCCTACTAATCATCTTTTATCTCCTCTGAATTTCACGTACTCAACTACATACATAAATTTCTTTTCTTGGAGGTGGAGCTATCTATTTTGTTGTTGTAATTATAATGAAATCAATTACCAAAACCGATTTTTTTTTATTACAGGGTGCAAATGGTTTGCTTTGCTTTGCTTCTCCTAGGGTGGAAATAAAAATGGAAATGGATGACAATTGTTGTTTCTGCCAAGGAGATTTTATTTGAGGAAGCAGGATACCACCATTGGTAACACATTATCCACCTGTCCTCAATGTGTTGGATCCCACTCCTACTGCACCAAATCCTTCATTTGGGAAGCTAGGTAACAAGTACTTATGAGAAAGATATGACAAGAAAATATTAGCATTCAATCCTTAATTTCCTATTTATCATTCCAAAGATTAGTATACCATCCAGTTAATAGTTATGACCTTGAATTCATCAAGTAATTTATTCAACCATATATCAATGAGGCTGAAGAGTAGAGATACCACAATTTAAGACAATAGTAATAAGACTCATGAACCTTGCAAGTATACTCACAAAACAGTCCCAATTATTGTGTGGTTATATCTCAGTTTAAATGAGATAATAATGCATTTATAACCCCCCCAAATGATGACTAAAGAAGGACTATTGTACATAGATCAGATCTGCCCCTTTGATAAAATATATTGAGCTACAGTAATGATGTATTGGGAAGCATAAAAGACACCAATCAGATCTGGACTTAAACAGTAGAGTAAGGAAAAAAACAAGAGTTTTCAACATATGGAAAGCATGTCCAAATAAAATTCCATGACCGGAATTTTGAGTCATTTATGAAAACACATGTGACTGCAGAATGGCATTCCCAACCACATTTAAATTTCCTCAATCATATTTATAAAATAGAGGACATGTTAACAAATGGTATCAAGCCTTAGTTCTCAAATGCATTGTTAATTTTCACTTTAAGCACGAGAAAACTACATAAGTTTGTAGCTTCCAAGTGCAAATATGACATACAATTCCATGTCTTATGCACGCAAAATAAAGACTAAAAACATCCTGCAAAATTGGGCAACAAATAACATGATACAACCATTTAACCCATTTAATATTACCAATTTCAATCCAATACAACTCCCAAATAGAGCATTAACTCTTCATTTGAATTCTATGTTACAGGAATCTATTTCTCAAACATTTAATTTGCAGCTACAGGATTATCATTCAAGTTGTCCATTTAAAACATAAGCTACAGAAAAATACAAATTCCAGACTTGTTTATGCAGCTACATAACTCACATTCAATCAATCAAAAATACATAAGACTACATAATTGTTTTCCCATCCTTAACCAATTTCTTCTCTACAATTTATAAATTCCATAACAACACATGAATTCAACAACATAATTGCAATATAGTCAAGCACGTTTCATTCATGAGAATTGTACAAGAAACCAAATAATTATCATGAAATTCATTAAAAACTAATAAACGTAATAAAAGGCAAATTCCAGCCAAAAAAAACTAACATTTAGAATACTTCGTGATAATACTATGTGATCACGGGTCGGTGGAATTACTATAGCCCATGGCCCATGGGTTTCATACTTGAAAATGAAAGTAGAAAACTAAATAAACAGAATCAAGTTTGACAAACAATTGAAATCTGCAGGAGGCATAGATATATATATGAAGAGAAGTGAAAAAACAGAGTACCCATTTTCTTTCTCTTCTCTAGACTCTTTGAAACCAAAATCCTACAAACCCAATGCAAACCTTGGTTTGTAAAAACATTGAACCCTATTCCTGCAAATCGTTTGAATGCAATTTGTCTCTCCAAACCCAAATCCCACAAATTGTTTGAAGTCGATCTGTCTCTGAAATCGTTGGAAGATTCAGATCACCGAACTAAATGTGACCTCCAAACACAATTTATTCAAGAGGGAGGGGCACTGGATTGACAAGATGTCCAGTGACCTCCATGAATGGGTTATGTGAAAACTGACATATCCATCTTGTATGGCCCTGAATTCCATCTACCCAAGGAAAGAAATGACTGGAGATTAGATGGCAAAGGCATCAGCATTTGTTACAAAACCCTCAATACAACCAACGGAAAATATCAAAGCAAGATATCTATCACATACATGTCGATTCTAATAAATTCAACATTAATGTCACCACAAGGACAACCACTGGATAAAGATAAGAACTAGTCGAATAGAGGATAGTAACACCTATTGTTCCATATTATTCTCTGAACAACCCATATTTTCCCATAACTGCTCTTTCGTCCTGAAGGGGGCGTTACAATCCATCCCATCAGAGAATCAATCCAAATAATGGATGGTATTATCTCCTTCATATTTATTTCTCTTCCATAGTGAGGGTTTCCTGTGCTACCCATTACCACTCCGCTGCCCACTCGGTTCCTTCATTGTACCATTTGTTTCACTGGTTTTCTGCCTTGAATGAGACGCAAGTGGAGCCCTAACAGATATCCATGTCTGGATTCAATGTATAACAACTCTAAGGGCACACATCTCACAGGGGCTTCGCTTGTTGACCAATATCCTATCACGTTAGTTCATATTGTGGGTTTTAAATTTATAAAAAATCGAACCAATATATTGAAGGTATTGAGGGGATGAGGGGTTTAAGGTGGGGATGGGTAGGGTGGTTTATAAGGATTGAGGTATAAAAAGGGGTGGGGAGGAGGTTTTAAGTATTGGGAGGGGGTTTCAACAAAAAGAGTTTGGGTCAATATCTCTCGAAATTAAGGGTATTCTTTAATATCCCATGATCACACGTGCTATGTAATAGGTTCACTAAGTGAAGTCCCCGTGACACATCTATGGAAATTAATCCCAAGTTGTAGATCAATTACACTCACAAAATTACTAGTCAAACATGCAAAATTCCACAAAAAGGAGACTGAATATGGAGCATAACACAATCCTGTATTGAATATGTGTACATCATCCAACCTCATAAAGTAATATGTTGTCCAAATATATAATTACATCATATGTTCGAAATCACAAGGATGTTATTTGAATTGCACAAAAAGCAAACTTACTAAACTAGTCAAAATCCCCCATAGGTGCATAAATCACTTTCCTAATATGGAAATATGCTCACAAATTGGCTAAGTGAGTTGTACCAGCTGATAAGTGATGGAAATATATCATATCCATGCTTTTGTATGGAAAAAAAGGAGGATGGTTAATGCAAAAAACAAGACAGTTACTCCTAGACTAGTTTTTTCCCTTTTGCCTTAAAACTACTAAAAGCAAGGCAACTTTCAGAAAAAGCAGAACTACACTTTTGCTATTCTGGAATTACTGTATAGTTGTCAGAATATTTCCTAGGATGTTTCTAAAGTGTTCCTTCATCCATTTTTAGCATTGGTTGACTTATAGGTGCAAGTGAATGCCAACTAGCATAGTAAGGAATATAGGAATCTATGAATAATACAAAAATGATTAATTAATGTCAAATATGGGTAACTATGGGTTTGATTATTCTAACAGCATCAACAAAGAAGGATGATCCGAGAAGCAGTCCGAATAATCGACAACCATATCTCCTTCGTCTTCCACAGTGATGGTTTTCTGTGCTACCCATTACCACTTTGTTTTCCACTCAGTTCCTTCATTGTACCATTTGTTTAGGTGGTTTCCTGCCTTGAATGAGATGCAAGTGTATCCCTAACAGATTCCCATGTCTGGCTTGAGTGTAGGAAAACCTAAGGACATGCATCAACAAACGAGGTGTAATGCAGGAGGACACGAACTAGAGGCCAATTGGCAAAAGGGATGACGATTGCTATGATAGAATCAAGATAGACCTTAGGGAAAAAATGCTCGTCGGCGTAACCAACGGGTCAAATCCGGAGGCATGATAGACAATCTACATAATATTATTGGAAGAAACCTATAATTCTTAGCATACATTCCCCAAAATATAAAGATAAATAGTGAACTCTTTTCAACATAAATATATAGATAATGAGTAACATAATTATTTGGATTTTAATTTTGGGTTCGAGAAAGAGTCCCTTCTGGGACACTAGACACCAATTCATTTTTTCTTCAAGCTAAGTAATACGATGCAAGAAATGAAGTATTTTTAGCCAAAAACATATCTAAAGCTTGTGGCTCAAAACATACTCATGTGATAAATAGAGCATAATAATAAGAGAAAACTGGTCAACAAGACTCTTAATTGCACGGACAAAAAAATATAATAAGAAAATGTTAGACATGATGCACAACAATGTCCACTTAATGATATCAGTGGTGAGCAGCCCTGTTGGGAAGTGGGCAACATTTCTTCTCAGCAATCTCCTGCACCCATAACATATTCCTCACCGCACTCTATGTCAACCTCGAACATCCCACTTCTGACCTTATTCATCAAGATTTCAGTGACATTCGATCTTGGTGATCATTTATCAAACTTGGAAGGACTTTTCCTTCAATAGATAGTTGATCTACGATTCAGATACATTGAATATTAATAATCTTATCTTTTCTACTGATAAGTTCGAATAAATACAATAATGATAATTGAAATCATAGCCGTTAGAATAACCTCTACGACTGGTATAGTATATGCTCATAAGTTGACATGAAAACTTTTTGGGAAACCATCTCCCCCTTAGTAGGAAGGGTTTACCCTCCACTACTTTAACACTCAAAACCATTTATCCTCTATATAAGCCTACGCAGTAACTCAACTTTCACATACATTTCTGAACTTNACCTTAGTAGGAAGGGTTTACCCTCCACTACTTTAACACTCAAAACCATTTATCCTCTATATAAGCCTACGCAGTAACTCAACTTTCACATACATTTCTGAACTTTCATTTCTCATATATACATCCCAACATTTCTCACCATTTTTGTATGTGCCTCATTTCTCCAGACCTGAAACTTGGAATCCAATACTAACTTTGTTCACTAGAAGATTGATGACGATGGTTGGGTTATTCAAATTACGAAAGGCCTGGATTTATTACAACAAAAAGAAGACGAGGAAGAGTTGTGTGCACCCATTTATAATGTGCCCAGAGAGTTAGTGCAAACAAATGGCATAAGATTACATTCCTCGCTCAGTTTCCATCGGCCCCTATCATCGACAGAGATCTGAGCTCTATGAGATGAAGCGCTACAAATTGGCATTTTTTTACAAATGAGGCAAGTTTCAGTCTGTGGTTGTGGCCAATGAGTTTAAGAAGCACGACTGGAAAATACGGAGTTGCTATCACAATTTCATCGACTATAAGGGACAAACATTGGTGTGGATCATGGCTATAGATGCCTCCTTCCTTATTAAATGCTTGCAATTTTATGTCGGGCACGCCAACGAAACCTCAGACATAAATGTCAAGCAACTGGGACAAGTATTACGTCTGACCAATGGATTCTTTCCATGAATGAGACGCAAGTGGAGCCCTAACAGATGTCCATGTATGGCTTGAGTGTAGGAGAACCTAAGGCCATGCGTCAACAAACAAGGAGAAATGTAGGAGGACACGTGCGGGAGGCCAATTTGCGGAAGGGATGACGATTGCTACAGTGGAATCAAGATAGACCTCACGAAAAAATGGTGTAAATATCTTTCGCAACAAGCTTGGGATATGCTACAAATAATTTTGTGAAGTTATAGGCCCTGAGATTAGGAGTTTATTTGGCTATTCACTCAGACTTGTGTCCAACAAATTCAGATATTAGGTGACTCTAAGCTGGTCATAGACTGGATTAGAAACAGAAGGCACCAATTAAACCTTTTAAATCTTCACCTAGATCCCATATTTGATGACATCTGGAGGTTGTTAGACTTATTCCATCTCTCCAATTTCTAGGATATCTATCAAGAAAATAACCATGAAGCATTTCTACTTTTGAAAAGGGGCCTCCTACTTGAGGAAGGCATATGGCACCGATGGGAACATATTGAAGGTGTGGAGTAACAAATGTTATCTGGCAGTTTTAGAGGATTTCTAGATTGATGCCCATTCTCTCATTTTTGTTTAGTTTATTTGTCTCTAGTATTGTCATACAGTTTTGGCAAACTATACAGTTTTGGCAAACTAGTTGGATGCTAATGTTTTTTTTTCTCTGAAAACTTTGTCATATGTACTAGCTATAATATCGGTAGACCTTTAGGGTCTTTTTTGTGGATGATTTAGATCTTAGGTATCAAAATGTATTCCTACTTGGCCAAATGCAAGGTTATTTTTTATGATCTTTGTACACCAACTTTCTAATATCAATAAAAAACCAAAATTTTTCTTTCTGGAAAAAAAAAAATTATGAATCAAAAGAAAGATATTAACACTTAAAAAAAAATATTTAGTTTTTATTATATGATACTAATTGATATATTTCAACTATTTTTTAATATATAAATGTGTTAGTTAGGATAATATATTCAAATTAGTGGATTTGTATACTACATGATATTAAATTAAGTTTAGTCAATTTTAATTAAATAATTATATAATTAATGGTTGATTTATATGTGTTGAGAGGATTAAAGCATATCAATATCAACAATACTAACATTACAAAAAGTTTGAATTCTGTATTAATCTTGAAAATCAAATAATGTCAATTGACATATCTCAATCATATTTGGTTATGGGGTTGTGTTAGTTAAATATTTATTAGATATGTGAATTAAAATATTAATGTTCATAATATTAGCACAACTAGTTAGTCAATTAATACTAGGAGTTACATTCCATGTTAATTTGGAAAATCGCAATTTTTTTTATATAACCTTTTTTTAAGGAGTAGATTGAGTTTAAAAATAAGAAAAAGATAAAAAACAAAGATTGAAAATTATTTTCTTTCTTGACTTTCTTAGATGTTATTGAATAATCTTTTTCTTGACTTTCTTAAATGTTATTGAAAAATCTTTTCCCTCAATGAGTGGACATGCCTCTTTCTAAATATTTATGAATGTTGTCTTTTTCTCTTTTTATAAATATCCATATTTCCTTCTCTAAAAATTTCACTTCTGCCCAAAACAATTTTGATAGCGTATCAAAAGGAATCCAAAAAACCTTTCAAGATTGGCTAATGTCCAAGCTCTCAATCAGAAGATCAAAAAACAAAGTAAAGAAACAACCATGGACAACGAACTAATAGAAATAATTAACAGATGACACTGATTAGAAATCGGAAGCCGTCCTCCACTGGCTGAAATTGAGTTGTATTTATAGATGGAAAATTACATGGGAGATAGCCTTTCAAAATCTTTATTGAGATTTTTCTAGCGGCTTCTCAAACTCTTTTTTTGAGACATTCACTAATGAACATTACAGGTTCTAATTACTCTTTTAAAAAAGATCAACTTAAATTTACAATATAGACATTATAATACATTTTTTTAGCTTGCTTTTAGTAATAGCCCTGAAAATATTGTAATATCTCTTAAAAGGAAAAGTTTGTGCATAAATTATAACAAATTTCAGAAACTCGTTAAGACCAAATTTACATTTCAAAGGGTGGAAGCATTTCCTCACCATCTATACTAACAAGAGTTAACCCCTCAACAACAGCTCCACTATATTATAAGCAGCAAGCACAACCAATCCACAACTACATTAGTGGGATTGCAGGAAAAACCTCTTGGTGGAGAAAACCTTGAAGTCCTTCTTGATGAGATAAGTCATGTAACAAATTAAGTTTGAAACACAAGGTTTTCAATGGTTGTCGAAGGCATTTTGTGCAAGGATTTTCCAAGTGTTGTTTGTTTTGGGCATGCAATAATAGTCCAGGAAATGGTATTTGGAAGCCATTGTTGCGCTAAGCCAACTTTCATCAATTTCTAATGGAATAGAAAAAGTTGTGCAAGGTTGAGGTTTGTGTAATGGAAAGTTTTATAGGAGAAATGATTGAACACACATACTTAACCGAAGGATGCCAAAGGGAAGAGAAGAGTACAAGTAGAAGTTTCCTTTTGAGGGAGATCTTGTAAAGTTTGTCAATATTATGTAGGCCAAAAATAATATTGCCGAGTACATGAGAGATGTTGTAATGCTTGTTACTAACAAAATAATAAAAAATAAAAATTTTAATTATTCCCCAAAATAAAATAATATTGCCGAGTACATGAGAGATGTTGTAATGCTTGTTACTAACAAAATAATAAAAAATAAAAATTTTAATTATTCCCCAAAATAAATGTCGGCCACAAAAACAACCTAATATGGGCTAGATGATGTAATGTTCCTACCTAACAAAACACTAAAAAATAAAAAAATTAATGTAATGTTCCTCCCTAACAAAATAATAAAAAATAAAAAATTGAATTATCCCCAAAAACAAAATGTTGGCCTTGCACATGGTTTTAAAACCATGTGCAAGGCCTCCTAAACGACCCATGGTTTTATTGTACATTGTTTAAGAGGGTCTTGCAAATGGTCTTAAAACCATGTGCAAGGCCTTCTAAACAACCCATGGTTTATTGTACATGGTTTAGGAGGGTCTTGCAAATGGTTTTAAGACCATGTGGAAGGCCTCCTAAACACCCATGGTTTTAGGAGGACCTTGCGCATGGTTTTAAAACCATGTATAGAGGAATGATTTTAAAACCATGTATGGGAGAGATGTTGTAATGTTAGTTCCTAACAAAATAAAAAATATTATATGTAGTCATAAATAATATTAAATATTAATAATAAAATTATTATATGTCTACCTTAAATAAAAAGATGTGTATTTTGGTTTGAATATAGGATACACCAAAGCTGATAGCTCCTTGAGTGCAATACTTAAAAAGAGGTTTACCTTCAAATATGGAATCCCTCTCTAAACTTGATAAAACCTAAGATTTGAATCTATACTAATTTTAGAACTCAATCCCCTTTCGCTTTACTAGTAAATCTAAGGCTCAATTACCTTTCTCCTCACCAATAAATCCACCATGTTTGAACAACCTCTCTCTCCATTTCAATAATAACATATCTTTAAATCTTCCTTAGAATAAAAGGGTAGAACAATGTATAACGAACAAAGCCATAGTGGAATTATGGTTCATGATTATCCTTGCCATAATGTTGTGCATGTAACTAGGTCAAATTCCACTTTGTGGAAGCGAGTAGGCTGCCATCATCAAATTTAATTACAATTGTAGTACTTTTCACCCAGTATCTTTCATAGACCATAGCTTTAGTTAATAATGAGTGTATGTCAAGGCTGAAATATGAAGTCTTACTATATATATATCTATATTTAAAAATGGGATGTACTTTATAAATAATATTTAAATCAATTACAAATTATTATAAATTTTACTCAATAAATTACAAATTATTATAAATTTTACTAAATAATAAAATTTTATTAGATATTTTTTTGTTATTAATTTTTTATATAATTACCTCAAAACTTTTACACCAAATTACACCAAAATATTCGAAAAAAATTGTAGAAATCATTTAATTTTAAAAAATTGGATGGACCTGTTGCGTTTCTCGCGTGAGTTCTTGAGTGCAATGATGAATATACTGCTCTGTTGCATGAAGATCCTCCACTGTTGCATAAATTTCCATGGTGACCGGCCACTAAGCACAATCATGAAGATCCTCCACTGAAGCATCGGTGGTAGAACTGTCAATTGTAACTGTTATCCCCTTAAATTGCTTTTTTGGGAGACCAGGGCTGAGATCCTTCATGTATCCCTTTGAAGTTTGATTTGTGTTTTACATTAAATTCCCTCTATCCATCCCCTGTTTTTCATTTCGTGCTGCAGATTTAGGATCTCATTCTCTTCGTAGAGCGAGCAATGCAGAACGAAGGGTGGAATATCATCGAAAAATCGAGTCTTGCCAATACCAGTCTGTGTGATTACTTCCATAGTTTAAGTATTCAACTTATGAGAGTGATCATAAGACATCAACCTCACATTATTGATCCCTATGATATCGCAGGCCTTGGGCTTCAAGTAGCAAAAATTGAATTATATGGATTATATCCTCCTGTTACAGTTAACTACAGCAAAGATTTCGGTTTAATAAAAAATGGGGAGAACATTAATCTTATATATGTTAGAATTTTGTGGTGGATTAATGTCTATGCTTTTTTCGTCTAGAATGACACAAGTGTACTGTCCAGATTGATTTTATGGGCGTCCTCCAAGATTAAACAAGAATGAGACATGTGTACTGTCCATATTGATTTTATAGTGGTTGTCCAAAATTAATAATTAATAATTTCAAAAAAAATAGCTTAATTAACGTCCCATAAGTATAGTTCATGATAGTTGGAAAAATTAAACTTCAACTTCAACTATTAAATTATTAAATACAACTATGAGCTTAACTCCATTGGCCATACAACTATTAGCTTAACTTACTCTAATCATGACTTCTACTTGAAGTCATATATTAACTTTTAAATTAATTATTAGATACAACTATTGGCTTAACTTTCATGATTCTACAACTATTAGCTTAACTTCAACTCTAATCAGAGATGTATTGGATTTAGCTTAACTATTAGATACATCAATTAGCTTAAGTCCAATGATTTTACAACTATTAGATTAACTTCAACTTTAATAGTCCTTATATTGGATAACTATTAAATAACTATTAGGTTGACTACAACAGGGATATTTGGAAAAATTAAACTTCAACTTCAACTATTAAAATAAGGGGTGTTGATGATTAGCCCAACCATGGTCATTGGGAAACGACCTTATGAAATTGAGATGCCAGAGCTTTTTTTTTCAGAGGAAAAAATACCAGTCTTTGTTATTCATATGAATCAAAAGACATCTTTTACAATATCAGCATGATTACTGCCAGATTCCAATGCCAACATCTTGACAAGACATTACAGCAGATACATCAATAATAATCTGCAAGAAGACTGTCCGATCTGAGAGCCACCATCGACAAATATAAATGACAAACAAAGCAGCACCAATAAAAGAAAAAGTCTGATCGTAGCAGACTTTTCTCATCATCCCTGTTAATACAGGTCAGAAAGTACTGAGTAATCGAAGATGAACTTCAAACATAAGCATATCAAGCAGTACATGCTGGCTAGAAGGACTCAATTACCATGCTGATACAAGTGAGATATTCAGCCACTCTAAAAGAGATAAAGATTGCCTTGATCCACAATCATTCCATCCAAAGATTCTGAAAATGTAACAACTCCCATATCCAATTTCAGTCCTAGTTTGGAGAGTGCATCTGCCAACGAGTTATGCTCACGATATGTATGTTTGAAGATCACCGGCGGGGCCAATTGAAGCATATGTCTTATATCACAACACCAGTGCATCAGAGATGGAACATCAAGTGCAGAATTTCTGTTTAGCCATGAGATAATAACCATTGAGTCCCCATATATCAGCTGAATAGGGATACCCATCATGAGGCTGACTTTTAGAATTGCCCAGCAAGCCAATAATTCTGCTCTAGTGTTAGAGCTTCTGCCACAACCCATGGAAAAGCTAAAGAAATGCTTATCATTGATATAAATCAAAAAACCTGATCCTCCCAAATTTTCCGCAGCAGCACCATCAAAAAAACCACAAGGAAAAAATTTTGTTGGTTTAGGGCCAATAATGCGAGCTTTGCAGATTTTCAAAGGCACAGGGAAAGAAATAATGAGCCCTTCAATTCTGGCAATCAAAGCAGGGATGGCAGGTTTCTTATCTTCAAATATGCAGAGATTATGAGTGAGCCAAATTCCCCAACATATAAACAGAGGTAAGAATAAGTAAGGGGCAAAACTTGCAGAACAGGAGAACCATCGGTCCAAGTAGGAGTGAATAGAGCTGAAGCAAGGGAAAGTACAACTGAATTTTCTTTCAAAGAAGGTGTAGATACGGACAGAAAAAGGACAGCAGAAAAAAAGGTGATGGATATCTTCCTTGTTTCCTTTACAGAGGATACAACAACTAGGCCCATTTAATCCTCTAGACTGTAATTGATCCCATGTTAATATCTTTCCAAATATCAATAGCCAGATAAAACATTTGATTTTCAGAGGGATAGGCAAAGACCACAAAATTTTCAGCACCTTGTCATTTAAAGCTGAACAGCAGTGGGAGATTATACAGGAATAACCTTCAGCAGCAGTTAATGGCCCAGTATAATTATTGTGGGACCAGATTAATATATCACTTTGATCAAGAGGTCTGGAATTTGGTCGTATTCGGCTTACTGAGATGCCAGAGCTTATGGAGAGACATATACTCCCCTTATAGAGACAGAAAATATACCTTTATTCGGCTCGTTTTTAAAGTTTGAGTATGTAAATATTTTTTATTTTTAGACCGAAAGGTTTTTTTGAATGATTAAAATTGTGAATGAATAAGCCGTATTTTTTTAAATTGTAAATAAAAAATTAATGAAAACAAAAGTTTATAATATCAATTTTCATTGTGGTGAAAACTTTATTTTGTTGGTAATTTGATATTGGTAATTTTAGTGATTTAGATATTTGGATACATATAATTTTGCAAATTTTAATACTTTGAATTATTAAAAATATTAATAATATTAATATTTTTTTGTTAACTTTAGTGATTAAGATATTTGGATATATATAATTTTGCATATTTTAATATTTTGAATTATTAAAAATATTAATATTTTTGGTGCTCATTCTTACACGTATTCTAAATAGCCACTCACAATATATTAAAATATGATATATGAATTTTGATATATATTAATAATAGAGAATACTTTCCCTTGGTTTCTTGTAGATTTCAATCCACTTGAAGAAAAACATTTGAGAAGTCTTTATGTTTGCTTGGTGTTGCATGCTTTTATGGATTTTATTGTTATGACCAATGTTGTTGAAGGCTAGAGATTAATAGTTTTGGATATTTGTTTTATGGTTTTTTTAAGCTATAATGTTCTTTTTTTACAAAATATATATTAGTTGTTTATTTAGTTTTATAAATAACAAACTTGTAAATTTAAAAAATTATAAAGGCTGCATTATTTGTAAATTTAAAAAAATGATAAATGATTCATTATTTGATGTAGAGGGAATCAGACAAAAATGTATCTCAAATCTATTTGATGTAGAGGAAATTCCACAAAGTTGTATCTCAATTCAAGTTTTATAGTATAATTGAAGTTTGACATGCAATTGTTATTTGAAGATTTAACAATAAGAGAAGAAATGTAGAGAAGTGAAGGCATGCCAAGGAAAAGTAAATGTATTAATGGTTAAATTGTTTTATATGTGGGTGTGGATAAAAATGAATAATATTTTACACATACATTTATTATACATTTGAGGAGTAGGTAATTTACATACGAACAACAAGAAGGAACAATAGAGTGCCAAGCAAACATTTCTCAACATTCATAATTGGGTAGATGACATAATACTTAATTTTCTAAAACATAATTTTGAAGTCTATTAAATTATATACAGTTTACAGGATGGGAAACAGTAAGATTATTAGTATTATACATATTTTGAAATGTGATTGTAATTGAAGTATGTAGAATATTATTATTATGTGTACTCTTGACGTGTGACCTCCTAGAAGGAAACACATACTCTTAACCATTAGACCCACTCAGGAACCCATTAGATATAAGTAATTGACACATTCTTCAGAAAGAAAACATTATAAATGTGTCAATATATACCTCTTGACGTATTCTAAACATATTAATCTTATTAATATGGTTGTTGCTAGTATATTAAGGCGGACGGGTACCGGTGATTGGAGAGAAAAGCTACCCCGGTCATGCAATAGATGCTACTTCACTAATTCTTTGCTAATTGGACTTCAGGTCTAAAGTCGAACTCGACATTAACACCCATGACGCCTGACATCAAACCCAATGTTGACTGGAACCCAACATAAAAACTCATGGCTCGGAATTTATTTTGTAATGCAAGAATAAGTATTCGAACTACACTGGTTCTCCAACATAAGTAAATTCCCAAAAGTTGTGTTATTTATTAAGTTCTTCGGAGTTGTTTAGTTCAATCCACTTTTCGTTCACTCCATATATACCTATTCTTATCGCGATCGCTATGAAAATGACCATAGGTTCTACCCGTTTCATAATCTAGTGGACCAATGCACAATGAATTCGCTCATTTCATTCGATTAAGGAACCATCAAGGTATATGGCAAAGCATGTATGCTTGACTCAGTAGGAATCAGCAGGCAGATCCACCTCTTAATTATCGGAGTGATACTTTCCTCGGTAGGCAGGAGGCCTGACAGGCTGGGTTCAGTTCGATACGCGTGTGCAGGAAGGCTTGGTTCACGAAGCACCCCAACCTGAGAGCATTCGAGTTAGAAATACAGGTCCCAGATTAAATGAGAAATACAGGTCCTGAGAGCATTCTAGTGGATTTTCAATGGTTAGGAATATGTCGGGGTAACTCTGATAAGGATCAAATCACACTTGTTCCTCAGCCCAAAACGAGAAATCATTTAGATATGATACAATTTTAGGTATAACTCTATGTGGATGCCTAAGGAAAAGTGGTAACCTCCTGTAGCTAAATAACATACTCAATAAATGATTCATACGGTTAAATTAATAGAAATTTATAGAGTTGCGGTTGTTACCACAGGTCTAAGGAATCGATCTGCAAGCCCCCTACTCTATAATGCCCCATTGGATCAACTTCAAAGAAAAGGAAATCTTCGAGCTATTGACAAAATCCTAAATATTTCAAGTCCAGAGTTTATGGTTCGTCAAGTTCTTATTTTCAGTATAATTACTCTCTCTATGAGGGGATACTGACAGTAGGCAAGTACAACATGTACTACAATAGGCCAGCTATGAAATCTTAATTACTATTATAGGTTGGGGCCAGGAAATAAGTCCCTAATAGCATGCTGGTTGTACTATTTTCAAGTCCTCAATGCATAGATACGTGGTCTTCAATTTGTCCCAGATATGTTATTAGTATCACAGATCCTTATATTTTACTCTTCTCCAAGCATATGTCCAAATTGTTGACGTTTATTTGTCAATCCACAATCATTCTATATAATAATTGCAGGAGATAGAAGGTTCAATATTGGAATTCCATCTTGTAATGAGCCCACCAGAAAGACCCTCTGCATCTATGATTTGTTTGTCCTTGCTAACTTTCGGAGGTGCGGTCATTATCTGGTTCTTTGTGAGCGGATGGTCGGGGCTTACTTATTCGGGCATTTAAGTTGCTTTCTTTCAGGCCTGCTCATGCGAGCCTTGCCCTAGATGGGGTACGTAAAAGCATAACCTTTTATGAGAACAAGTCCATATAGGTTCGAACTCTGTGAAAAAAGAAACCAAATGAAAAGGGCCTAAAGGAAAAAAGGATGGGCTTAAAATGCTACCTACACAATAGCCTAGAGGGGAAATCCACTTGTAATAGATGATGCGCCTGAGAAGGAAGCTCTATACTCTCTTAGTTCTAGCAAAATTGGTCTCTAGCAAACTAAATCCCTAGATCTCAGAAGAAAAGAGGACCAGAGCCAAGGAAGAGCCGAGGAACAGTAGAGCCGAGGAACTGTAAATCTTCAGTCAAACAGTAAGCTCACTGCATTGTACTTCACTATTCATTATTCTGTTGATGTATGTCTAATTAGTAACACTCCCCGTAGATAGGTGGAAATGACCTATTGAGCAATTGTAGGAATTCCAAAGGGTGTCTAAGACGTCGTTTTAGGGTAATAGCCGTTTGTGATTGAGGCGCCGTAAATCTCGCTTATAGACCTAAAGTGACACTGAGCCCTTAGTAAATGGATCCCACAATGGATGTTGCTACTCACAATACAATAGACTGTCAGCAGGATGGGAACAATGAAGTATCTCTTGCAGAGAGACGATCATCGTTCACAGAATGCTCAACCTCTGAACCATCCTCCTCTATTATCCATATTAACAACCTTAATCCTTCAGCAGACTGGCAGTTGCCAGATATCCTCCCTCGTGAAGTATATAAGTTAACTGGTTGGAATTATTTTGCCTGTTCTTAGATAAAAGTGTCTTCCATAGATATTCCTTTTACTGATTCTCAAGACCCTGTACATATAAATCTGTTAGAAAAAACCCAAATTGATTGGGCTAAGCGTCAAAAGTATAAGTACGCTCATCTTGGAGCAATCCGTCTTGGTCTTAACCCTCTTGTTCGTCCTTTTCTTCCAATTTCCTCTCTATGTGTTGCCATAGATACCAGACATACAGACTTTGCACATGCCATCGTTGGTGGTTTCACAGCACCTCTGCACAATGGCCCTACATTCGAAACAATTTTTCCAAAATATTCTGTCAGTTTGGACGACCCGCATATATATGACCTACTTAAAGCCTATATCCTCCCTCAAGGCTTTAGTATGATGACTGGTTCCCGTATTCTTCAACTCAAGAGTTTAGTTTGCGTCAGATTTGGGAATGATACCATGCCTCCTTTACACAAAAAGGTCCATCAAAGTTCACACCTGCACAGCGTGGTGGAACAAGACCATTCTAAACAAGCTCAACCTGTCACATTTGAATGGACGACCATCAAGTATCCCCAGCAATGGGAGATCAAGTACAACGAGCTTAGAAACTTTGAGGCTACACAGAAATCCCCGATCTCTAAACCTTTAAAGTTTGACCAAAGTTCTAACTCTTTCAGATATCCAGAACCAGATCTCACCCCTGTAAATAATTTCTCCACTCTGTCTAGATCATCTTCTGTATCTAGTTCCCGTAGCATACCAGCTTCTATACATTCTGAACCTTCATTTTCTGGACTTGGCTATAACGAACATCGTGGTTAGCATCTCAACTGTCCCGCCTGTAGAAAGAACTTAGACAAGCTTCAGCATATCAGAAACAAGCCTAGGTTGGGAATGTTTTCCCTCTCTTTGCCTAGAGAAAATGGCGTCGTAGAAACAACAAACAGTCATAACCAGAAGTCCTACTTCCCTGGTAGGAACCTTCCAAATCTTCCCTTCAGACAGTTTTCTACCGATGGCTTAGTTAAGAAAGAATTTTTACCTGTTAAATCCTCCGGAGCAGATGAGTCAGTCTCCGACGAAGCCAAACTTGCAAAATGGGGAAATCTGCAGAATAGATTGACTGCTAAGAATCTAGATGAAGTTGCCCTAGATCTCTTAAAACTGCGTAGTACAATGACTGAAGAAAAGGATAAGATATCTGCAGTCGAAGCCAAGCTTGGTCTGATAGATCACCTCCTGTCAGACACCGAAGAAATAAAGACTGTTGTTAGTAAAGCAGCAGAAAGAATAGAAAAAAGACTTCAGAAGATCGAAGAGCTTTTAGTTGCTAATGCAAGATTGAAGAAAAAGGCTCCTGAAGTAAGCCAGATGGCCATATCCTTAGCCTTGCAAGGATATGAAAAGAAGAAGCCCGCCTCTCCTCAACTCGAGCGGAGCTATTCCTTCGGGATGTTCCATGTCCCTAAAAGAGATCCAAACAAACCTGACTTTAATTTTGGTCGGGATGAAGCTGAGTTTGAAAACCTGCGTGGTTGGGTAAAAGCTATCAAAGAATTGCCACCTTCTTTAGAACATAAATATTATGATTTGCAGATGATGTCAAGCGGAGCTCTTATTAAAACCGAACCTGAAGATACGCTCCCAGAAATGGACACATCTATGCCCTCTGCCTCCACTGGTCCGAAGTTCTACACAAATTTTGGTGTTACTTCCATGAACAACCTGATTTCCCAGATGCCTAACCATCCAGTATTAAACATAGGTTGTCAGAACCGTGAAGAAATTAAGGCCGCCCTTAATCTTCTCCAGAATTGGACCATTGCCCAGAGAACTAGAGATGCCACCTTGACTAGCATATATTTGGCAAATCACATAGTCACAGGACTATCCGGTCTTGCTGCAGAATGGTGGAAGCATCTGCCACAAGAGGCAAAGAATGCCATGTTATCAGCCCGCGACGCAGATAAGAAAGTACTGAAAGCCCTCACTAAGCAATTTTACGGTGAGGATAATGGTAATCTAGCTGATCATTATGCTTCAATGTTCATGACTGCTAGACTGTGCAACCTTTCACAGGCACAGCAGTATTTTTGCTACATGCAGAAGTTACTAATTTCTGCAGGAAAAGCCAATGATCCAGCTTACTTAAAATATTACTTGCGGAGTTTCCCTGGACACGTTCCAGATGCAGTGGAAAAGTTTATGAAAGATCGTCATCTCAACTATCAGAATCTTTCCATTGCCCAGCTTCACCACTGTCTTGCTAGACGAGTTGAAAAAGATTTCAAGCGCCATCAGGACATGTTTACGCCTTCATTTTGTAAAAATGTTGCGCAGTTACCTGATTGGGGTTGTGGCGCAGATAACCGCGGACATTTACAGTCTTCCTATAAGTGTCATTCGAAGCAGAAAAAGAAAGGGTTTTATACAAGTGAACTGAGACATCATTATCCAGATAAGCCCTTACAGTTCTCCAGAAGGCAGAAATATAAGTCCAGGAAGCCTAGGCCCAAGCCTAGAAGGTTTTTGAAACGTCATGCTTATCAAGCACAGGATAAGAATTGTTTTCTCTGCGGAAATCCTGGCCACTGGGCAAGTAAGTGCCCTAAGAAGAAACACAAGCCTAAGCTTGCGGCCTTCTGCGACAATCTTGACTCTCGCTGGTGGGATATGCCTGCAGTTGATGAAGAACCCACAGGAGAATGTATATATCTTCCGTCTGATTCTGATTCACCCAGTGATTCAGACCCCAGTCTCCAGCCCGAGCTTAATAAATTTGCTCCCCATTCCGAAGATTCTGCTTCTGACTCGGAAGCAAATTTAGGGGGGTTCGAGGTACCTGATTTTGATTTCAGCCTTAATATGTTTGACTTCTTTATGTTTTCCTCTCCAGCTAGATAGCAGGAATTAGAAAAAGAAATTTCTGCTATAGATCTCAGGCTTTCAGAGCTTGAACCATATCAGTTTCCTGAGCGCAGTTATCTCAGTGAAAAGAAAAAACAGTTAAGTAAGCAGTTAGAAGCCTGCAAAGGAAAACAAAAGATAGAGTATGAAGCCTCTGTATCATATAGCCCCGCAGATCTGTATAAGAATTATCCAAAAGGGCACCAAGAAAGGCAGAGCTTCAGAAGAAGCCGAGAAGCAAAGCTGAAATTAGAGATCAGAGAAAGACAAGCAGAGCTGAGAGAACTCTGTAAGAAGATTGAAGAATTGAAAAGTGAAGTCAAGATAATTCAGATTGAAAGAGATCAATCATCGGACGATGATCTCAGTAAGCACTATGAGAGTGCCCTCGATTTGGAAAGTATAGAACAGAGAGAAGAAGCTTCTGGTCAATCTCCTCCTCCTTCTCCGCCTGCACAAAATCTTATCAGTCTATCTATGCTTTCATGTCCGAAGTTGTTTATTCCAGTTTCTTTTCATCCTTGTGAATATAACCCATATACACTTTCATGTATGATAGATTTAGGTTGCCAGGTCAATCTTGCTCGTGGATCAGCCCTTCCTAGTTACTACTGGGAAAAAACTATTGATGGCGGAACAGCCATTAATGGAGCACCCATTCGCCTACAGGCTAAAGCCGAAATAGCTGTCATATTCAAGCATGTCTGTAGAAAGTTAACCATTTATAGGATGGATGACATGAGTGAAGATGTCGTGCTAGGTTCTAACTTTCTCCACCAAGTTAGTCCATATTTTGTTAACCATCATAAAAAGATTTTCATTTGTACATTCGATGATAAGTTTGTCAGGTTACCCTTAGCTTTTAAAGCTCCATCTGTTTGTCCCATGCCTAAGTCGTTTCTTGTACAGTGACCAAATACCGCTCAGCTCATGAAGATGGAACGCAGTAAGGTCTTCTCAGAATTGCATGGAGAAAAGGCCCTTAAAGAAATCTCTGAGAAGCTTTGTAAAGATTGTTGCTCAGATAGTCCAAATGCCTTTTGGACATGAGAAAAGTATTTCGTTTCACTGCCCTATGATCCGCAGCAGAAGATCAGACCTATGAAAGCTTCTGTAGCCCTGATGTCACCTTCAGAAGTTCAGTTCTGTGACGCAGAAATTCAAGAGTTACTACAGAAAGGTTTGATAGAACCGGCTAAGAGCCCATGGGCATGTAGAGCATTTATTGTCAATAAGCATTCTGAGCATAAGAGAGGTAAGCCAAGGTTAGTGGTAAATTACAAACCGCTAAATGTTGCTTTGCAGAAATTCTGCTATCCTCTCCCCAATAAAGCCAGCCGTTTACAGAGAATAAATGGTTGTGTAATCTTCAGCAAGTTCGATATGAAGTCTGGTTTCTACCAGATCGGGATTAAAGCTGAAGATAGATTTAAGACAGCATTCGTGGTTCCCAGAGGACAGTATCAATGGAGAGTGCTGCCATTCGGTATCAATAATGCCCCCTCTGAGTTCCAGAAAAGAATGGAGGACATTTTCAGAGAACATAACTGGGCATTAGTTTACATTGATGATATACTAATTTGCTCTCACAGTCTGCAGGAACACCTGAAGCATCTGCAGCAATTCTACGAATTAGTATATAAGCATGGATTAGTTCTGTCCGAGCCGAAGATGGAGATTGGAAAAACAGAGATTGAATTCTTAGGATTCAAAATTCAGAAAGGACAGATAATCCTCCAGAATCATGTCTTGTCGTGCTTTGAAAAGTTTCCAGATGAAATCCTGGACAAGACGCAGTTGCAGAGATTCTTAGGATCTCTGAACTACATTCGGCCCTTCTACAAAGGACAGGCCGAAGATATCAAAATTCTTTAGCAGAGATTAAAAAAGAACCCACCTAAATGGTCTGCTGAAATGTCTAAAGCAGTTCAGAAGATAAAGCTTAAGGTTATGGAACTGCCTGCTCTCTCTGCCTACTGGTAATGGCCAGCTTATCATAGAGACTGATGCCTCCCAGTCCACATGGGGTGGTGTCCTGTTGGAAGCCATTAATGACAGAGAAAATATTTGTGGCTACGGATCTGGTGCATTCAAAGGAGCCGAACTCAAATATCCGTCAAGTCATAAAGAAATATTGGCTGTAAAGAAGACTGTTATGCACTTCAAGTTGTTCCTGAAACCAGTCAAGTTCATCATCAGAACAGACTTGAAGATCATGCCCGGCATTTTTAGAAATGAAAGTTTAATGGCTGAGAATAGTAGTAGAATTTTAAAATGGTTTTCTTGGTTAAGCAGTTTTGATTATGAAATTGTTTACAAGCCCGGTTATTTAAATTGCTTGGCTGACATGTTAACCAGGGAATCTTCTCAGAAGCCACAGCCGAAGGCTTTGACAATGTTTTCCACCAGAGATAGCAATTCTGGAGCAGGAAAAGATAGTGAAAATCCTCCAAGAGATCCTGCAAAAGGAAAAGCTCCAATGACAGAGTCTCAGTTGAGAAAAGAACTGTATGAGAGACTCTACAGCCGCGGTAGCCCGGCAACTACTACAGAAATAGTTGCAGTCGAAGAAAGGATAGCTCGAGCACCAAAGACACCTGAAGAGCTGATCCAGAAAGAAGGATTGTTCATCCTACCTTGGGACAGTACCTTCCCCAAAGAAGTTAGAATAGATTCTTTGGAGTATGCTTCTGTGGACGAAGCAAAACGTTTCCTACAGCTTACTCTTGTCAAGAACATTCAGACATCTCCCTGTAAATTGCAGATACTAGAAAGATGGGAGAAAACTGCATTCCAAAGTTTTAGCAATGCCTATCCAAATATTGCTGAATGCAGAGAACTCTGGCTTGGCGAGGATAAAAATGGAGAAAAATATATTGATCTGTGTGATGGTCGTCTCACCTAGACATCATACAACCTTATCCTCCAATACTGTAGGGAAAGAGGCAGCATCATCATCTGCGCAGACCCAGCTGATCTAGCTTACAATCAAACCTGGTCTAGGTGGACTAATGTTTTCTTGGATACCTTCTGTCCAAGAGTCAACTGGGAAAATCGTCGTGCAAATTTCATTCTGCATCTTAAAGCCGATCTTGAGGTTGCTCACCAATGTTTTCAGTGGTTCAAATTTAGACTAATCCATGAAGGTGGAACATATAAACCACTTGGAAATAGAATCTATGTTTAGCAGAAATTCATCCGAAGATTTATTGCAGGTGAGCACATAGAGTCCAGAGTTACAACACGAGAAATTCCACTGGACTATAAAGTTGAATCCCATTTCAGAGGAGAATTCATATGCGAGCCGAATCCTTTATTCAAAGGATCTGATATTGAAAAATGTTTCGGCCAGTTCCTGTATCCACCTCCATCTCCTGTACCTTATGAACACCTGGATGAAGATGTACTATTCGGATGTCATGAGTATGATTCTGATGACTCTGAAATCGACGCCATGTTACGAGGACGGGATCCATACGATTGAAGAGAAGCGGTGGTGGACCCTCTGAAGGCTGAGTCGGCCAGCATTGTCCGACGTTGTATCCGTTGTGGGTCGGATGAATGCTCCACGATTGTAATAGATTAGGGAATAGACTGCCGTGGGCTAGTTATGCTCCACTTTGTACTAGTGTCTAGAGTCTGTCGGCCATGACAGAAGAATCCGGGTCCCCGTAATGCCAAAAGCTATTTAAGGGACGAGATAACGACAGTGGTTGTCCCCACCTGTCGCCCTGGATGATTCGGTAATGACCTGTTAGTGTAGGTTTCAATAACCGGATCTACCGACTGACCGCTTAGTGGCAGTTGATGCCTACCGGGACATCGATAGAAGATTGTATAAATAAAGGCCCCGAGGCCTCATTTGAGCATCAGGTCATTTGGGTCATTGAGTCGCATTGAGCAAGAAGTTTGCTCTGCAAGTCTGAGTTTCTGAGGTTTTGAGCAAGTAGTCCACTCAACTTCTTTTGTCTTGAGTCTGTAAGTAAGTATGAGAAGTATGCTCTGCTTCATGGCCTTGTGCTAAATGATAGCATCAGAACCTCAAGTTGTATAATGTCCATAAGCGTCTATAATCAGACTAAGTATGCTCTGCATCTTGTCGCACTGGTATAAGATTGCATCAGAACGGATCTGAGAGTCCTAGAGTTGAGTCTGTAAATCAAGCGTGTATGCTCTGAGTCTTGCCTGAGAGGTATAAGATCTCATCAGAGGCTTGATCTAGGTGTGGTGTGTTTAAGCAGTGCCGACCTTCACCCTCCGAAGGCTATCTGCAAGTGTCTGTAATATTTTCATAATGTATGTTCATCTCACAGTAATAATAACCATTGTTATTTCTCTTTGTATCTTGTTAATCTCTGTGATAAGTCGTCTGTTAAAACAAGAATTGTGTGGTATTATTCGTGATTATACTGGTGAGGAAGGAGTTTGAAAGGTTGTTCATATCCATGGGCGCAGTTAACGCTCCTCTTTCAACAACTATTTACCAAAGTATTTCATCTCTGAGGATGGAGATTCATGTAATGATGAAAACGAGGTAATGATTGATAGAAAATTTCAATAGAGATTGATAGAAACTTTCTATAGAGATTGATAACTCCCCATCTTCCTATTGGTTGGACAAAAGATCGATCTACAGGTTACAATCGGATTGTGGCTGAGCAGCCCAGTCCTGCCCATTAAGTAAATTCCATGCCTGCCCTTAAAATAAAAACTAAAAAAATTCAACGTGTCCGCATGCTCATTTGTCTAACCAAACAAACAGGAATTTAGACATAAGTGTTTAGCAACACACAAGTAAGGACGCGCTCTGGGGTCGAGTGGTTGTAAGGTAACCGGCGCATTTGCCTCATATGGGGAAATGAAAGCCACGAGAGCAACTTCCAGGGCAGTACTACTAAACAGCGGCAAGATATCGTGGGGAAGCTAATGCTTTATATTTGGCCAATTCCAATTCGTGAATCGCTAACGAATCAGATTTCCTTGCCAGTTCTGTCCAAAATCTGGACAAGGTACGAATGATAGAATGAGGTATGGATGTTGAATAAATATCATCAACATATTCATTCTATAATATGAGTATAGACTCAGATCTTAAATTGGGTAGTTCGGGACCCAATTACATTCGTTCTCGCATACTTGATTAATACAAAATATTATAAATAGACATTCCAGTAACATTTCATGGAATTCACTTTGTAATAAGCCATGGACAAAACGAACAAGAATATGAATAAAAAGATGACAATAGATGTTCAATCTGTTCTTTTTATTTTTACTATTTTATCTTACCGTTACAACCACTTTGTTCACTTACCAATTAGCTAACGCATTGTATGATGCATGAATGATTTTTTTCTTTTCTTGGCCTGGCTACCGGCTAGGCCAGGCAAGTCAGAAAAAAGATGGGAAAAAGAATTATTTTGAACAGAATGAACAATACCATTCGCCTGATTGATTTTTCTCTAAATAATTTCCCTATTCATGTCGAAATCTCACGTAGATCCCTATAGATAATTCCCAATGATTGAAAGGAGATCTTCCTTCTGTTCTTCTCCATGAATATTTATTTCATGAAAGCATATCCAGAAGCTTACCCAGTATCAACAACAGTAGATACACACCCATATCCACCAGTAGAGACAGAGGCATATCTTTTCAATTGGGAACATGGGTTCTATCGATCCAGCCAATAAAAAAATAAATCTAGCGAGAACGAAGTCGCTCATCCATTCATGGGTGAGGGTGAGGAGTTTTTACTTTATTTATATACAGATACATGGGATGAACAGTGAGTGTACATTAAGCACTCTTGGGGTGGTACATTCTTCAACCCCCAAAGTTCCCAAGAATTAGCTATTCCTCCCCCTCATTCTTCTCCTAGTGCGAGACTTATGATTTCTTACTTTTAGGTTTGGTTCAATCAATATAGTAGCAGAAATTTTGACAGGTGATGTGAATGTATTTAAAATATAGCCCTGTCTCATCCATGCACAATGAATTTGGTAAATATACTATTAATATTTTAGATGTTTTTACATTACTAAATGGTACAATACATACTAGTAGTTAAAAAAGCACGTAGTGGTAGATAAGCTAACCTCAAGCTAGTTATAGGTTAAGCATCATAACTACAAATAGCACCACCTTGATCTTAATTAAATACCAATAAATCCTACAGTAGTAATAGATAACCAGCTCTTGTTAACAAATACTGAGAGAATAAATAGTACTGAGATTACATATGTAATAACTAGGATACGTGATAGAGTAGAGCTAGAAATTCTAGTAGAAATTTATTCATTTTACCTGCTTATTCATTACAGACCACATTACATAACTTCAGGTAATGCCTGTTGCTGGCCACCTGAATAACTATACCTTTAAGCCTTCACTTCTTGTAACTTCACTTTTCCTTTTTATGGTATTTTTAGGCCTTCCAAACTACCATTTTCCTTTACCCAATGCTTCATGGCATGGGTACTACACTGATACGATCATGATACACAATATGATGTTAGACTCATCTCACATACGGGATATATTTCACCTTTTTCAGGCGGAGTCTCCTCGCGTCACCTTAGGACCCGCAGTTAGAACCAAAGACCCCAAGCCTTACATGAACATCTTCCTCAAGTCATTCATCCGTAAGGGAATAGGAGGGGGAGACACTAGATGAAGGCATCTTACTGAAAGGTGCTCACTCCTTTTACCTAACCCCTTTCCAACTAAACATGGTGTCAGATAATATAATGGATGAGGTACGAAGAAAGTATTACCCTCAACCAAGGATGCCCAAAATTTTTCCAAGCTCTATTTTATTTGATACTCCCCATGAGTCGGATTCACAGCCGATGGAAAATCCGGTGGAGGAAAGGGATGCAACTGGAAAATTGCAATACATCTGAAGTTGTGGAAGGTACCTATGATGAGTCGAAGAATGAATATTCTCCCTTGCTATATGAGGATTCAATTATCACTTTTCCTAAGGAAAATTTGATTCAACCATCCCATGAGGAAGATACAGTTTATCTTTTCGGATTGGAATCCAATCTTTGCATAGATATAATTTTTTATTTATAATCACATAACATGAAACAGTAAGTGGGGAATAGCGAAATCACATCTTCTTATAGCGTATTTGAAATTGGAGATCAGAATACAAAAGATCAATTGTCCCAATTCATACCAATTCAGGATCCTATATCTACTATAGGATATGTATGAACGAACATAGATGAGAGGAAATCCATGGTTGAAATCTCTTCATTATCCTAGAAATCCCCACATTCACCGAGCAACTCATGAATATCACCCGCGACCCCCTTCACAAATTGTCGAAGGTAATATTCTTACAATGTGAATGAATTCTCAATCAGTACGATGGGATAACCTGGCATTATCTTCTTTACCAGTAGCTATCGGTCCAGAGATTGGTGCGAAAGAAACCTCTTCTACAGACATAGTCAAAGTTTTGTGAATTTCACATTTAGGTGTAAGAATATGAATATCCAGTTTGTCCTTTCATTTTTAGATCATATTTATCCAATCATTCAACCCTCTAGATGGATTAGGTTTTTTCAATATTCATTCTTAGAGCTAGTAGAGCCCGATATTACAAGAATGCAAGGAGTAACTCGTAATTTAACATAAAATTGACTAGGTTCTATTGCACTATACACTTGGTTTTATCTAATGAATAACACCTACTCATTAATACAAGGTACTATATAATAAGTCCGTGGGATAACTCCACCTACATTGGATACTATTGGAAGAGCAGCATACATCTGTGTAGCACCAATGATCCCCTGCAATCTGGGATCATCTACACGGACATCATGTCATGTCGGAATGAAAAAGTAAGGGGTAAAAGTATCATATTATGGATGAATTGTATTGGTAGTGATTAATACCCTTTGCAAGTGGCACTCATCGTTTTTTTCGGTTCTACAGCCACTTGTAAAGCTAATTCCAATCGAAAATTTCCATAGTCTATACAATTGTTACAACATCGATTGAGAGGGTTCCCTTACGTCTAGACCTCATAACATGTAATATTCTCTTATTTATAGTGGGATTCAATCAACCAAACAAAGATGGAATAAATGTTGGCAGGAACAAAATCATTATATCCTGTTCCTTCTCGATACTCGAAAAAATTGTATTGTTGTGTCAGAAGAAGGCTAGTTATACTGGTCCAGTAGAATTCAAAGATACCCTAGGTATAACATTGACAATCAAACAAGGATTGAAGAAGATATCAATAGTTTTCCATTTCTTGATCTCTATCTTTCATGGGATCAATTCCTCCTTGACTGACTTTACGATCATTTATGGAGTTGAGCATCGTTGGGAATACAAGAGAATGCTCCTTTGCTGACATTATTACTAGTATTAGATACTGGGTTATCCATAGCATTACCATACCTTCTCTATTCATTGCAGGTTGGTTATTTGTCAGAACGGTTTTGGGTTATGATGTGTTTGGGAGCCCCCGGCTGAATGAGTATTTCATAGAAATCCAATCCGTTAGAGAAACTCGATGAATTTACTAGATCTTTTTAGGAGGCACTAATGACTACATATAGACCTTATCCAATTTTTACAGTTAGATGGTTGGTCGTTCACAGGCTAGCTGTCCCTACAGTTTTTTTCTTGGGATCAATATCGGCAATGCAGTTCATCCAACGATAAAATCTATCTAAAAAAACTATGGAGATATGACACAATCAAACCCGAACAACCAAAATGTTGAATTGAATCGTACTAGCCTCTACTGGGGGTTGCTACTCATTTTTGTACTTTTTTTCTATTCTCTAGTTATTTTATCAATTAGGAACAATGAGAATATTCTCACTCCATTTGAATAGATCCAATACTCATAATTATCTATGCTATGACTGTTTATGTCTCGAGCATGACCACTTAAGAAAATGTGAAAGGGAGTAAGAGAAAATGGTTGATACAACTGGAAGGATCCCTCTTTGGTTGATAGGTATTGTAACTGGTATTATCGTGATTGGTTTACTGGGTATCTTTTTCTATGGTTCATATTTTGGATTAGGGTCATCCCTATAGTACGGGAAATGCACTTACAATGGGAAATCCTATACATGCGAAAGTGAAAAATCGACAAGACCTTACCTTTCTCTAAAGGGTAAGGTCTTATCAAAATCTCTTTTTGAGATTTTATTCTATATTAATATTATATAGAAGAGAATATTCATACAAATACAATGAATATGTCATTTACTTCATTCAATTCCTTTCATTCAAGTAATAAGCCAACCTATTCTTCCACTATATGATCAAAATTGGATCGATCCAATTTCAATCTCTGTTGAAAGAACAACAGAGAAATGAAGAATATTAATTACTAAAAATTTGCTCATTTCTCTGATAGGAGATTATGCAAAGTTTTTGTAAAACCCTGAACTATGAAAATATAAATGTGCAAATAGAATATTTTCTTAATTTTCCTTACAAAATAAAAGAGGAGAAAAAACAACTTTTATTCATTTTCTCTCGTTATGAACGAACCCTATCAAAAGTTGTTATAGGTTGTTTTACTCAATGAGTGATATTGCGCCTTACTTGTCTGCTCTTCCTTCTTTATGAAGTTGAAAGCTCAGTATAACGTACAAAATAATCGACAATTTACGAAGGAATGGACGAACAAGACAGGATCAAAAATCCAATTAGTTCCTCTTATCTCAACGAGAATAATTTCTTCGAATCTTTTCGAGGAAGAATAATGGTATAGGATCAAGAATGGTATCAGAGAAAATAGGAATCTTCTCGAAGATTGCTTAGTTATTTTCCTCATCCCCTCCCTACGATCTATCTCTATTTTTCAGATCATTTCTTTTCAACATGGGGGGCAAGGAAAGGAAGGAATGGCATGTATCTAGTACACGATATAGAATATGAGGATCGTTTGACAAGTTGATCTATTCCAGTGCTTATTGATTCACTCCCTATTAAAAATGTAACCTATCTCCTTACTTTGCAGGCTGGGACTTAGTTTAGTGATTGTTCAAAGCTCCAACAATATAAATGACAATACAAGTGTAAGGGTTTAATTGGTTAAGTCTCTCGGCAGGTGCTTTTTTCTTAATTGGTTGGCATGACATCAATAAATCAATCAATCAATCTGACTAGACCTTCTTCCTTTTTTGGCTTGCTTGAATGTAGTACATACTTCAAGTTTGTGGAACCTATAGCTACACCCGACAAGACAAACTCTTTTATTGAGGCCACACACAGAAACACACATGGCTATAGCCTGCATAAAACAAAACCTTACAAATCCTTCCTTCAGAATGTCCCAAGCTAATGCTAGATAAGAAAGATTTTTTTTATAGTGTTCCTTGTGATGGCCAGAGACGAGGTGGTACCTATGATATCTCGACCTGTGATGCTTTTTATTTAGCCTTTTTCTAGCCTAGGATTGGAATCCAATCTCTGGTTTTCTTTGCATAGATATCATGTTTTGTAGGTAGTGAGTTCGGGCACTAAGAGTGAGGGTTCTAGTAAGTCTAAGGTAGGGCTAATAAAACAATCCCAATGCCCAATCCCAATGCCGATCCCATCCATCAATTCAATCTGGTGCTCCTAAGGTCATCTGGAAGTGCGTCTAACTTGGAAGACCTAAAAGCATGGGGACTTTTGACTTACTACGTGTCGAGCCTAAACCACTTCTATTCATTGAGGAGGTCAGTAGCCGCATGACTCAATGAGCATGAAATGAGCCGACACTAACTCTAGGTTGTGGGTCAATTGTGTACTTATGGCTCAAACTTTATCCTCTGCACCCCCAGCTTTTAACCGGCCTACCCATTAGTTGACTTGAGTATCATCCTTGATCCTTCCGTTGTAGGTTGATGCTCATTCTTTGGGGCTTAGTCCTCACTTAGCTGGATCCCTATTGGTTCGTTGGTTGTTGATTCCATGGGTAATTCAGGAGAGGTTGCTATATTGTGCAATTATTGACTTGTTGTTGTTTAGTTACCCCTTGTTATATTTGTGTCTGCTCTGTGGAGTTGGATCAACATCCTTGCATGTTCTCGGAGGAAATTATCCGATAAAGCCTTATGGTTGGGAAGGCAAAGAAATCCCAAGTCTCCTGGTTCTTGCATCATCGGCCTTCCTTCGACTGGGGATTCTTACCATTTCCAGAGGGACTATTGATGCACATTCAATCAATCTAAAGTGCATTCCACCTAGATCACGCAAGGCCTATTGCATAGGTGTAACCTTTCGCTCGGTACTAAAATCCTAAGGAGATGAGAGCATTTAAGGTTGCACTGACTGGGGATACACAACAAAAGAAATTGTTCTATCTCAAGAATCCTTATGTCCGCGTCCTAATCGGCATCCTGGAGGAACATGTGCCTCCAAAATATCTTCCATACTGTGACCAATCCCACCCCAAAGTTGGTTCCATTTGGGTTCTTATACTCTGTAGCATAGTATTTGGGTTCTTGTATTATGTAGCATAGTTTTTGTATGTGATTGTTTTAATAAAAAAAATTAGTTTAAATTGTTTATTTAGCTTATTTGTAATATAAATTTGTTGTTCACATTTTTTTAATGTATAAAATTTTTAAAGAATTAAATTTTTTTTAAATTATAGAAACTTTAGCCAATCTTATTAATCTTAAGTTTTCATCCATAAAATATTTAACTAATACTAAAATCTAGAAACTAGCCCAATAAAAAAACCACAAACCTCAGCTCTTAAAGTGCTACATATCACCCCATCATACATGTACCTTTCATCATAACATGAACCCCCTAACCACTACTGTACTGTCAATTGTGTTGTGGATTTGGTGTGTTGTGAATTTGGCCGTAGATACGCTAAATCATTCCCTCCAACGACACATCTTCAGGTTTGAATGCTGGTGTGGACATGCCAACCGTCCCTCCCAATACTTGGCACACTGGGTACGATTTGATTGTCCGGGCGTTATTGACCTTTCTCCTATGCTTAGTCACCCTATCAAGAGAAATTCAATTAAAATAAAAATAACAAGTACTTTTTTTGGCTAATTTTTAAAAATTATGTTTACACCTATTTCTTTATAAAATTAAGAAAACAATTTCCCATAATGAAACATAACTTATCTTTAATACTCTTTTTGTTATTAGTTTGCCGTGGGCAAGACTCTATGTTCCACTTTCTACTATTAAATGGCTCCCTACAAAAATATTTTTAAAACATGACTATACTTTGTCCAATGTGATTATATTGAATGATTTTTTTTTGTTGATTTATATTAGTTTAATAAAATATATTCACAAGTATAATTTTTTTATTGGTGGAAAGTGCTTAAAAAGAATATTTTTGTCATTAAGAAAAATAAAATAAAGCAAAAATAGAACATGAGTTTATTCTTGCACATGTGACATCTAAATATTTATCAATAAATTTATCAAGGAATTCTTTGCTCCCCAACAACGACGTCAAAATGTTGACGCATAATTTAGTGAGCAGTGATTGCAAGGACTAATCACCCGAGAAACCAGTGTAACTTTGAAATCCTACCCCCAAACGTGTCACTACTGGGAAGGATTCTCGCTCTTTAGATTTCCTAGTTTTTTCAATGAACTAGAATAACCATGAGAGGGGACCCCATTAGGCTTACAAGTACTAACCATTGTGCCCCTAAGGCAAGCCTGGAAGGACAATGCTCTAGAGTTCGCTTTCTTATAAAGGTCCTAATTGATTTTTCAATATTCTTGGGATATAGATGGAGATGCAATGAATTTGGGACATTAGACCCCCTATTTACAAAAGGTGCAAGCCTTTGGGTTTGAGTGAGAGAAGAGTTCTACCATCCTGTGTCCATATCACAGATGATTTCTAGGTCATCATTACAAATATCTCATGAGGTGTCCATGTCAACAAAGAGGCACAAAAGACAAGGGATCAAAAGACACTTAGAGAAAACACAACAAGATGGGGATGAGGCTGCCAGAGAGTAGTCCGAGCAAACACAGAATGAGCATTGTGCTCAATCATTGCTTTATGTCTTTTCTTGAAAAAGTGGCTTCATCTATAATATCGCTTGAATGCGGATAATGGTTAAGAACATTGTTACCTCCATGCAGGTCACAAGTTCAAAACCAGCAGGGGTAGGATTGCTCATTGGTCCATTGTGACAAGGCTTGAAATAGAGGCTCACCGAGTTGGGATTCAAGACATCTCATCCTCTATTGTGTCACAAGTAATTATGATGTCCCACACATCAATTCTTTCCCCAAGACTGAACTTGAACTCCTCTTTTGCTTTACTTCTTTTTGTTCAACCACCTGCTTCTCTCTAGCGCTACCAAGGGAATGTTGGACCACTTTCGGCAAAATTTAGGTGACTCCATCAGCAAAATTTAGGTTGGACCACTTTCGGCAAAATTTAGGTGACTCCATCAGCAAAATTTAGGTTGGACCACTTTCGACAAAATTTATGTCACTCCAGCGGCAAAATTTAGGTGACTTAGTTGTTGGAGCAAACAGGTTGATAGTTTTTTTTTAGAAATAATCTTATTTGCTTTGGTGAATGTATTAAGTTTGCTTTATTTTATATCAATTTCTTTATGATAAAGAAGCCAAGGTTTCTCCTTAATTCATAATGTTTCTTACAGCAAAGTAGTTATAACCTATTCTTAGTTGTGTACGAGTAATGGAGGACTTAAGGATTGTTTTAAAATTTTCATTGGGCTCATCATAATTTCGGTAATCCTTTTTATCTGTTGACATTATGTAAAGATAAAATTGGGCTTTAATCCAAGGCATTTCCAGGACTATTATTCTTTGCATAAAAATAAAGTATTCAATTTATAACCTGGTTTTGTCATTGAGGGATATAAATTTTATAACCTGGTTTGGTTTTTATCATTGAGTAATATTAATTTACAGCTTAGTTTAATTGCAGTATACATTACAGGTTAGGCATTTTGTTCATGATTTTAACAATGGCCATGAAGTTGTCTTTCAAAGTTGGAAGTAAGTTAAACCTAGCTCCAATTTGTAGAAATGTTCTTGAATATTTGCTATATTATCCTTTGCGTGTTGCTTATGTTTTCATTTGTAATTGTTACCAGTCGACTCTTCTTGGTGTAACTTATCAATAGAAACATAATTTGAATGACTCCATGGTTGAAAAAACTCTATCAAAACGCTTCTTTATCTAAAAAGTTAATCAAGGGGAAATATGATACATGTTTCCTTGGCATACCTTTTCAAAATTTAAATTCTTGAAGACTAGGTTCCTGCATGAGATTACAATGGGGTTATGAAATTTGATATGTTGAACTTTGAGGTTTTTTCTCCTTTCAATGGTGCTATTACTTTGGTTTAAATTTAATCCAGATTGTGTTCTAAACTCCTGGAGAATGATAATATATGCATTAGAACGATAGTTCATGTTCAGTTTCATGTTTCTCATTTTGTAATGTAGAAGCATACTCTTGCTTCTAGAAAGTGTCTTCAACCCGAAGGAATAGTCTAGAAATACAACTCAAATTTATTGCTCTGTGGATGAATTTCACCTACATTGAATTCCACCTTCAACAACTGGGATTTTAAAATTCCTTCAAGTTTCAAACATTCACCCAGCTCGGGACCATTCCCATTTAACAACATTTTAATGGTTAACTATTTGGATCCTATTATTTTTATTGTGTAAATATTATTTATAAAATAAAATAGGATCTTTTATAATAATAAAAAATTAATAGGAATGAGAAAGAGAATTTTTTATATTAGAAAATTAGAGATACAAATCGCCCAAGGGTCTTCAAAATACAGTTTAAAGCGAGGAGCTAAGCAAGTCTAATACATAAAAATTCCTGCTCCTAACCAATTTATCTAAAAATCAAAATTAAAGAGATTTCCTTAAGAAATACTAAATCCTCTAAATGTGTATACTCTGATAAACTGACAACATAAGAGAAGGGAAAACAAACATAACAAAAAAATATTTTTTTAGAAGTAAATTACAGTCTGCATTCATGGATTTGCTCCTCTTCCTTGCCTGGATGAATTGTGGATACTTCTTCCATCAGGGAGGCCTCTTCCATCTCACGTGAAGGTTCGTTATTGTCCCTACAGAGCCTATTGATGTTTTCCTCAATGTCATTTAGCATTTCCTTCAACTAAATGAAACATTCTTCATTCCTTTCATTCACGGTCATGAGTTGTTCATGATGCTAATTCTTCATAAATTTTAAGAAATTATGCAAAACCTTGTGCCTAGAACCTTGAATCTGCTCCATGTCTTGCAATCTGCTCCTTATGTCCTCAACTTCATCGACATTGTGTCACACAACCGTAAATTACATCATAAAAAAAACCTTTTTATAATTTATATATTTATTCGCCGCAAAGTGTTTTCTTAGTCGTGAGATCATTTTTACTTGTTTGCATGGATAAATTTAAATGGACTTCTTAATTGTATGACGAGAGGGATTTCTGTCCACTCGACATTGACTCTGACTATGTCAAATCGAAAACGCATCTCTTTCCAAGGTGATTTGTCAATTTTTTAAAGAAAAGAAGTATTTGATTTGATTTACCGAGGACTAAATCCTAGGGTTTGGACTTTGGTCCTAAGACATGCTTGCTACGCATAAGCTTGATTTATGTGTTATACTAAGGTTTTAACATCTTATATAAGGTGAAAGGTTGGCATAAGGCACGCATAAGGGGGGTGCAAGCCTCATGGGCTTTTCATGCTATGTGGAGGGGATATTATAAGGAAAACTTATAGTTTAAACCTTATGCTAAATTTTGGCATGTGGGAAAAGGGAGTTACAAGGTGGAGGCTAGGTCGCGAGGAAGGAGGGTTTTAAATGAGGTTTAATGTTGTCATAGCCTTGGCCTGTAAGTTGATAGTGCAACCAGGAATAGTTAATGAAGTGGTTGTCTCGCATGCTTATCGTGGGAAGAAAATATCTTGGCCCTCCATCTGCATGATCCTTGTTATTGTAAAAACCTTTAGGGTTTTATTATTGCATTTACTTGGTCGTGAGGTTTCTTTGTCTTGTTTACTGTGGTTTTTGTCAGAGATTTCGCTATGAAAATCCTTGTTTCACTATTGTGCATTGTTGCGACCTTACTTACCATTTTGTCATGTTTGCAAATGCTTGCGTGAGTTATTGAACAGTTATACACTTCCCTTAATTATGTTTAATGGTGTTTAATGGCCCCTTGGCCGCTATTTCATTTTTTCATAGTCTCATCCATTCTCATTTCTAGTGTGGTAAGGTGGAAACCTCAATGTGCTTGCCTTTGATTACTGGCAAAGGAACCAACCAAATTTTTTAGAAGTAAGTTAAAGTTTCCATCTTTTAATTCTTTATTTCATTAGAATTTTTCACAAGCTGCAGAAAGAAAGCTAAAATTGAAATGTTTGAAATGTGTAGGGCAAAGGAAGATGGGAGAGATAGGAGGAGAAAACCCTTGGCCCTCTGAGTGTTTGATGAATGTATGGCTCTCTTCCTGCATAAATGCTTAATGAACAATTTGATTTCAAATTTAAGAAAAAATTAATAATATGTCTAGGAAGACAAGGCAAGTTTGTCAACGAATGGTCACCCAGACGATTTGGGATGATTCTGGCCTTGCCATTACATCCCAACCTTTGTTCAAGGGTAATCCTTTCTTTGGTACGCACAGGGTTTAGGGTTTAAATAAATTTCACCTTACTCACGACTTGCATTACTTGTATGTAGAGTTACAGGTTTGGTAATGGTTAATAGATAGCTTAAAACCTTTAAATATGTAGATGAAGGGTGGTGTAAGGGATCACAACATGAGCGAAGATAAGGTTACTTCCTCTCAAGCGAAACATGACTCTGTCCTAAGGTGAGAACACTAACCCTATATCATTTTTGGTAATCAGAAAAATGGTGTTTTATACAATTGTGGTTATACTAACGCTAGCATGCTTATGTGCATGTTTAACATTGGCATGGATCATTGAACTGCACACTGGATCGTTGCTTCAGGTCAAGGTATGCCTTAATTTATTAATGTATTCCAATGGAAGAGGTCATGGGTTACTCTGATCGGAAAGTTGGAAAAAGAAAGGGCTTAACAACATCTATCGATTTTAAGATAAGTTTGATTATTAAAATGTTGGGTCTATATTTCGATTTGGAATTCCATTTCGATTTAGTAAATAGACTGCAAAACTATGATTTGGGAAGAATAGACTGTAAGGTAATTTGAACGATTGGCACACGACCATCGTGGATTTGATTATATAAATTTTACTTTAAAAACTTAGTTTGATTCGGATATGGATCTGATTCGACTAGTAGCTGGTTCCTAGATCTGTAAATCTAAATCTTAAATAGAGTCTTGATTTGTTGTGATTGTATTCTTTAGTCAGTTTATTTATTTTATACCTTACTATATTTAAACCTGAGAAGAGAAGCCTCTCAACTCTCCTTATTGTGTCTGACATTTGCTTGAAAAAAAAACGAATTGATTGATAGATATTTAACTTAATGATGAGATATTATGTAGAATATTTGTATAGTTTGTGAAATGAATTTCTTGTTTCCTTTATAGGAAAATAAAGTGCAATTTATCCATTTCTGTGCATAAGAAAATTAACTACTAACAGAGTATAAAGAAAGAAAAAATATAAACAGGTTTAAAAGGAAACCAATTAACACATTGCATAATTTTAGTTTATGAAAAAAAATCAGCATTATAATCTAGTTCAGAACTTAATTAACAAGACTAGAGCATGATATAATTCATTAAAGAACCTGTCACCATTTATGGGAAAACTGAACTGAATAGGTGGTTCCTCCCAACCAACTCCTAAAGAAACCAAACTTACTTGCTCCAGAACCCTCGAGCATGTTTGCTAAACCACAAGGAAAAATTACAATCAATGCGACATATCTTTGCATCAATAGGTTATTTCCCCATCCATCATTGGCCTCCTGCTTATTCGATGGGCATACTATTTTATAGTATCTTTCCTAGGACTTGGTCATTTATCAGCCTCCTATTCTTTAATGCTCCATAAGGAGTCTTGACCTGATTTTGGGGAATATGCCTCCTGTATCACTTGAGCTCTTAATCAACATCTTTCGCCATTTGTCATTTCCCCTTGTGGCCCAACAAACACTCTTTTAATGGCTACTTTAGTTATGATTCCTCTCAGTTATTTAATTAATAAATACTAAATAATTCCAACACATTTATTTTGACTTTATTTGTCAAAATATAAAAGAATAATTATTCAAATTTATTAACAATTTTAATAATTGTTTGGTGTATTACATACACCTCCCCTTTAAGGTTAACAACGTCCTTGATGTTATTATTTATTTGTCATTTTATTCTTTGATTATTTCACTATGAAATAGAACTGGATAAGCTTCTCACATATTACTTTCCATATCCCAAGTGGACTCCTCTGGATTAAGGTGCTTCCATTGCAGCTTGACTTGTCTGATGGTATGGTTCTAGAGTAAAAGTTCTCTCCTGTCAAGAATACGTTTTGGTTCTACTTGAAATTCTCCTTTGGGTTCCACCTGTATAACATTCCAGTTAATCACTTGAGTAGCATCATTAACATATTTCTTTAAACTTGAAACATGAAAAACATTATGTACTTTTATTGTAGGTGGCAATGCTAATTGATATGCCATCGGTCCAATTTTTGCTAAAATTTCAAATGGTCCACAATACCTGGGCACCAATTTTGAGTATTTTCACAACCTTAAGGAACTTTTTCTAGGTTTTACCTTTACATAAACATGATCTCCTACCTAGAACTCTCGTGGAGTTATTTTTAAATCGGCATAATTTTTTTTCCTATCTTGGGCAACCTTCAAATTATGTTGTACCTGTTTCATTGTTAGTTCCATATCTTTTAAAATTTCAGGTCCCAACATTAGTCTATCGATGGGACTACTCTAATAAATTGGAGTGAATTACACTTTCATCCATACAATATCCCAAATGGACTTAATCCAGCTGAAGCTTGAAAATGATTGACATACACAAATTTTATCATATGCAAATAATCTTCCTAATTACTTGGTTTATCCATTACGTACATTCTAAGCATGTCTTCCAGAACCTGATTTACCCTTTCCGTTTATCCGTTCATCTGAGGATGATATGCGGTGCTAAATTTAATTGTGTGCCTAAACCTTTAAAAAAATCCCTCTAAATTTTCCCGTAAATTTTGCATCTTTGTCTGAAATTACTATTTTAGGTACACCATGTAATCTGAAAATTTCCTTCATAAAAAATCAGCACTATTAGTAGCCTTTTATGTAGATTTTACTGGAATAAAGTGGGTTGCCTTACTCAGTTTATCTACTATGACCATGATTGAGTCATGTTTCTTAACAGTTTTAGGTATACCAGTTATGAAATCCATACTGATAATTTCTCATTTCCATTTTGGAATAGGTAATGGTTTAACAATCCAGGTGGATGTTGATGTTCAGTCTTTACTTGTTGACATTCAATACATCGTGCTAAATATTTTGCTACTTATTTTTTCATGTGAGGCTAAAAGAAATCCTTCCTTGTCTTGGTAATCATTTTTTGATATCTAGGATGTTTTAAATAAGGTCTTTTATGTAATTTATCCATAATAATTCATTTAGTATCTTCCAAATTAGGGATATATAACCTTCTTTTGTGTAATAATAACCCCTTTTTATTCAGACTAAAATCTGGTTTTACTCTGTTTACGTCATTTTCTGTGGTCTTCTCCTTTAATTTATGATGCCCTTTATCAAATTTTTTCACAATTTTAATTTTATCCTCTAAATCTATTTCATACCTGCTACTTGTTGTTTCATACCGCAAATTTGCATGACAACCTAGAGTGTATGCCACTTTATTCTCTTTTCTTTTTATATGTTTTCTTTCAAAATTGTATTCGCTTAAAAATGATAACCATCTAGCTTGTCTAGCGTTAAGATTTTGTTGATCAAATAAGTATTTTAAACTTATATTGTTAGACATTAATAAAAATCTCTTCCCTATGAGATAGTGTCGCCACATTTTAAGCGCATGAATGATAACAACTAACTCTAGATCATGTGTAGCATAATTCTTCTTGTGTTCCTTTAGATTCCTAAACTCATGGGCTATAACATATTTTTTCTAAATTAGTAATCCACCTAGACCTTCTTTGCATGCATCTATACATACAACAAAATATTTAAATGGGATCAACAATTTTTAGAATAGGATTTGTTGTTAATAAGTGTTTTAATTTATTAAAATGTCTTCACGTTTTTCCTTCCAATCAAATTTCTTACCTTTCTTTTGTAATGAAATTATAGGATATGCTATCTTATAAAATCCTTCAATGAATTTACGGTAATAGCCAGTAATCCCCATAAATGATCTTATATCAGTTTCATTCTTGGGAACATGCCATTATGTGATAACTTTGATTTTATTAGGATATATTGATGTCCCACCCTTAGACACCATTGTCTTAGATATTGAATTGTGTCCTTGAAAAAGTCACACTTGCTAAACTTGGAAAATAATTGTTGTTCTCTTAACACTTGTAGGATTATTTTTAAGGGTTCTTCATGCTCTTGTTTATTTTTAGAATAGAGTAATATGTCTTCGATAAAGATGACTACAAATTTATCTAAGTATTTACTTAATATATTGTTCATTAAACACACAAAACCTGTTGGGGCATTTGTTAACCCAAAGGGAATTACAAGAAACTCATAATGACCATACCTGGTTCTAAAAATAGTCTTAAAGATATCCTTGTCTGTAATTCGTACATGATGGTATCCGGACCTCAAGTCTATTTATGAAAATATTGTTTCTCCTTGAAACTGATCACATAGATCATCAATACGAGGTAGAGGATATCGATTTTTAATTTAGTTGTCTATAATCTATACATAACCGTAAAGTTCCATCTTTTTTCTTTACAAACAAAATCGATGCTCCCTAAGAGGAAACATTGGTTCAAATATTATTTTTATTGATTAATTCATGTATTTGTGATTTTAATTCAGTAAGTTCCATTATATTCATCTTATAGGGAGCCTTTGATGCCGGTACTTCCTGTGGTACCAAATCAATTGTAAAATCTATATTTCTTTTCGGAGGTAGTTTGGGAATATCTTCTGGAAATATATCTTTAAAGTCTTTTAAAATTGGCATTTCTTCTACATTGAGTTCATTATTTTCTCTTTAACGTCCATTATGTAAACTGAAAAACTTTGCAACCTTTACGAACAAAACTTTTCGTTTGTAAGGATGAAATTTTTCTTATGGTAACTTTCCTCGGAATCCCTTTTACAGCAATGGTATTACCTTTATCCTTCAAACATGAGAATGCTTTATCATAGCAGTTTAAAATAACTCTATGTTTATTTAACCAATCCATTCATATCAGTAAGTCATGAGATCCTAGAGTTAGAATATTCAAATCAGCATGTGTTTTAAAACCATTCATAATAAAATCGCATTTTTTCACGAAGCTAGTTACTTATCGCTTTGTGCCTGTAGCAGGTTAAACTGACCAAGAATTTTCAAATTTATTTTGTTGAAATATGTATAGTTCTACACTTCTTGGTGATACATAACTTAAACTTGCACTTGGATAAATCAATATAGAAATTGGTTTATCTTTTAAAATACCTTCGATTTCGACCATTGATGTTTGATGATCTGCTTTCCTGTTCTCCAATGTTGCATTGATTCTAGGCATGTTCCTTGTTATATCTTCCACTATACTAGCTTCTTGAATTGTATGCACGTTATTAAGACTTTTTCTTCTTACCGAACAATATTTGAAGTAATGTGGATCACTACATTCCCAACATTTTAAGGGTTTCCTTTGTGCAGTATTTTTATTAAAACCAGTAGGTAATTCCCTTTCTTTTATTGATGTGGGATTCTATTGTTTATAATTTTTAAAAATATTCCCTTAGTATCCCTGATCATTATTTCCAGAATTCTTATAATACTTAGTATGTTTCTTTTTCTGTTCAAAATTTTCACGTCTTTTATTTTTCCAATTCGGTATGTTCTCTCGTTTGTTTCTATTTTGATCATAGCAACAACAACAAAAATTCTCATGACCTCTTCCAGAGTTTTCATATTATCATATTCGATTCTCTATTTAAACATAAGAGGTAAACAACTAAGAAAACGCTGAATTTTTGGTTCTTCATCAATAATGTAAGGTACATAACGTAATAAACTTAAAAATTTGCTACACATATCCTTCATAGTCATTGCACATAATCGTAATTCATAGAATTATTTAGCTTTTCTCTCATTATACTCTTCCGATAAATATTTTCTTTTAAAATATTTCGTAAACGTTTTCCAAGTTATATACCATTCTTTAATTTTTTTTACTTTTTTTATATCTTGCCACCAAATACCAGCCTTTCCTATCAAATTATAAATTGTCATTTTTGCTTTTAGTTTGTCGAAATAATTATAGATCTAGAAGTACTTTTTCATCCCAGATAGCCAAGCTTCTGCTTCTTCTCCTTTTTTTATTTCTCCATTTGAACATAGGAGGTTTGGTCTTTTTAAACTCAATGGTAATCTCTTCATATGGTTTTTATTTATTCTTCCGTTGATTACTATCGCTACTTTCACTAAAATATTTATATTTTTCCTTACTATGTTTATCTTATTCTTCGCTTGAAGATTCAGTCTCGTGATTAGAAAATTCTAGTTTTCTTACCTTACGTGTATAAGGTGCAGTTCTTTCCATATTTAATTCATGTCCTTTATTCTTTTCTTATTCATTATTATGTAGCTTAGTTAGTAGAACATTATTTAGTTCTTCTTGTGCTTTTAAAATGCGTTCATTGTCTTCCTTAACTAGTATCAATTCTTCCTTTAAATCTTTTATTGTTTGTAGGAGTTCACATGGGTTATCACTCCTACTTTCATTCAAATTCACCCATATTTCATTGTCTCTAATATTACCTTCTTCATTGTTTTCTGGAGGATTTGATTCTCCTTCAACATACATTCCCACATCTGCTATGATTCCTGCAAAATCAAGGCTATTCTTCTCTTCATGTTTTCAAAAAAAGTCAAACCATAACAATAGAATTAGTTTTCTAGTTTATATCAATTTGAGTGTTTGTCTTTTCAGGCCAAGTGTTGTAACTAGGCTTTGATACCATTATGTCACATACCCGTAAATTACATCAAAAAAGAAAAAAAATATAATTTATATACTTATTTGTCCCAAAGTGTTTTCTTAGTCATAAGATCATTTTTACTTGTTTGCATGGATAAATTTAAATGGACTTCTTACTCGTATGATGACAGGGCTTGTTGTCCACCCGACATTGACTCCGACTATGTCAAATCGAAAACACGGCTCTTGCCAAGGTGATGTGTTAAAGTTTTAAAGAAAAGAAGTATTTGGTTTGATTTACCTAGGACTAAATCCTAGGGTTTGGGCTTTAGTACTAAGCCATGCTTGCTAGACATAAGCTTGATTTATGTGTTATACTAAGGTTTTAACTTAACTTGCATAAGGTGAAGGGTTGGCATAAGGGGGGTGCAATCCTCCCGGGATTTTCATGTGATATGGAGGAAATATTACAAATAAAAACTTATAGTTTAAACCTTATGCAAAGTTTGGCATGTGGCCAAAGGGAGTTACAAGGTGGAGGCCAACTCGCAAGGAAGGAGGGTTTTAAATGAGGTTTTAATGTTGTCATAGCCCTAGGCTGCGAGTTGACAACGCATCCAGACATAGTTAATGAAGTTGCTTCCTCGCATGCTTATCATGGGAAGAAAAGATCATGGCCCTCCATCTACCCAATCCTTGTCATCGTAAAAATATTTAGGATTTTATTATTGCATTTACTTGGCCGTGAGGTTTCTTTGTGTGGTGTTTGTTGGAGATTTCACTCTCAAACTCCTTGTTGCACGATCGTGCATTGTTGCGACCTTACTTACCTTTCTAGCATGTTTGCAAATGCTTTCCTGGTTTATTGAACATTTATATGTTGCACTTAATGATGTTTAATGGTGTTTAATGGTCGCTTGGTTGCTATTTCCTTTTTTCACAGTCTCATCCATTATCATTTATGGTGTGTTAAGGTGAAAACCTAATGTGCTTTCCTTTGATTACTGGTAGAGGAACCAACCAGAGTTTTAACATGTAAGTTAATGTTTTCATTTTTTAATTATTTATTTCATTAGAAGTTTTCGTAGGCTACAACAAGAAAGCTAAACTTGAAATGTTTGAAATGTGCAGGGAAGAGGAATATGGGAGAGCTAGGAGGAGAAAACCCTCGGCCCTCTGAGTGTTTGGTGAAAGTATGGCTCTCTTCCTATGTAAATGCTTAATGAACAATTCGATTTCTAATTTAATAAAAAGATTATTACTTCGTCTGGGCAGGTGAGGCGATTTTGTCAACGAATGGTCACCCAGACGATTTGGCATGAGTATGGCCTTGCCATTATGACCCAACATTCATTCATGGGTAATCCTTTCTTTAGTATGCACAAGGTCTAGGGTTTATAGAAATTTCACCTTACTCACGATTTGCATTACTTGTATGCAGAGTTATAGGTTTGGTAATGGTTACTAGATAGCTTAAAACCTTTAAATATGTGGATGAAGGGTGGCATAAGGGCCAGCATGAGTGGCGACAAAGTTACTTCCTCTCAAGTGAACCATGACTCTATCCTTAGGTGAGAACACTAACCCTATATCATTTTTTTAAATTAGAAAACTAGTGTTTCTCGAAAAGTTGGAAAAATAAAGGGTTTTACAACCTATAAAAATGTTGGGTTTGTATTTCGATTTGGAAATTCATTGCGATTTGGTAAATAGACTGTGAAACTATGATTTGGGAAGAATAGACTGTATGGTAATTTGAACGATTGGCACACATCCATCGTGGATTTTATTATACAGTTTTTAATTTTAAAAGTTAGTTTGATTTGGATATGGATCTGATTAGCTGGTAGCTGGTTCCTAGATCTGTAAATCTAAGATCTTAAATAAAGCCTCGATTTGTTGTGATTGTATTATTTAGTCTGTTTATTTATTTTATACCTTATTGTATTTAAATATGAGAAGAGAATCCTCTCGGTTGTCCTTATTGTGTATTTCGTTTGATTGAGAAAGGTGAATTGATTGATAGATCTTTAACTTAAAAATGAGATATTCTGTAGAAGATTTGTATAGTTTGTGAAATGAATTTCTTGTTTACTTTATAGGAAAATTAAGTGTGATTTATCCATTTCTGGGCATAAGAAAATTAACTACTAACAGAGTTTAAAGCAAGAATAAATATAAACAGGTTTAAAAGGAAACTAATTAACGCATTGCATAATTTTAGTTTATGAAAACAATCAACATTATAATCTACTTTGGAATTTAATTAACAAGACTTGAGCACTATATAATTCAATAAAGAACCTTTCACCACTGATGGGAAAATAGAACTAAAGATGTCGTTCCTCCCAACCAACTCCTAGAGAAACTAAACTTACTTGCTCCAGAACTCCCAAGCCTGTTTATTGAACCACAAGGGAAAATTCCAATCAATGCGCCATCTCTTTGCATCAATAGTTTATTTCCCCATCCAGCGTCAGTTTCCTGCTTAATCAATGGACATATTATTTTATAGTATTTTTCCTGGGACTTGGTCATTTATGAGCCTCCTGCTCTTTAATGCTCCACAAGGAGTATTGACCTGATTTTGGGGAAGATGCCTCCTGCATCACTTGAGTTCTTACTAAGCAGTTTTTTCTATATGTCATTTCCCCTTGTGGATCAACAAACACTCTTTTAACGGCTACTTCAATTCTAATTCCTCTCAGTTATTTAATTAATAATAATTCCAATGCATTTATTTTGACTTTATTTGTCAAAATATAAAAGAATAAATGTTGAAAGTTATTAACATTTTTAATAATTGTTTGGTGTATTACACATTGACTCAGTAGTTGGTCTCTATATCGTCCATACAAGAATCAATTCCAGATATATCCAATGAAATTTTCCTATTCTCCTCCAGGGCAGCCCAAGAGACCACGAAGACACATCTTAGCATTTTCTTATTATCCACCATGGTATTTTTCAGAGCCTGAATCTCACCACCTCATCCATTGCTCTTTCCTCCATGATGTGATGGCTTGTTGCACTTTTCTCAGCTTCTCTACACTCCATGATGCTTCCCTCCTAACCTTCAAGGTTGCCTCTCTTTGCACAAAGGATTGTAAAATTCTAGATGTTTCCCGAAAAGACAGTCGATGGATGTGTGAGAGATTGGCTAAATCCTTGCGCCTACTTGATATGAGGGTTGAAGGATGCAGAGAGCTGTCAAGGGTGGTGAAATGAATAAATACATGGAAGAGACGATAAATGAGAACATATTTCAACCTACATGGATCCTTAGTAGGCCCTTCCTTAATTAAATGGGTAGCTTGTTGATCTTTGCAAGCCTGCCTCAATAACCCCCGAGGCCCAAGGAAAAAAGGGTCGAAGTATTCATTGTCACAATCTAGCTTTGAAAGAATGGGGACCATTTGATTAGGGGGGCGGTTCCATTATGCACAATTTCACCTTACCTTAGCTTGATTCCAATATTGGCAAGCTTATCCGCTTCTCTGTTATTCTGACGTCTAATGTGAAAGAACCGTAGCTTGGACATATCCGAGATGATAGACAAAATTCGCTTTTGAACTCTCCCAACTTCAATGTCTTTGCTACTCTAGAGATAACACATCTTTTGAATGACTATCTTGGAGTCACAAAAAACTTTATAATTTTCAATCTTATGTTAATCTTCCATCATTTCAATCTTATGTTCTGAAATCAAAAACTCTTTCCTTTCATTATCCTTTCAGCATGTTTATCAAGATCACAATAAGAGTGTTGATAGTTTATCGAAGGAAGCACTCTCATTGAAGTCTGGCCTTCTCTCCTTCTTGGAATTTTCAAAAGGAGTTATTATTAGGGAAGGCACCTCTCAGCTCTTTTTAAGAGTTGTTTTATGGCAATAGTGGCACTCCCATCTTACGAGAGTAGGATGCGACTCGTATCTTTTTTTTAGCCACTCATTGGAATTTCGATTATTCTAGATATGGGATTCACTGTGACTCAAAAGGTGATAAGATTCATGATATCACCGTGTGCTTCCTTCGATAAACTATTAGGGTTCTTTATGCACTCTCTTTGGACTAGTTGGTGGATATTTGAGGTTAGAGTTATGTGCTTGTTTATAAATGTCAGTTTGGAGATATCTTGTCAACTGTTGGAAACCCGATGGTCAGTAAGGATATATACCTCTACATGATTTTTGTAATTGGTACATCAATTGTTACCTTTGATTCTAATAGAATATCAAGGAACAACGATTTTTCTTCTTGAAAAAAAATCAACTTTAAAAAAATCACATTAAATAAAAAGCACATTAAGTGGAAAATACATGCTTTACTCTTAACCCATCAAGATTCTTTTGTATATGTTAAGTGGTAATAGAACTAATTTGAGGAACATAAATATCTGGGTCCAATTTACTTATCGAAGGAAAACTCTCGATTCTATCATTGATAACATAGAAACAATGTGGAGTATTAGCTTAATTGAAAACCAAATGAGCTTCATGATTTTTATATATCTTGATAATGACAGACAAACTTTAAAAGTAAAGAGAGGAGCTAGTTATTTTCTAATTACTTAGAGTCGTTGTTTAACAATAGCGTTGACATTAACCACCACCTAGAACACAAACTCGGCCTCTTTCCTCCATGAAAATTCATCAGTTGTCTCCATTCATTCATTTCCACCAAGTTCACACATATTGTCTGGTGCAGATCTAATGCAGAATAAGAACATAAGAAAATTATAAAATGTTTATACAATTTAAATATAATTTAAAAGATACTAAATAAATAAATTTTTAAACATGATAAATAAAAATAAATAAAATTCCAAGTTCAAAGTCCAAATGTAATTCTTTGCGCCGTATTGAAAGACCCCTTAACAAACCTGCCCACATTTTTATTTCTCATACCATACATTTTAATCTCCATCCATGTGTCACATTGTACTTGTGTTAAGCTTCTTCTTTTTTTTATCACACCGAAGCTATTTGGTCAACTATGGCATTCAAGTTCGATATTATCACAAAATATATGTTATGCATTTTTAGAAGGAAACTAGTTTAGATGCAGGTGTAAAATTGTATGGATCATATTTTATGTGATTGGCTCTTTATCCCAACCAACCCGTCCATATTCCTTTTCACAGAGAACTCGAATTATTTTCATTTATATTCACATATCAAAGCTATCAAGTCAAATATGTTTATGACAGATAAAGTACAACAATATCACAAATTCAACTTATGCAACTTTAACATTAAAATCAAAATGTAAAGTGAAGGCATTTTTTTAATGGTACTTTAATTTTATTTTTTTACATTTATACTTATTATATTAGCATTATTATATTAGCATAGTTATAAGTAAAGTGGTATATGAACACTTACTTAGTTTTGTGAAGATTGCTAAATGTTAAACAAAGGATAAATATTAAATTAATTACCAAATAAACATTAAATTAATTAATATAAAAATAAAACAAATACTATTTAATAAAAAAACAAAACTATTATTGCTATCCTTTTCTTTCACCACCGTTTAATTCGAAGCTTGTTTTTTAAATCTTAATCAAGATGCATTTAAGCATAACAAGATACGACTACCATTACATGATTCCTAGCTGTACACTTGTTACACTAATGTTAATCTTGTTAATCCGCTTAATTAAGCCCAAAATTTAAGATAATATCTAAACGCCTATTAACGTAGAAAAGCAAAATAAGTTGTATGTTCCTTAGGGAATGTAGCGATAGATGTTGACACCTCAAGAACCCCAGGTTGAATAGCGTAGGCAAAAGAAAGAATCTTCTCATTCAAGTTCTCCAGATTTCCATTACAATCTATCAGAATATAACATTCGTTGGATTAATTTATGTCCTCAATTAAAATGGATCACATCTATGAAAGCATACCTGAAATCTTAAACATGACATAAATGATTATATGTTTTTATGAGAAGTTGATACTGGATATCTACAAAAAATCAAAACAAAACTTAACAGAGAAGGATACAACACAATTTTTAATAACAACATGAGACCAATAGTCAAAGTTAAACACTTGAGAACCCACGAAACTTAGTCAATGCAATCTTAAACAATTTCCTAGTAACCAAGATAACAAATATGCAACATTTTGATATTTGCTAGTGTGTAATAAACCTAACATTCATGCTACTAAGCAACAAAAATCACTAACACCTTCCTCCCACCAGTCTCACATATTGAATCAGGTTTGTGGATTACATAATATGCAAGGTTAATATGGCATGCACAAGCATATTATAATCAAAGCACTACAAACAACAAAGGGTTACAGGTGTCAAAGTAGAGGCCAAATATTTCCTATCAAAGGTGAAAAAGGAGACATTTCACCATTTCCTTCTTAGGAAAGAATTAGAAAATCACATTGTGTGATGGACAGATAGCCCTAACATGTCCATCCATAGCTCCTAGAGCCTCGAAAAGAAGCAAAACTTGACAGCCTAATCATCTTACTAGTTCAATGAATGTCATTTCACCTTGCATGTAGGCCATGAAACCACCTTCAAACGCTAATCCCTCTTTCAATAATCGTGGTGACACGTCACCCTCTTTCGATGACATGGTGACTTGGGCCCACCTCTCTAGAGTTTTCCCCTGTTGTCAAAACCGTTTATCCTCTAGATGCTTGAAACATCTGCTATGTAACTTGTGAATTGTCCTAATTGGGAAAGATTGTGCAAGCCAAAAAGGCAAGGTGGTTGGGATATCAAAATATTTATTGGTTCAATACGGATTTAAGCATGAAAAGCTTGTGGTGTGGTTTATTTGGCAAAGTTTTGTAGTGTGATGTTTTGAAAGGTAAATATCTCAAAGGTAATATTTTAGAATAGATAAAAAAAACTAAACAGGTTAGGATTGCTTCAAATTTTTGGAGAGGATTATCGAAGACCTTCCTCCTTAACCCATTAAACTTACCAGTTAAGGAGTGAGATTTTGTGTTTTAAAACATTTTTTCTTTTTTAGCAATATCGTGTTATAATATTAACATTTTTAAATAGTTATGATTTGTTTTTTTTATATTGTTTTTTTATATTTTGTCATAATTTTAACATTTGGTTAGTTTCTTTATATTATTTTTTAATACTTTGTTATAGTTTAACATCTACTTATTTTTATCATTTGTTTTAATACACCGAAGGTGTTATTTAAGGGGTTTCTCCTCTGCACACTTCGTCGTCTGTCGATGGCCTATGAGGAGCCTCCCTGTGTTCTAGCATAGTTGTCATAAATATGTGCACCGCTTGTCTTTCGTGTCTTTTTTAAAATAAGAAAACAACTGGAATCAACATAATCCATCGATTTAGCTTGACAACAGGCAGTTTATTGACACATAGGCAAGAATTACATATCGCATATTTCTTTCTCAGTACCCTTGTGTTAGTCGACTGGTTTGTTCACTGATTGTGTTATTTAAAAGCATGGAAGAAGCAACACAACCAGCTCCTAGCTTGTACAACAATTTGAGTGGAAATATTAAACAAGGCCAAACCTTGAACAGATTTTATGAGCGACAGGTTAGAGGAACCCTAAGACTCGAATTTGCACATACGAAAAAATACCAATATAATTTTCTCATTAGAATTAGCCAGGAATTAGAGACCTCCCAAGTGTAAATTCATGCGGGCAAACTAAATGTTAAAGGGAAAAAGAAAGATACAGTGGAGATTCAAAACATGGACTCATGGAGTTACCAGCTCATCCTAAACCCTGTGAGCCGAAGGGACTTCCTTTCGATCATGTTTCCAGCAACTCATTCCGGAGAAAATCGTATGGGATTGAATGATTTATGTAGTGCAGAGTTCTGAAAGCTCGCTTTTTAAATCGTATGGGATTGAACGATTTATGTAGCACAGAGTTCTGAAAGCTCGCTTTTTAATTACGCCGTTAGGCGTTTTTCTCCGAAGAAGTTTAGAAGACAACTGTAGCTTTTCGTCGTCTATGCACCAAATCCTGCTCCTCCGCGTGTCCTGTTGACGATCTTGTGGTCCTCCGCATGTGGTATTCTCGATCCGCTGGTCCTTCGCGTGTTTTAAGGTTCATGGGCTTTGCCGTGACTGTTGAGTTTGTCAGAACCGCCCATTTCGCCTGCAAGTTTCAACAGAGAAGATACATTGATTTTCCATGGGAAATGCCCTCAGATTTCTATGTGGGATTGTTGTAATCCCCAAGCTTCAGAAGAACGGCCGACTGGACCAGGCGTTTTCCCCCTGGGGTCAGGTTTCTGGGCCACAGTTACCTATTCGTCGTCTCTCTATTGCCACTTATACCCTATCATTCTCCTAAAAATCCGCCATGGGCTTGTCCATTTTGTTGACGGTTCATCCTCACTGCCAAGTTCGCGGTTCTACTACCCTCCCTCCTCGTTGTGGTGGGTCCATTGGTTCTACGCTTTTGTCATGGCAGTGGAGATAGACGCCCCTTTACTGCACTTGTGTCATGGAAGTGGAGATAGACGCCCCTTTACCGTGCTTGTGTCATGTCAGTGGAGATAAGTTTTACAATACCCAACACCTTTCATTTAAAATTTTTTATGAATGTTGGAAGAGTTTTCTCACGATTCGAATTTTGGCAAATCCAATAAATGGTTCTTTAATTGGTTAAGTAAATCGAGATCCAGATCGAGATACTACAGTTTATGTGATTAGTTCAGTAGTTTTTCCAGTAGCATATGCAAGAGCTGATATTAATATGTTCTTTGGTGCTAAAAAAGGTTTTCATGGGTTACGAAATGTCTAAAGAATACTCTTTCCTTGGGCATCTAACCATTGCAGATATTGCAGGCAGATGTTCACACTACGTTGCACAGCGGGCATGGTGGACCGATAGAGATAGCAAGGAACTTGATGGAATCATGGAAGCAATTATTGATAATATACTTATATTCACCTATGAATTTGGATTTTACAATCACTGCTACACATCCAGGAATGCCCTAGGGTTTATAGAAAAAAATATTTTCCCCAGATCATCATATCAAGCATTTCTTATGTGGTTCCATCTCAAAAGGGTAAGAACCCTCTGCTAATCCATTAATCCATTAAGTGTAGCCCCACCCATATTACTTTGAGTTCCCCATCTGTAGAATCTGTAACAAAGAAAACAGAGCAAAGGTGGACGAGTAGCAGAAACCAAAGGAATTTTGTAAAACCAAGACAAGAATAATGTTTAAGGGGGGGATTTCTCAATGAGGCCATAACAGTGTAAGAGTTTGTTAATATTATATATCCTATAGCTGATAGAAAGAAAATTAATATTATCTTAGAATTACTGAGCTCTTACTGTTTTGAATCCTTTTTTAAGCCTTTACTAGCTTAAAGGGCCTAGCTTTCAGATCCTCCTTAGATGTGGGTTTTTCCTAGATTTCTTATTCATAACTTGTTTTGCAATCGTTTTCCATACATTCAGTTTATATCTCACTACAAATCTGGCGCTGGAAAGATTTTAAATGCAATTATATATCTCTGTGAATGTTTGTAATGCAACTTATCCATGATCTATATGCATCTTCTGCTCTGAAATTACTCCCAATGCATTTTGGTTACATTTCATATGGTTATCTTACACTGGAACTATTTTTCCTATGTTCCATGTGCTATCTTTCTGGAACTGATCTTATGGAGTTTGTCTGTGACTTTGTCTCTGCTGCATAAGTTTACCCTATGACTATCATTAAAGCATTCAAAGGTTCCAAGAATTCTGGCCGCCATGGCTCGCATCCTAGCCATAGTTCTGAGTACTTTGTTGGCGTCAGCCATTGCTACATCTGCTATTAGCTTATATTAGCTTAATCTGTTTATCTAAGTTGCTTTGTTTTTGTATCTCAATAAAATTTTCAAAGATTTAAACTTTAACATTTCCGAAATATTGTATCAAACAGGTCAATCCTCACAATCATCAGCTAAAGCTATGTGATTTTGGAAGTGCAAAAGCTCTAGTGAGTTGTTGGTGAAGTATAACTAGTAGATTCCTGAACTATTTTGGATTATTTGATGGTAGTGTTCAATGTGCCGTGGAATTTGTAACTATTAGAAACTTAAATTTTGTTCAAAGAACTTGGGATGCTAAGATTTGAGGTATGTGTGATATGTCTCTATTTAATGTAGAACTTCATTACTCTGTATATAGATGTTATACTAATATGTTTATTCTCTTCTTATCAGGTAAAAGGTGAGCCAAACATATCGTACATTTGCTCCCATTACTATAGAGCCCCTGAGCTTATATTTGGTGCCGCTGAGTATACTTCTGCTATTGATATCTGGTCCATGGGTTGTGTATTGGCTGAGCTGCTTCTTGGTCAGGTAAGTGGATTGTTTCCAATTTGAGAATAAAGGATTTCTTTCCAGAGGAGGCAGCAATACTGAGTTTTCAGTTTGCAGTCTTCTCTAGGACACCATACTTACATGTTATGATCTGTAATTTTGTCCAGCCGTTATTTCCTGGTGAGACTGCAATAGATCAGTTAGGGGAGATTGTCAAGGTAAGAAAATGTTACTATCGTGGGTTAATATTAGACTTTGATACATGACAGGAAATTGGAGAATATTGAGGTTTATAATATTGTATAATGTTTTGGTCTACGTGTGTTTATGGCTGTAGATCCTTGGAACTCCAACACGAGAGGAAGTCAAATGTATGAATCCAAATTATAACGAGTTTGGGTTTCCACAGATTAAGGCTCACCCTTGGCACAAGGTTCATATACTTATCTTCATTTTCATTTAATATTTGATAACTTCTCCTCAAGGTTCATATACTTATCTTCATTTTCATTTGATATTTGATAACTTCTCCTTTCGCAGTAAGTTTAAAAATTAACAGACTTGTTTTCTTAGATTTTCATAAGCACACACCTCCAGAAGCTGTAGATCTGGTTTCTAGACTTCTTCAGTGCTCGCCAAACCTTCGTTGCACTGCTGTAAGTAATTAAATGAATAACATGGATTTACGTTTTTCTTTTATACCAGTCTTTCACATGATTCCTTTTTCCATGTTTTTTAATTGAGACATGGCAATGCAATTACTCTGCTGCAGCTTGAATCTTGTGTACATCCTTTCTTTGATGAGCTTCGAGATCCCAATGCTCGCTTTCCCAATGGGCGCCCTCTACCCCTTCTTTTCAACTTCAAACAACAGGGTAATACTATAACGCTGCTGTTGTTTTTTGCCTGATGTTAGTTTTTCTATGATTGTCTCATAAATAGTATTCTCTTTTATTAAATTATGCTAGAACTTTCTCGCAGAAATTAAGGGAGCAGAAATTAAGGGGAAATTTTGGGCCCCTGTGATGAGCATTTTGCCAAGTTTGCACCAAAAGACTGTAGCATGTTGATCATTCTCACTATGCAGAAATCCTGCGAGCATGTTTCTGTATAATATCAAGTAAGGTATTCTCTAGGCACACAGTTTTGTGATTTTCTTGCTCTTCACGGGCTCCCATTGGGATCAAATTTCATCACCAACTATTACTACTCGGTCCAGGGGGGTGGGCCAAAAGGTCTTCTAATCATTAGTGTGAAAGCTACAGACATTCTGACATCGATATGTAAATTACTATTATCAAACTCTTTGGAAATCTGGGATTTTATTTTTTATGCACTTGGAAAAGATACAAAGGCTAAACAGTAAGGTTGCTTTGTGTAAGTTAAGTAATTTGGTTAAACTGCTAATAATCATGCTTCATGAGATCACTTTTGAACGGTCCAAGTACTGTTCTAAGTCAGGAATACAAGGCCCATTTCAGTTTTACCTCAACATCCATGCTTGAATAACTAGGATGTTGTAGTAACTTATGTAAGACCAATTGTTTTGAATAGTGGTGTTGGTCATGATATTCTCGTGCTGCTCTATCTTAATGTATTACATGAATCCTGTCAGATATGGTCACTGATAAGATCCAGGACCTGGAGTCAACTTTAAGGTCTTGGGAACCAATCCCAAGTCTCTACAATTTGCGGAGTTTGCCCTCAGGTCTCTGCCTGCTGTTATTGATTCAAATGGTTTTGATGGCTAAATCGGATTCATGGCCGCCTTGTCAATCAGTTAAAATGGCATCCAGTTAGAGTTTAATGTTTTTTCTTTCAATCTTGTGCAGGTATGGGAAGAGGTACGATTCAGTCCGTGAGCTTATGCACAGAGTCAATGCTTTCGTGAAGAACGTGGAGTTGATCGAGTCAAGAAACAGCATGAAGCTTCCTTATACTTTGGCAATAAATGGTAAATCAAATCATCTTCTCAACTAATTTCAGAAACTTTTGTTATGTATTCAACATCTGGATCATAGCCTAAAATGGTGGCAATTAATCACATAGTGGTGCTTATCCGCTAGGGAGTAGGATATTTTTTCTACAAAGAAGGAAAAGCTGATTTTTTCAAAAACCCAGTGGATAGGAAATAAGGGTCTTTACGTGGCGTCTAATTAACTGAATCGTTAGGAGTATAATTTTTTTGCTATAATGCTCCAGAGAATTCTCTTGGGCATTTATTTATCCCCGGTGGCTAGGGAAGAATGGTCTATGAATTCTCATAGCTGCCTAGATGTACTAGCTGACACTTGGATAACTAATTTTGGTTGTATCTGAATGAATGGTTTCTTTTTTGCTTTCTTACAACCCAGCTAAGCCCTTCCTTTTTCAGGCAAGAGACAACCTTTTCCTACCAAAAAACAAAGGGCATAAAAGGGGAGAATTTATTTTGAACAACGTGGCTTTGGCTTCAGATCGAACCAGGCCTGCAAGCACTCGCAAGATCTAGTAGTAGAAACTCTGCCTTCATGTAAATCCACGCAGAAAGACAAACCGGGGTTTTGGGCGAGGCGGTTAATAAGCACGCATCCCCGTGTAGAATTGAGCTTGCAAGGCAGAGACACGCCAGAGGCCCTACGGAATCGAACTAAACCCAGGTGTGACCTTGCAAGAGTGGACAGACCAGAGGACCCATATAGATTCAACCTTATCTCTGCACTTCAAACATAAATTGACACCAAAAGATCAAACTAGTCTTTAATAAGGCACTTAAGTTCCATTGAATAAGCATATGGGGAATGGATATGTGAGTTTGCGAGGATTTAGTAAAATAGTAATAGAATGGGCATCTGTCCTCATGGGGAAGTGAAGCTGCAAGGCTTTAGTAAAACAGTAGCATTGAGGGACCTTGGTACAGTCAATGACATTTTATTTTAATTTTTTTGCAAGTGATTATAAACTTTGTTTGATTTTGATTTGACAATTTTTTTAATTTTTTTACAAGTGATTATGAACTTTGTTTGATTTTGATTGTGTTTGAAGATTGATTATAAATTTCATTTGATTTTGAGTTTGAGCTTACCAATTCTAAGATCTGTTCATATTTATTAATGATCCATATTTCCTACAGAATTTGGAAGGTTCTAAATTCAACAGAGTTGACAAAAACAAATGACAAGAGAAGGATGAATCGTGAAAAATCTATTGTCTATCTCTGCCTACCTTGAATAGAGGGCAGACTTCTACCAGTCTAGCTTTAGCAACTGCACTTTAGGATTTTTTTTGGAAGAGAGGGAGAATAGTCTGCCTTGAATAGATAACGTTATTTTATTTTTCACGGGAACTTTTTGTCTGTAAATTAACAGACTCTTCACCTCCATTTACAAAAATAGAATTGACCAAAAATATGGATGTCCAACAAATAACAGTTTGAGGCTTTGAGAGAATAGGCAGTTTGAGGCTTTGAGAGAATTAACATGCTCTTTGTATGCAACCTGGACAAAGCTGCTTATAACATGCTTTGTGCATTCTGATGATATTATGGAATTAAACTTCATGTTTTCTTGGAGTAGGCAAGAACAAAGCAGCTGACAGAAAGAAAATTAATATTATCTTAGAATTACTTAGCTCTTACTATTTTGAATCCTTTTTTAATCCTTTACTAGCTTAAAGGGCCTAGCTTTCAGATCCAACAGCATAAGAGTTTGTTAATGACACTTGTAATCCATCTACTGCCAAATTGGCATCGATGTTTATGTTAATGTTTCTATAATAGCTCTTAACATGGTGAACTCATGTAATATGCTTAAACCCAAAAAATCTTAGAAAATAAGTAAATACAAGGAAAATAGATAACAATGTTCACTTGCCTCTTCAAGGGGGAAACCTCCAATAGCACTAGCTCCAAATACATTGACAATTCTTGAATTACATTACATATCTTACAACTCTCTATATAGTACTTCAATAGCCCAATTCCAACTACTTGTGGTCTTGCTCGCCCTTTTTTTTTAACCATGACCGCTGGGATGAATATGTGCTAGCGTTGGGATGAATGGCTTTTTCCTCCAATTGCTCATGAATGATCTTTTCAATTTCTTTTGTGCAAATGGGTGCCTATATGGTCATACATTTGGTGGTCGACTTCCTAGAATCAAGGGAATAATGTGATCATGCTCGTCTCTAGATTGGGGTAAATCCTTTGGTGTCTCAAAGACATGTTGATGTTTTCCCAAAACCCTTTGTAAGTCGTGTTAGATTTCTGGTGCAGTGTTATCTAGAGCCTGGATGGCATGGAGTAGAGCAATAATTCTAGAGTGGCCTTTCTTTAATAATTTTTATATCTGATGGGTGACTTATGATTTCAGGGGAGCCACTTGGAGACCTTTAAGCATGTGAGCATGAGAGTCTTGGGTAAAACAAGTATAATTCCTTGAATTCCATGGTTATTGGACCCAATGTGCGTAGCCATTCTTCCCCTAAAACTATATCACAACCACCAATATCTGTGGACAACATATGAGTTTTGAGATTATAGTCACCCAATTGGATTTTCACATTTTCATGGTGCCTCCCACATTTTATCATCCTGCCATTGACTATGATAATTTGAAATTTGGGCACTGGGTGTACATAACAGTGGAGTTCTTTGGGCACTCTCTTGTGAAAAAATTTGTGGGGTGCTTCAACTATCAACCAAAACTACCACTTTGCGGTGCTTGATGTAACCTTGAAGTTCCAATGTTTGTGGGGATGAAATACTTGATAAAGCATGAAGAGAGACGAGTGGTTCTTCTTGATTGACTTCAAGATCCAATTCTTGCATAGAGGTTGTTTTGTCAACATCCTCAAACTTAGGAGTATCTTCCACAATGATGTCTTCAAAATGGGTACGAGTAGACACATAAATCTAAAATAACTTATGTTCTTTACATTTATGCTCTAGAGCATAATTTTCATCACAATTATAGAAACATCCGTCTTTGTCGTTCTGCCATTTTTGTTGTAGATAACTTTTGTACTTTCGAGGGAGAAAAATGATTTGTGCTTGAGGAATTGACTTGCATAGGGCATGAGCGAGGGATGAAAGGTGGTTTGTTGGTATGTGCATTGATCACCATCTTTGCTTCTAGAGCCCTCTGAGTTGCTTCTAGCCAGGTAGCAGGCTGTTGCATTCTGACTTGTGCTTGAATTGCCTCCTTGAGGTCACTAATGAAACATTCTTTTTAGAGATCATTTGTTAATTTTTTTGTGCGGATGGATAATTGTTCAAAGGCAGAGATAAAATTTACGACTTACCCTATTTGACATAACTTGGTAACTCGTCCCAAATAGCAAGTATCTAACTCGTACCGATCATGGAGAGATTTAACAAATAAAGTCTAGGGAATGAGGTGCCCATAGGCTTTTTTATGCCACTCCCACCATTTCCATTGTTCTAGATTCAAATAGAAACCCCCCACCCTAAGTTTTAACTTTTATTAGTAATATCATGAAGTGTGAAGTAGTGTTCCATCCGTGTATCCCTTCCTGAAGGGTTAGAACCATCAAACTTGTTCATGTCTACCTTAGGAAAGTGGTTCGAGGTGTTATTATCCATGGAGTGTGGGTTAGGGTTGTGAGGCCCTAAAGAGTGTTGTTGGTGGTTAAATAGTCCTGAGCAAGATGTTCCTTCCTAGTGTGTCTCACTGTGTTGTGTATCCTAAAGGACCTCTTCTAACATGCGATGAGATGTTAGTCGATTCAGTGATTCTTTTATCTTTTCCAACTTCTCATCCAACTTTTGATCTAGGTTTCCTACTTCATTCTTAAGTTCCTTCATTCGACCTTGATTGCCTTGGATGTTTAGTTAAAGACTGCTATATTTTCCTTCAAGGTCATCAACCCTTTGGGAATTAGGATGTGTGTTCATGTTTCTTGCGGTCTTGAATGGTGGTCTATAGGGAGGAGTACATTTTACCCATGGGATGGTTATGTGAGAATGAGGTTTGCACTCTAAACTACAAATCTATTTGAAAGTAGTGTTTGAGGCCAAAATTTTGAAATAAGCATTACTCAAAAAACCCTTATAGGGAGACGGTCTGGAGATTTTTTGTGACTTTGAAATTTATGTGTCTCTAAGTATAATTTTTTTACTCTGTAGTAGCTTGATATGTCTACTCTGCAATTCCATAGGTTTCACTAAATTTGACGTGACAAGCAAAAAAAAATGGTAGTTTTTGTTGATTTTGGCTTTCTTGGAAAGGAGAAGTTGTATAGACTGTCTCGTGTACAATTTTTCAGTTGCAGATATGAGATTGATAACAAAAGTACTTTGTTTCATCTTCTTTTCAATGCAATTGGTGGCACTCAATTTGGAGTTATAAAACTTTAGGTATAACAATTTTACCTCAGACACTTGTTTAAGGCTAATTTTTGGGCTATTCAAATTGCTTGACTTACATCGTGTGTATCTACGAAATGGCAACGATCGAAAAGTTGAAACTTGGACACAAGTTGCTTTGCTATGCCCTTTTTTTTTAACTTGTGAGTTTTGGACCCTGAGGTGTCATAGAAAAAATGGGAGTGAAAATGCCAAAATGACTAATTTGAAATGTGAAATTTTCAGAATCTCTCTCAAATACTTGATCCCAACTTGGTCTTAGGTCTCTCTAAATCACATGCAAGTATTTATGACATGAAACTGAAACACATGAGATCAATTCACTTCTTTTAACCAATATAGCAATCACACATAAAAATTGACACAAAATTTTTTGGTCTAATGACCCTGGAAAAATACTTGCTAGAAAACCAGTGAGAGATATAATAGATTTTATTATCTTCAAACAATTTACAATTGGTACAATAGATCAATCCAACATAGACTTATCCACAAATTTCATTTCTACCACGCTTCCACACTTGGACGGCTGGAAATCTCCGACTTTACAGCTGTCAGATAGATCCCCCAAAGTATTTCCATTTGCGGAATTCTTCTGCATTCTGAAGGTGCTCTTAGACAGGAATGTAACGAAAAAAATGTGGCACTTCTTTGCAAAGAAGAGCCTTCTTTTCAATAGACATACTTGAAAGTTTGTTGACGGGTAAATTTGCTATGGAATTATTATCCAAATTTGAAGTAGTTATCGGGGATTGTTTTGGCACATTCTACTCTTTGCAATCCGGTGGTTCTCCACGTGTCCTCTTTGTGATCCGGTGGTCCTGGCACTTAACCCCCATCCCCGCGTGTTTGCTTCGTGGTCTGCTGGTCCTCCACGTGTTTTCAAGTTATCGAGGATTGTTTTGCAATTCTTCCGCATTCTGTAGGTGCTCTTAAACAAGAATGTAACGAAAAAATGTGGCGCTTCTTTGCAAAGAAGGTCCTTCTCTTCAATAGACATATTTGAAAGTTTGTTAAAGGACAAATTTGCTATGGAGTTATTATGCAAATTTGAAGTAGTTGTTGAGGAATGTTTTGGCACATTTCACAAATAAAATAACTTTGCTTATGCATGGAATAAAAAACATTTATTGTTATTTTATGGAATCAAATAACTTTTATTATATTATGGTTATAAATAGCCAACAAGCTCTTAACCTAGGATAATAGACGCAATAACACCAAATTAGAGCTTCTAGCTTTTCGGCACTGCTTTCGGTTTCCATTCATTTGGGGATCCCTCTCTTATCTGTATTTGGGGATTCACAGGTTGTCATCTCATGGGTGAACAAAACTGATTCATTGAACACCCCACTTCTGAGACATTGGTGTGATGACATTCTTTCTATACTGCATCATGTGCCTTTAGTGACCATGAACCATATCTATCGTGAGCATATCTAGCATGCTGACAGACTCTCCACACAGGCTCTTTCGTTGGCCTCAGGGGATGGGGAATTTTCTGGATCTTTAGATTGTATGATCATTGATCATGTGATATTTCAGTAATTTTGGCTTCTGTCGGGATTTTCCCTTTCACTCTCTTTATGAGGCACAAGCATTCAGTTTGAATGAATGGTTCTTTTACTGTCATGGATGTGCCTATCAGCCTTCTTGTTATGCTCCTGATTCATATGTTTCTTGGTCTCTCACGAATTGTTTCAGATAGATTTTCTGACCTGTTGCTACAGGAATGATGATACAAGTCTGCCCTTGCCACACTTTATGCTTTTCCTGTCCCTGTTTTGGTTGGACGGCTGGAAATATCCAACTTTACAGCTATCAAAGAGATCCGCAAATGTATCTGCATTTGTGGAATTCTTTTGCATTATAAAGGTGATCTTAGAGAGGAATGTAACAAAAAAAAAGTGGCACTTCTGCATTCAGAAGGTGATCTACAGTTTTGGCCATAGTGGGGGCTTGTCTTGCGGGTTTTCCTTTCTTTGTTCCCCTGCATTCCCTGCAAGTTTGGTTCTTCATTTTCGGTGATCCAAGACCACCTTATAATATGATGTTATGTTCGAAGAAAAGATTCAATATCTGAAATACAAGAAATTATTCAGGGGTTTTGAATTATTCTAAGGTATACGAGAATGCCGTTTTAGTGGTCGGGCCAGCTGCGGTGCCCGATTCTTTTAATGGAAGTTTTGTGGAAATTGATGAATGGCTTGTAGAGGGCAGAAATTGCGATAGAAATGGAATTGCGTACCTGTGTTTTTGTAGTTATTTGGCTCTTTGAATCAGAATTCCTGCAACTAGAAACAATGCAACTTCCTTGTGCAAACCCACGAAAACTAAATTTGACTAGTAAATGCCATTTATGCAGCGGGGAGGGGCGGTCGCCATGACAAGATGTTCACCCACCTCCAAACCGAGAATATATGCCAAACCAAGAAAAAAACACTGGTATTTCACAGGATGGGCTCTCCAAATATCGCCCACGGCACTCCAGAACCGCCGGACAAGTGCGGTTCTGACAAACTCAACACTCATGGCAAAGCCCATGAACAATAAACTTGCAGGCGAAATGGGCGGTTCTGACAAGCTCAACAGTCACAGCAAAGCCCATGAAAAATGAATCTTGCAGGACAAAGCAGGGCAACTACTTCTTTTGTACTTGTCCTCTTCGGTTCCCGCCACTGCAAGCTTCCTTTTTGGCATGCAAAGCATCCAACTCTAAACTAAAAGGTATTGTCCTATCTACTTTTCTTTCCATGCTATTTGAACATTTTATACAAGAAGAAACAAAAAAATTACTTTATTTACTGAATACTATATTTATATTATAGTTCATTGTTCTTGTGTTGTGTGCTACTCTAACAGGTTATCATATCATGGTGAGGAGAAGGAATCCATTGGTGGTGCATACATCTTTTTTCCTTCTAAGGTAAATATCCTCAATATGATAGCTTAGAATGTACTATTTGAATGGATGACAATTACATCATTTTCTGTAATATAACTATTAGATTTTTCACATATATATATAATACCATGTTGGCTAACCTTATAAATTATAATGAACTCCAAAATAAGGTGAAGGATTTTTCAGACCAACTTTTTCCTAAAGTTTCAACTTTCAAGTATGAAAATATGAACCTAGATTGTTACAGTCATTTTTCTAAGAAAACTAAGATAATGTTTACCTATTTCATATGTGGTCCTTAATATAACGTTGTATTGCTCCAAGTAGAGAAGGTTTTATTGAACCATCCAGGGATTCTGGCTGTTGTGGTTGTGGGAATCCCTATTTCTAGGTTGAATGAACTTGTTACCGCCAGTATTCAGCTACACAACATTTGGCAATGGGAAGACAAGAACCTGAAAATGCAGAGTCAAGAAAGCAACATATTGTCACCAAGGCTACTACAATTGTATTGCAAGCAGCAAGGACTGTCCGGGTATGTCTTTGTAATCAGCCTTGAAAAGCATATATTTATACTTAATTTTCTCTAGGTTGATTATTTCCACATTGTGAGAGAACTGTTTCTTTAATCAATCAATGCCTCGTCATCCATATTGATGGAGGCTCAACTTCACTCAATGGGCATATGCTCCTCAAATGTTGAATCGACCTAAATAACAACATGGTTTTAGATTGGATGGTTGATGTCTAATAACATGTGTGGGACTGACAGAAAGAACAGAAAGAAGAGTGGAATTATTTATTAGTTATTTATGTGATGATTTTGACCCATGTATATGTTCTCCTAGATTGTTCTAATGGGGAACGTAATATTAAATTTCGATGTTTTGCTGTAGGAGTTTTTATTCTTGGAAATTCTCGTTTGGACCATTAGCAACATACCCTGTATTTTATGATTTTTGATGGGCCTCAAATTCCACTAAAATCATCTTGCTTGTGAAATTTAAACACGCACTTGTTAATCTGTATGTAGTTATTCATTTTACTCTCTTATGCTTTAGTAGTTTTTGGTAAACTAAGGTGATATCTTTGCATTGGCAGCTTCTCATCGGTTTCATTACAGGTTCCAGGACACATGAAAATAGTGCATGTTCTTGTTTTTAGGTTAGGTCTTATTTGATTGAAGATACCAATGCGTCTCCCATTCGATTTTTTTCTCAGTTTCGCTTCCGCCCCGTTTCCTTCACGCCATCTTTTTTCTTTGGCATTATTAGTTGTGAGCCATGCCTTCCACCTGCGTTGAAAAGCCAATGATTGACAAGAGTTTGGCATAAAACTTTTGGTTCCCATGACATCTTGCAAGCTACAGAATTAGTCAAAGAGCTAAACATAAAAGAGGGTTTGATGATACTGCTATTTGTAACACTAACACTGTTGCAGACCGACCATTCACTTTTCTCTGATGAGTATTGAGGCATGGGCTTAATGAGCTGAATTGATGATTCCTAGAACATGTTGTAACAAAGCATAGACTTTTACTTTGATTTGCAGAAAGCTGGTAATTGAAACAAGCAACGTGGAATATATGCCATTTAAACTCTCTCTTTCCACCCTTTTGATGAGTGTATCCTTCTTCACATATGGATTTCTTGGCCAAGATCCTTTTTGAAGTTTGGTTTTTAAGCACTGTTCACTTCATCGTCCATCCTGTAAATTAACAAATACCATCTGTTTAGTAAAAAATCCAGTGGTTTTTTTCCTCTTTCCATTGGTTTTCAGTTTCTATATTAAAAATGCCATTGTTTGGACTGTTTTTGGGGTTTTGGCTTCGTTATAATTGGATCTGGAAGTTTTTTAAATATATATTGGTGCATTGAGGTACAGGGGCTTATAAGTACATTGAGGAGCTATGGAAGAAGAAGCAGTTGGATGTAATGCGATTTTTGCAGCGAGTGAGGTGTTGGAAATTTCGTCAGCTTCCTGGTATAGTGAGGGTAACCAGGCCCAGCAGGCCCGACAAAGCTTGACGTCTCAGCTACAAGGCCAAGCAAGTAAAGCTTCTGATTTTATGTTAATTTTAGTTTTTAAGACCTAGTTATATATCTAATCTATATAGATCAGCCTGTTATCAAGAATGAAATATAAATTGCAGTGTGAATGGAGTCTATTTTATTGATTGGTAGCTATAGCAAGCCACGTAAAGTAACCAATAAATATATAAGTTTGGTTGTGCTCTGATAAGCAATATACCAGGATCAAGGCATATTGTCTGGGTTATATGAAAATTAGGTCTTGAACTACATCTTTTTATCATTATAATTTATAAGTAGCTTTACATCAAGCAAGTTGTTAGAATTTACTCTGTGTCCGCATACAATGCTTGGTTGATTGGTTGAACTTTTCCGAGAACATGAACTGGAATGAGGTGGCCCTGGCATTACTGTTCCATAAGTATATTTGGTTTTGCCCTTTTTATTGGTTCCTTGCTTTATTGCAGCATTCATAATATATGTAGAATTTTCCCTTTTCATTTCTCGCTCTTTTTACTTTTGCTCGAAGCCCCACATTGTCGCTGCGGGTTCGTCAGTACGTGAAGTCAAAGTGTCCGTGATATTGTCTCAGTTATACTTCTCACAGCCTTGTCACAGAAGATTGAGACCCTGGTCGTGATTGGCCAGGCCATTTTATCTTGAATATTCCTTGTCTCAAAGCCACCAATACCTTTTGGTTGTGCCAATATAAGATGAGTTAACAATGCTTGGGCTTGATACCTAAATTTCTACCTTTGGTTTTTGGAGCTCCGATGACTATGAAACAGACATATTGGCATGCAGAACCGGCTAACAGGAAACTGCCTGGACAACTATATTGGTAAATACTAAAGATGACTACGGAATCAAGAAACTACTGTCCATTCATCTTTCATTCATGGTATATTGAATATTTAGTAGATTTGTTTAGAAAAAATAGAAAATTAAGTGAACCCAAAAAAGGGTAAAAACTAATAAGGTAAAAAATGGTATGTAGAATGACATATAACCTTAAATGCGCTGGATGAATTGCTTGCTAAAATGAAGGAACATATCTTTATTAACCTTCATGTTGAAAATCAAAATGTTTGGGCGGATATCAAGTTTCAGTTAAAAGGGGTGAATTAGATTAAGAGTTTATTGGTCTGTGCCATATCCTTAGAATTATATATACATCATCATACTGAGTTTTAAACCAGAAACTTGGAATAGTTATTTTTTGCTGCTATTGAATCAATGTACTTTGTGTTTGCACTAATGTACAAAACCCCACACTTTGTAATGGTTATGAGGGAAAATCACTAATAATTTTCTCATTGAACCTAAAAAAGGTTCGCAATTTCTTGTGGAAAATCTATCATTGGTGCCATTGATATTCCAAGGATATTAGTTATGTAACTACCATGGACTCCTACATTAACCAACAACAAACAATAATTGTTTTTGTCTACCCATGGTGAAGACTTACTAAGAGAGTAGGTGGGACTCGAGAGAAAAATTCTTGAATAAGATGGATTTCTTGGACATAGAGAGGACCAACAAGAAACTCTAGAAGGCTGCTAATTTGGTATATTTGCTATGTGAAAGTGCATAAAGCCCGTGGATGTTTGCCAAACCATTGGAGGAAACCATACATTTGATTCTATAGAGGATATTGATGCTTTTAAAATCCAAGATGAAATGGGAGAAAACTTGGTAGAAGGTGTTGGTAACTATATATAAAGAATTATCACAAAGTAAATTGGACAATGAAGATTGCATTCAGGACTTGATGCAATTTCCACGTTACTGTGTGCATGATTATCACTAAGAGTGCATCCTTGGATAATTTTGTAAGTGCTAAGATTGTTGAAAAGCTAAACCTGGGTTGTTTTCTTAATTTGAATCCTTATTTAGTATCATGTTTGGGTTGTTTTGATTGTTGAGAGGAGACTGCTGCTCTTAAAATCAAAGATGAGATAGCATAAAACTTTGCAGAAGATGTTGGTAATTATAAATAAAGAATAATCATAGAGTAAAATGGAGAATAAACATTGTGTTTAGTAGGATTGGGTGCAATTGCCAAGATATTGAGTGCAAAATTATCATTGATAGTGCATCCTTGGACAACTTGGTAAGTTCTAAGATTGTTGAAATGTTGAACCTCTATTAAAAGTTGTTTTTCTAACTTGAATCCCTATTAAATATCATGCTTTCAAAATCGTCATATCTTGTTGGTGAATCTTCAATCAATTTAGTTTTAACATTTTTTTGTTTAGTATTGTCCCACATGAAGACCTTCCTAATTCAATTCAGAAGATCCGTTGTCATGCCAATTATCAAGCTCTAAAATTTGCTGACCCCATTGAGAAACTTGCATGAAATCTTGTCACCATAATTCAAAGAAGGGAACCCTTCATTGCCCTCCATCTCAGGTATGAGGTATCTCATGTTTTAAATTGGAGGTGTCAAAGAATGTGAATATCAGGTACTTTGGTTATTGCTCTAGAACTATGGATTGATGAATGTTATCCATGCTTTTCTTGTTGTGTTTAGATATGAACAACATATGCTTGCATTTACAAGATGCACGACAGTCTACTCTGATTATTTGTCTTCTACTGGAAAGCAACTGCAATGCCCCAGTGGAGAAGTAGATCCATCTCAACTGTTCACTTTACCTAAGTCACAGGTATAATAATTGTAAATACCATGATGGGCTAAAAACATCCTTATCGTGAACATACATTTATGAGTCCAACATCTAAAAAGCCTTAATTCCTATTCAGTCCTTTGGCTAAAACCACGTTCTTCTAGGTTGATTACAATGATAACTTTGCAGATCCAAGAGACAACTATCAACAAAAAGAACCTGTAACCTACAACAATGGCCCAATAGTTGGAAGTTTAGCTAGACTTCAAGGTGGAAATGCTGCAGACAACCAGCTTCTCCAAGGTTTTATTGTTTTATAGGATGAAATTAATTTAGTTCCAGTTTGTTTCAGTGATATTGATGGTGATGCTTTTAATAATTGTTCGCATAGCTATGCGAGAAACATGTTAGACACAGACAATCTTGATCCAGAGTCTCGAGTTATTCACAACCACCACCAGCATCATAGTTTCTATCCTGATCAGCAGGCGCCAATCCATGCTGTTGATGCACATGCTCATGTAGCTTCCCACCATGTCCCTATGCATGGGATAATGATGCAGGGTCAAAATGAGGGAGATCCTCACATGCACCAAGGAGCCCAATTTCAAGGAGTAAATAGCGGGCATATGCAAATACATTACATGCACAGTGATGAGCATGGGCATCCATTGCATCATAGCAATGACAATGGTGCTGGACAAGAACATGATGAGGGAGATGGGGACAATAATTGCATTGAGGAAGCAAATGTTCAATCAGATGGTGACAATCTCGGAGAACCTCAGTCGGTTGCCCCTGTATGCAGTCAAGGAACAAATCAACTAACACTCTTGTATCAAGGCGAGGTCTATGTCTTTGATATGGTAGCACCAGAGAAGGTAATTTTTCTGTTCTTGGCTT
>LPNX010295517.1:0-11842 GCA_001517045.1 Pseudotsuga menziesii
GCAGAGCCTTTTCACAGATGGTAGTAGGTGTGTCCTACCATGATGGTGATTGTAAGTGCAGAGCCTTTTCACAGATGGTAGTAGGTGTGTCCTACCATGTTCGTGATTATAAGTGCTGATCCTTTCCACAGATGGTAGTAGGTGTGTCCTACCACGCTGGTGGATGTGAGCACTGTGCCTTTCCACAGATGATAGTAGGTGTGTCCTATCATGCCGGTGGTTGTAAGTGCTGAGCCATTTCACAGATGATAGTAGGTGTTTCCTATCATGCTGGTGAATGTGAGTGCTGGGCATTTCTGATGGGATTGTAGTCTACTACATGATCATATGTGAGTGCTGGGCATGCCCTTCTGATGAGCAGGTCAGATGTAAGTGCTGGGAAAAGACCTACATGAGGGTAGGCCTACAACCAACATGAAAAAGGGCTGGCTCTGTAGAACTTCCTATGACGAGAAGAATCATGAGATAGCACCAGTGTTGATCCAGATCGAGTGATGATCTAGATCCAGTAATGATGATCCAGCAGTGATGTCCAGATCGAGTGATGATCCAGATCCAGTCTAGTGATGTTGATCCAGATCGAGAGATGATCCAAATCCAGTGATGATGTTCTATATTGATCCAGATTGAGAGATGATCTAGATCCAGTGATGATGTTCTATATTGATCTAGATTGAGAGATGATCCAGATCCAGTGAAGATGACTTGAAGACGAAGATGAATTGAAGACGAGATGATCCAGCTGATACAGAGAAGAAGACCAGTGCTGAAAATTGTGTCAAAAGAATACCTTCCTAGTTAAGAGGGCGTGTTGATGTATATGTAACTTCGGAATGCATTCTTCTATGTATCTTATGTATTGTAACCTGATGTTTATTTCGGGATGTTTCTATTATGTATTTGAGTCATGTGGTCATGCCCCGATGTTTCGATCGGGAGGATTATTAATGTAAACAAGTCATGTCAAGTCTTTAGGTAAGTCCCCATAGTTTTGGGGCACTCAATTTATTATACACTAATTAAGGTGTAGGCTCGGGTAAGTAATGTTAGGTTGAGCCTGTGTGAAAATGCAATTCAAGTGAACGGAAGAATATAAATAGAGAGTGAGACTCTCTATTTATCACACACATCATTCACTCTCTTCAGTGAGGCGCACTTGTGGAGGAGGAAATATACTGGGACAAGAAGGCCATTGCTGTTGGGAGATCTCTTACTGTTTTGGTGATGATTTTATCTCTAAGGAAGATGCGGGGTTTTCTCCTTTATGGTTTCCCCGAGGAAAACTCTTTGTGTCTCTTTTCTCTTGTGATGTGCTTATGTTTATTGCTGTGCTTGTTATTCTCTCAGTGAAAAGATCCTAAGATCATAATGCTAGCTTAATTTTTGAAAAACTAACAGAAGTCTGGTTCTTCTTATAGTACAACATTCTGAAAAGGAGCTTTGATTCTTTGATCCTCGACCTGATTCTTATCCCTTTGAAGGATTTGAGCTGGGGGGTTATTTATTCTATAAGGGACAAAATTAGGGTTTCTGGGAGTAAAATCATTTGGCCCTTTACCCCTCATAGGTATTTTCCCTCGGTCTTTTAGCGTAGAAATTTCAGAAGTCAAACTATCCAACATTTTACCCATCTTGTCAATTTTTTTCTCTAATAAAGAATCCCTAAGAGGATATGTGGGCTGCTTCTTTCAATCTATCTTTCCCTTAATCTTCTGAGTGCAATGATGTTGGATTCTACCTCTAGGGAAGCATCTTGTATGAGTGACAGGGAAGCAGATCTTCTTTCTATGAGTAGAAGGCAGAATTCAGAGTCAAAGGCATTGGCATAAGTGATCTTGGATGAGGTGTCAGTGGGCTTGATCTCAGTAGGGATATTGCTAAAAATCTTGTTAAATATTTTGGTGAAGTTAGAAACATACTCACCATTCTCCCTCTTCAGATTGCTAAACTCAGTGATATCATAAAGGTGGTCTGTTCTCTCCCCCCAGTGTTTCAAAAATATGTCATCTAGGGCTTCAATGCCTGCTATTGATTTAGCAGGAAGCTCTTTGAACCAATTCCTAGCCTAACCATCTAGGATTTGCACAAAAACCCTAGTCCACACATCTTCTTGTTCTATGTTTATGTTCTTAGCATAACTAAAGAATGCTTCTAGGTGTTCTTCAACTGTGAAATATCCTTCTCTAGTAAATTTAGGCATGTATTTGAGATAGTCTCCAGTAGGCATGGCTGAGAGGGGGTTAGGTAAATTCAACAGGGCATACCTAGCTACTAGGATCCTTTCACTAGTAGAAAATGAGAGATTAGTGACCAAAAAAATGACCAAAATCCGCATATCAATGACCACTTTTGGTTTGGCAATCGCTGGTGGCTAATTTATGGTCTTTTATTACGCGACCAAAATTGGTCATTTTTATTTTGGTCATTTATAACTTGTTAGTTGGTCATTAATTTGGTCGTATATTTGGTCATTAATTTGGTCATATTTGAATCGATGACCAAATATATGACCACATGGCAAACTAGAATATGACCAAATTTGGTCGTGTATTAAAAGACCGCAAATTAGCCACCAAAACTGCTTTTTGGTCATTGATATGCGAATTTTGGTCGTTTTTTTGGTCATTTATATCTCATTGTTTGGTCACATGTCTCTCAATTTTTTGTTATTTTATATATGAATTTTGGTCATTAATCTCATTTATTGGTCAGTAATTTAGTCATTTTTTGTGGTTTTATGTGTGGTTATTATATTTTAGTAGTTTTAATGGTGTCCATTATTAATCAATATAAATTTTTAATATGGTATTATGTTTAAATTAAAAAGAGAATCATACATTATTTATCATCATCTAATACATATTTGAATTATGCAAATATAAAGTGCAACCATATAAGTTTTAAACAGCACAAATTATATTATATGAAATGTCAAGTATTACAATAAATGAGTTTTCTCAAAAACCATCTCCATATAACTTTACATGAAAATCATCTAGTACACCAATGACTTTTCAAAATATTACATTGGCTAAACCATCCCACTTGTACTTTGTTGCTAAGCCATACTTGGATCCCACGACAGCTTCAAAAACATACTTAGTAGCTTGAAACCCTCAGCAACAGGCTCTTCATACTCAATGGAAAAGCATCAGCAACAGAATCTTCATACTCAATGGCCCACTTTTTGAGCTTTCTATTTGCGCATGTGCTTTTGTATCCTCACTGCACGTGCTTCTGAGCTTTCTAAGCTTTATATCTGCGCACATGCTTCTGTATCCACATTGTAACAGCCTCCCTCTTCATGTTTTTACAAAGTTTGCGAGTAAGGTTACCTACAAACAGCACATGTTAAGCAATAAATTGTGTTGCTCAGTAAAAATAAAAAACAAATAACTGAAAAATGTACATAGTAATTTCACAAGATTAAACATGGCAAAAAGAAACAATTCTAACAAATAGTTATATATGTGCTTATTATAACATACAAAAACACTTCTAATACCTCTGCTTCTGAGCTTGCTGAGCTTTATATCTGCGCATGTGCTTCTGTATCCACATTGCAGCAGCATCCCTCTTCATGTTTTTACAAATCTTGCGAGTAAGGTTACCTGCAAACAACACATGTTAAGCAATAAATTGTGTTGCTCAGTTAAAATAAAAAACAAATAACTAAAAAATGTACATAGTAATTTCACAAGATTTAACATGGCAAAAAGAAACAATTCCAACAAACAGTTATATATGCGCTTATTATAACAAATACAAAAATGCTTCTAATACCTCTGAAGGAAGTCCAACTCCATTGTATTACCTAGTAGCTCTTTCATGGATATGATGGCTTCCGTAAAAGTTCAATACTTAACAACCTGTTGGGTTTTTACAAATATTCTAAAACGTTACTAGTAGTTTTCATCTCCCTAAAATTTACTAGGAACCTTTATTTTAGTAAAAACGCATCTGGTTACATACAATGGGATGCAAAATTATTTATCTCAAGAAAATGTTTTCAAAGCTGTAATCATCTCTTTCCTATTGAATTCTTCTTTGTCATCACTTACGGTAACTGTCACTATATTTGGACTTTGTGAAGGGAAAACGTCTTCTCTTCCATAGCTGGAAGGACTCCTCCCCATCTTTTCACTTCCATCATAGATGATCCCTCTCAATATCAATGTCTTATGCATTCATCCAATCATCTCTTCATAGTTTGTATCTCCTTTTTCCCCAGAAACACATACATATTGGCTATATCCAAGCCCCACTGAACATACAGGTACCTGCAAATCACCAAATCTAACTTTTAGTAATACAGATCTCGCTCAACAAGAATTTATTGCATGGGCTCTTTTTGAGCCAGAAGTGCTTAACATGCACTTGCCAAAGACCAAATCTATCCAATTAAATTTAGAGGCAAAGAACTATCTAGAATTTTATCACCTTAAAACTTGAGAGCTTGAAGCATGAAGAGGCAGCACACATAGTCAAGAACAATTTTGAGAGTAAAGCACATGGCATCTTAAACCTCTCATTCTCAATTGTCGTCTTAGCTCATGTGCTTTGGGTGCCTGGAAAAATAGTACCCAAGTAAAATATTTAAAATATGGCCAGAAGTGCTTAACATGCACTCACCAAAGACCAAATCCATCCAATTAAATTCAGAGGCAAAGAACTATCTAGAATTTTATCACCTTAAAGCTTGAGATATTGACGCATGAAGAGGAAACACACACATCTGGGAACAATTTTGAGAGTAAAGCACATGGCATCTTAAACCTCTCATTCTCAATTGCCGTCTCAGTTCATGTGCTTTGGGTGCCTGGCAAAACAGTACCCAAGTAAAATCTTAAAAAGATGATAGGACTAATCAATATTCAATGATAGTCCTGAATCCTGATTCTATTATACTAATAGAGAGTTGTCATGGCTCCCTAGTATTTGGAATAAATAAAGTTAGCTCTTGTACTCCTTTCTAAAAAATTGTTAGCAACGCCATTTTAATGTCATGCAATTGGAGCTAGTAAACAGGTGCCTTAATCAACAAACAATATTTTTCTAGATTTTCAGGAGGCTGAATACCACTCCTGTAGTGACATAGAACATATACCAGTTACTAAAAATGACATCTAGAATTGAAGCTTACAGTGGATATATTATTGACTACATTGGCTAAGCAATGGGGGTTAGATGCTTCGGAATCCTCCATTAAGAATAGAGAATTCTGTGGACCTCTCAGTTTTCTCATGCTTTTTTCTCAGCCCCTCTGCACCCAGTGATAATTGATATGAGAATCATAATCTAGATCTGGTTATAAGGGTGAATATAGACTATGACCAGCTGTATATAGAAGTTGGCTCCCACTGCTGCAAATTAGAGCATCAAATGAAGACAATTTTACTCCAATAGACTGAAGCACAGAAATAGTTTCTGAAACTATCAATGCAGTTGATAAGATGAATCCAGGAGATGGGAAGTTGCCAGCAGAGTGAACTGCATTCATAATATCTTGGATAATAATAGCTAGTTTACTAACAAGGGGTTCTCCACTAGCATCATAGTAATCCATTGCAATATCAAATAGACGCTTTCTTCTCCTGAGAGGTAGTTTCCCCATAGAATTAAAGCTATTATTTCGATTGATATTTGTTTTTTCCTGTATCATTTGCTTCTCGCAGTTTAGATTAACTGTTCTTAGTCTTCTCTATGATCATCCTAATGTGATCATAAATACCCTCCTAATGTTCATATATTATGGTTTCACTTGTTGGTATGCTGATTGTAGATTAACACTATGTTAAATCCTAGGCTTTGTGCATAGGGTGACTTGATGAAATTTTGCAGAGATTCAGCGAATATAAGACTCTAAACACAGTTAGCACTAGGTTCCAACAGTGGTAAACGTATTCTACAGATGATTTGGCTTCTGAGTCTGCATAAGCCCTAGACATTCCCATTGCCATCAATGGATGCTATTGTTATGACACTTTCTTTTGTCGGTTTTAGCAGCCCAGTCTATTTTCTTGTTGGTGTCTCTGCTCTTTTCGGTTCTAATATTTTGATGGGTTTCTGTTGAATAATGTTTGTGTCAAATTTCACATGTTAAGTTTCTAGGTGTTATAGTTTTATCTTCCCTTGGTTTGTTTTTCTATTCTTCTGCTATTCTGTTCTTTTGTAGGTTTGAGGAGTTGGTTATAATTTGGTTTGTATTGACATCTTGAACTTTAAATTTGAAGGATGACATAGGATGACTAGGACTCTTGCATGCTTTGTAGTTCTAACAAAAAGCTTAGTGCCTCTATCTTCTTCAAAATTTCCTTAAATAACCCCAATTCCATTTAGCAGTTAGATAAATGGTTCTGATAACAAGGCACCTTTTAAATTCATAATTCAAAAAACTACACTGAAAAAGGAGTCTAACTATAGAATCAACCAATGTTTCTAATTTATTACTTGGTATCTATCATTATAACATCCCCTTGATATCGCACTAAGAATGATTAGCTGTTAAAATAAAATATAGTATTCACTTATTGATTCTTCTCTAATCTTTTGATTATTCTTGGATAAATGATTATGTTCATTCATTGTAGATTTCTGTTTAAAGTTCAAATAGTTGCAAGTGAATTGATCTCTCTCAAAACTTGCATCAAGGAAGCAGCAACAGATATTGTTGGGTTCAATTTTGAAGTTGTATATATAATAAAAGTTTCAATCATAAATCTACTTAAACTCTGTTACTATGCCTAAGAGAATAACAATCAAGATGTACCTAGGAAACAGGGCACATCCCTACGAGCTCCGTGCCCATATTCCATGTGTTGGACACACCAATTTCAGCAGAGGGAAAGAGCTCTAACAGGTTTTCATTGTGCGAGTGAAGGGTAAAATCAAGATTTAATGGGATTCCATGTTGTATCAAAATCTTGTAAATATATAACAAGCTGTATATTGTATAACAAGATGTATCAATATCTTGTAAACTGTATATATAACAAAAGTTTCAATGATAAATCTACTTAGACTCTATCACTATGCCTAAGAGAATAACAATCAAGATGTACCTAGGAAACATGGCACATCCCTTAGGGGCTCTGTGCCTGTATTCCATGTGTTGGATGCACCAATTTCAACAGAGGAAAAGAGCTCTAACAGGTTTTCATTGTGCAAGTGAAGGGTAAAATCAAGATTTGAAGGGATTCCATGTTGTATCAATATCTTGTAAATGTTCTTGTTTTTAAAAAACTGGATCTTTATGTCTATATTTCATTTTTATTTTTGTAATTTGTGTGTGTGTGTGTAACCATGTTCCCATGTCCTGTTTCCAGGGTCCTCATGTCCTGTGTTGGATACTTGTATTTCCATGTCCTCCATGTTCGTGTCCTTGTCTCATGTGACTTAGAGATATACAAATTGGTGATTTGAACATTTATTAGTTGTAGGGAGATCTCTTGCAAGAGGTTTCCTTAACCTCTAGTCCTGCTCTTGTTAGTATGTATATGACAGTAATAAGACCATAAACATCTTATCTGTGAACAAGTATGGTCTTCAGAAACATGCCACACACTATATGATGCATCTTGCTGCAAAGCTATAGATTATTCCATAATCCCAGAAGAAAGAGGTAAAAGACAAATATGATGTGTGTGCATACATGCAAATGGTCCAAAAATTCATATGCATATTCGCCAATAGATTGATAAGCATCTGCTACTTTCTAACAATAAAAAGGATAAGCATTAAGATGATTATCTGTTCAGCAAGATCTTACAATCGCTTTTCATCTTGCTGACCCCCATAGATGAGTTTATCCGACACCTTTGGATCATCCAAGAGCCTTGATAAACGCATAAAGTGACTGAAATTTACAATACAAGACAAGTCTACTGATTGAACTGGATCCTTTCCATAGAATTTCTCCAATGTATTTTTTAGAGCATCTATCTGCATGCAAAGCATCAAACAGCCGCATATCTTACGTCAAGAGACAAAAAGATAGCTATGGGGTTAGAGCTTCCATGCTTTGAATGAGAGCCTTCAAACATATAGCATAGAACCTAGATGAAACTGGCATGCAAAGTATATCTGCTTAATATCCATTGGCAGTCTAGGACATACCAATTTAGGAGCAAATGATTCCAGTTTAATAACGTAATCCGAGGCAATACATGCTTGTCCATTATTACTTGCCCACTTGCCAGCTACAATTCGCCTTGCTGTAACCTATAAATTAACAACATGATTATGCCCGTGTGAGTAATATAAACAATGGCATGAGACAAGCTAATCAAAACATCAACTTGTTTAAATAGATGAGCATGTGGTCCAGTACCCAAATTTACCTCTAAGTCCACTGTGGGATCAACAATGACTGGACATTTTCCCCCAAGTTCCAAGGTTACAGGAGTAAGGTGCTTTGTAGCTGCAGCCATCACAATTCTTCCTATTTTTCCACTACCTGAAAATGCAGGTCCCCTAACATTTGTCAATTCATAGTAAATCAACATTCATTTAGTTGACATACACCTCTGTAAAGAGTGATATATTCTAACTAATTTGGATTTGAATGTTCTTTTTAGAAGCTTGGCAATTTCATATAAGTAAAAGATGATTTTGATATGCCCATTGCTTATGTATCTTGAACAATTTATGGATGAAATTATTGTAATCATAGTGAGTTCATTCTCTCTGCAATAATAGGGACCAGAGTTCCCCATTACATGGATACCTGTCATTGTCACAGGAGGCAATGTTGTGTATAGTGTTAGAAAAAAAAAGAAATAGAAGCAAACAAAAATAACAATAGAACACGAGATTTACGTGAAAACCCTATTGTGCACATGTAAAACCACAAGGCAATGGCACCTTTGATATTTTATTATTACCCAACAAAAAACTTACAATGCTATTTTTGTGATACAATGCCAGGGGTCATGTCCCTTTTATAAACATAAGAGGGTTCAAGAAGGAACCAAAATACATTGGAAGGTTCCAGAAATTTTTGCCTTGGGAGCAACCCCTGGCCACAGGGGCCCTGCCCAGGCATCCCGGGGTTGGGAGGGCCTGGCCGACCCCCCTACGACCCCCTGGAACATACAAATCACATGTGGGGATAATCGTGTACCACTCTACAGGAAAATATTAGAGATCTGGATATTGAATTCACCTCCTAACATATAGAATGATAGAAGTGATATGATGGCTAGGGAATTAACTACCACTTGACAATTATCACCATTCAAAATTATCCCAACTAGAGTTCCCCATTGCATGGTTACTTGTCATGGTCACAGGAGGTAGTGTTTTTTACAGAATAATAGAAGTGATATGATGGCATTGGAATCTAAGTTGTAGACACCTAGAATGGAGGTGTACCTGTCCCAAAAACAAAAGGAAATGTGGGAAATGGGATGAAATGCCATTGACCATACCATATGGTGTTTCCAATGCCATTGGCCGTCCCATATGGTGTTTCCAAATCTGGAAATGCTATACAATATGACCAAAGACATATCAAGGTGTTTAGACCATTTTCAATGACGTTTTGGACATATTTGGGGGAAGTTTCCGCACCCACCCAAGTGCCCATGAGGGATGTGGGACCATAGGAAAATATCACCTTGTCTGTCCCAATGACCCTTTAAGACAAAACAGAGATATCGGATTGAGCTCTGAGTAGTTTACATTATCTTCCTTTTCTATCATTTTACTTTAATTTTTAACATTACCATTAATTGTTTTAGGATGTTTGGGGGTGGTACCAACTTCATCAGACATCATACGGAGAGAGTATATTTTCATATTCCATTCAGGATTCAATAAACTTAATAGTTTTTAGGATTTCAGGGTTGGTGGATTATAGTATTTCCACTAGATTCTATCATGTATGAGGGTAAGGGATTGGCATTTGTCAAGACCACCAAGCTATAGGATTTTGCATCAAGTAATCATCTATGAGAGTTAATATAGACATGAATTTCCTTCCAAAATGTCATTTATGTGTATCATTCTTATTTTCTTGCAAGATAATTTGTTATTTAAAAAAAGCATATATGATATGACTATATATATTTTTATTTTTTTTATATTCTTCATTTGCCGTGTACCCTTTTTAGAGGGGTCACATTTCCAAACATTCCCGTTTCGGAAGTTTGTACACATTTCCACGTTTCGTGCAGCTTAGATTGGAATCCACTTGACAATTTACACCATTCAACACCAGCCCAATGTCAAACCTATCTTACTAATAAAAGAATATAATTTGTATAAAACAGTAGTTCCAAGATTATCATTGATTACTGCCAAGCTTACCACAAGCAATACTATACAAATGTGCATTGCCCTTTCTGAAAATGTCAAAATATTAGAACATTAACTCAACAAAAATAATGGAACCAAAACAGCTGCAGAGAACAATTATTTAGAAGGTGCAACCTTATAAATAAATGCAGAATTGAAGCGAATTTAAAGTTAAAATGCTGCCATATCAAACGATTAACAAAAATTCTAACTTTCATGATCAATACCTATATAAAATATTTTATCCCACTTTTGTTCCAATAGACTTGTTGTCTCTGCAACACTCACCTCAACAACACGAATCACATCATTATCTAGATATTGTGGTATAAGTATTGCAAGCAAAGAAGATGTTGCAGGGGCCACCTCAGATGGTTTCAAGACCACTACATTGCTGGCTGCAATAGATCCTATAACTGGATCCATGGACAACACTGAAGACCAAAAAATCCAATTAATAAATCTCTCTCTCTCTCTCTCTCTCTCTCTCTCTCTCCAACAAAACAATGCTCATCAGTATTAAATAAATCTCATAAAGTATCCAACTAACCTAAAAAAGAAACAACTATTCAAGATCTGAACAACATAAAAGAAGAATTTAATCCATATGCACTAGGAAAACCATCAAATATCAAGTTGTAATAACTACTTTTATATTTAAACTTTGTGCATTTGTCCCGACTCAAAACTTTATAGAGTACTTAACTAAATTTCTTTGTAATATAGATTTGCAAATGCCAGTAGAATTATCTATGCATTTCACTCTATCTCCATGTCTCTAACACAAACTATCCATACCCCAGCCCTTTCATTACCCCACCACCCTTTCTCCAAAAAAGAAAAAGAATATGAAAAAGAGAGAAGGAAATGCCCAAATTTCTAGTCAGTAAAACAGAATCTTTGCTTGATCTACAATAAGAAAATAATGTCAAGAAAGAAATATATGCTACTAGTCAAACAATTAGATTTAACAAGTGGCATGTACATAGGTGAACCAAATTTAGGTCATATACTTCTTGGAGATTAGCATATCATTGTGATAAGGTTCCATTTTGTTATCATTCCATAGTTCTCGAAAGTTTGTGAAGCAATTCATAAACTGAGTAATTAGTCAGCTACAGCTCTCTGTGGAAAGTTGAATAGGTTCCATGGATTGTTTGGGTCTGGTGGATACTAATAAATCTCCCCTCCACCACCACCCCTCTTTCTTTATGTCACCCTCTCATGTAGCGTGAGTGATGTCCAGTTTGAAGATCCTGCCCAAGTAGGCTACATTTGAAGGATATTGGCTTTGGAGCCAATATTTTGCTGCTTTGATGCATATTTGTTCATGGACAATCACCTTTTGGGCATTATCATTTCATATATGGAGGCTTGCACATTGCATCTAGTTCTTGATGGAGCGTTAGACTTGATGAGGGTCTTGCACACATGATCTTTGCATTTTTTGACCCCTAGGGCATACATGGAGAGGGAAACTCAATAGAGCTAACAGTTACTGGGGTATACTCAATAGAGCTAACCTCAATCTTATGACTCTGGTGAG
>LPNX010295517.1:12254-39332 GCA_001517045.1 Pseudotsuga menziesii
AGCCTATACCCTCTGGGCTTGATAAGCTTACTAATATAGTCTATCTCAATATTTTTGCTAACGGGCTTGCAGGACAACTGCCCCCAGGAATTGGGATGGGTCCTAAACTTGTTGATTTTGATGTATCAACGAATGAACTTTCAGGTCCTCTTCTACAGATTGTCTACAAAGGTGGAGTACTAATGGCTTTCATCACCTTTAACAATAATTTTATTGGAAGCCTGCCTGATTTTCTAGGAGATTGTCCCAGTCTAACCATTGTCCAAGTCTAGGACAACCAACTAAGCGGTGAAGTTCCTATGGGGTTATGGAGTTCTCCACTCCTCAGAGAATTCATATTGACATGCAATGCTTTCCATGGCCAAATTCCTGTTCAAATCACCAAAGCAGCCAACCTGTGGGCGTTAGAGATATCAAACAATCAATTCAGTGGATGTATTCCCTTTGGTATTGGAAAACTAGGGAATCTCAACAGCTTTATGGCCAGCCACAACAATATATTAGGGACTATTCCAGTGGAAATAACTAAACTATCCTCATTGCTGAGGCTTTCTCTTGATCACAATGTGTTGTATGGGGAGCTTCCTAGGACAATAATATCATGGAAAGGTCTTTCTCATCTTAACCTTGCTAACAACCACATCACATGATTAATTCTTACGTCACTTGGGTTGTTGCCTGTTCTGAACAGCCTTGACCTCTCAAAGAATTTGATTTCAGGGAAAATACCTCTTGAATTAGTCGATCATCTCAAGTTGAGCTCTCTGAATGTGTCTAGAAACTTCTTGTCTGGTCCTATTCCTATTGGTTACAACAATCTGGCATATGATAAAAACTTTCTTAACAATCCGGGACTTTATGGAAGTGGGCCATTAAAGCTTCCTTCCTGCTTCCACCATAAAGGGTTTTTTTAAAATCATCAGTACAGGGTATTGATTGCGATTATTGTTGCGGTAATCATATCGTGATTGATTGTTATAGTTTTCCTGTATAAGACATACAAGAATTTTTCTCAGGTTAAATCGTGTACTATAGTTTGGAAACTTAGACTCTTTCACAGGGTGGAATTTGACGAATCAGATATTCTGAAGAGATTGACAAAAAATAATGTTATTGGAAGTGGAGGTTCAAGAAAAGTGTACGAAGTGACATTGGGAAATGGTAATTTTGTTGTTGTGAAAAGGATCTGGAATCACAAGAAAATGCAATCTGTCCAAGACAAGGAATTTCAAACAGAGGTGGAGACTTTAGGGAAGATCAGGCATGCTAACATTGTCAAGCTGCTCTGTTGCATCTCTAGTTTAGTTTTTAATCTGTTAGTGTATGAATACATGCCAAATGGTAGCCTGTATGAACAGCTTCATATTTATCAAGGGGAACCCTTGGATTGGCCTACTCGATATAAGATTGCTCTTAATGCTGCTCAGGGTTTGTCCTACCTGCATCATGGTTGTTCCCCTCCAATAGTACATAGGGATGTTAAACCATATAATATATTGCTTGATTCTAAATGGAAGGCCTATATTACTGATTTTGGTTCAGCTAAAGCTATGGAGAAGTTGAGTCAAGAGGATGTCATGTCAGTGGTTGCTGGTTCATATGGATTTATCACCCCAGGTATGAATTTCCAGACGAACAGAGTCATGCCTATGAAAATGTCTTTGTATTAACAAAATGTGTCACTTAACAGACAAGAACGATTATAGTTGAGATGACTTAGATAATGGATATGTGTGCAGAGTATGCTTACACCCTGAAAGTGAATGAGAAGAGTGACATATACAACTTTGGTGTGGTCCTGTTGGAGCTTGTGACTGGAAAAAAGGTCAATGATGTAGCGTTTGGAGATGACTCAGGCATTGTTAACTAGATTCAGAATCGGATTCACATCAATGATAATAAATTCATGGATTCACGAATAGTAGACTCCCATAGAGAATAAATGAAGTTAATGCTAAGGATGGATCTGCTATGCACCAGCATGCTGCCGATCAATAGGCCTTCCATGAGGGAAGTTGTGGAAATGTTGCTTCTCTGCAGCCCAGATGAGAAGATTAGGAAGGCAGTAGCTGCCAGATTACCTCCCCATCTCAGGAGGAATCCCAATGCTTTTACATCCAAGTCTACATTTACTTCCTCTTCTGCACACACTGGTGTATATCTTTTCCATGCCAATACTTGTGGCATAGATATGTGACCTTTTTATCACCCATAGTAGAAGCATTGTTCTGTGATGCTCTTTCCCTTGGTGGACAACAGGAGAATTTGATCAGTATAGCCGTACCATACAAAACTATATTGATTTTAATAGTTTCTTCCAAATAGGAAATTTTCTACCCCAGTGCAAGTACTTCATCAATTCCTTGCATAGAAGTATTTGTTATGCACCGATATACCGAGAACAACAATTTAGGCTTAAAAAATAAAAATAAAAATCCCATTGGGTTTTCAGCAAAGACGTTAGGAATTCAGCGAAATTTGGAAACAAGTAACAACAGGGCTAGAATCTGTGTCAAATTCCAAGGACCATTCAAATAAACTGTGTCAAATTCCAAGGACCATTCAAATAAACTTCTCTCTACAAGAGACTTCTATACTATCAAAATCCACTCAGAACTTGCACCTTTCCTTGTTTGCTTAGCCCATATTAACAAAAGGGAATGGCTAGTGGGATAACAGTTAACCCAAGTCATCATTACATTAATCACTCCAATTTTCCAGTAGTAGATCATGGCCCATGAAAATACTAACAAACAGGTTGTGCTAATAAGAAAAAAAAATTATGTCAACTAATGAGTAACATTTAAGACATCTAATATTTACTGATAGGCTACTACTAAGTTACTAACATAAGATGTTAGTGCATAGAACATTACATTACACTAATATGTGTCTAATATGTTTCATTGTTTCCTCCCTTCTGAGGAAATTGTCTCCAATTCTCTTTTGGATGGGGAAATTGTTGTCTAAATATCACACACGAGAATCATTTAGCCTGAAAGATAATGTTCCTTTTTGGCCAAATAGATAAATAGTTGTATGTTTCTTATTGTTTGATTTATGGGATTGCAAATTTATTAGTTGTAAAACATTGAAAAAATTAGTTTGATGGATCAATGGCACTACTTCCTCCAGATGTTGTGGTTCATACAAGTTTGAGACTGCACACATTCCTAACATAATGGATACTTGATTAAGCTAGTAAGTTGAATTTTTATAGTGTGAGAGTTTGTAATTTTTTGAACCTGCAATCACTTGGACAAAAATATACCCATAGTTTAACTCCTTCAAACAAATCCTCTTCATATTCCCACCTCCATGTCCAATCGGTTTAGAAGGGACTTCCACTAGTCTTCACAATCACTTTACAGTGAGCTCTTGCAAATATTTACCATGGGTAGTGATTGCATTGATCCATTGAGTATCAAATGCACATGACCCACAAGAAAAATTCTTTAATGGACCACACAACTATGTGAACCTACTCATTCCAACATCTGTTATCTCCCTGCAGAACCTCAATTTCATATTTTTAAAGTTCTTGTAATGAATGTCGATCAAAACCAGTGGCTCGTCGTTTATACTCACCATCATTTGATTGCATTAGAGTGTGAGCCTAGAAACATAATTGAAGTGCCAAAACAAACTGTTAATGGTCGACAGAATCTCCTCCCGTGCATCAAGAGACACTCGGTGCCGACTCTGCCCTTCCACAAGGTTCCACCTCTTGCACACCAAAGGGAAAGGTTGCCTATCAGTGGGATTTGGGTAATGGAAAACATGTGCCATACATTCATAAGGAATTTTCATGGTGCAGTATAAGCCTTGTTGATATTTATCATCATGTTGTTATTATTCCCTAGGGGGTATGACCACAGATGTCGCATACCCCATTACAAAATCCCTCCCTCTTTTCAATATCAAGCAATTACTTTCCCTACGTTGGTAATCTGAGGCAGGCTACTCAAATCAGCTCACTAATCCTAAATGGGTGTTTCGTGACGCAAAAATCCCTCTTCAGATTCCCAAAACAATACTAAGATATAGCACAAGCCCTTGGCTTTGACCTTGAACTTTATGATTTGGGTTTCATGATGTGACTCCTTGCTTCTCAGATCTTTCATGCATATTACATAAGCATTGGAATTGAATCATTTTTTTAGCCAAAGCAACAATGTACCACAAGTCGAGACTCACAACACCGACTCAAATCCGAATCTGTAGAGATAGAATTCGTGTGGGTACTCCAATATATGATCATATAAATAATGGATAATCCGAAGAAAAATGTATAATAAGAAACTAAAAAGATTTCAAGAGTCGTATATTCCAACCTGTTGAAATCGTATTCAAGTCAAATTTGAGCGAATGATCTTTGAGGAAAACCTATTGCCCTTGCCCAAAATGAAATTCCTGGTTGGCTGCATTCGACATATCAGAATTGATTATTTTCACACGTTGTTTTGCCTCGAAATTATTTCAAACCCATCCTTCCTTTAAATTTGTCTCCTTAAACAACTCGGCACTTGTTCTTTCTTCTTACCAATCCCAATACCCTGAATCGAGCAGTCGATGGTGAATTTTGACCCATAATCCTGTTAATCAAGCAAAATATGGCATTCATAGGAGTCCATGGCAAATAATGAGTCCCAACACCTTGAATCCAACAATCAATGGTGAATTTTTACCTAGAATTATGTTAAAGTAAAAATATTTCAAGAGTCGTATATTCCAACCTGTTGAAATCGTATTCAAGTCAAATTTGAGCGAATGATCTTTGAGAAAAACCTGTTGCCCTTGCCCAAAATGAAATTCCCGGTTGGGTGCATTCGACATATCAGGATTGATTATTTTCACATGTTTTTTTGCCTCGAAATTCTTTCAAACCCCTCCTTCCTTTAAATTTGTCTCCTTAAACAACTCGACACTTGTTCTTTCTTCTTACCAATCCCAATACCCTGAATTGAGCAGTCGATGGTGAATTTTGACCCATAATCCTATTAATCAAGCAAAATATGGCATTCACAGGAGTCCATGGCAAATAATGAGTCCCAATACCTTGAATCCAACAATCAATGGTGAATTTTTACCTAGAATCATGTTAAAGTAAAAATATTTCAAGAGTCGTATATTCCAACCTGTTGAAATCGTATTCAAGTCAAATTTGAGCGAATGATCTTTGAGAAAAACTTGTTTCCCTTGCCCAAAACGAAATTCCTGGTTGGGTGCATTCGACATATCAGGATTGATTATTTTCACATGTTGTTTTTCCTCGAAATTATTTCAAACCCCTCCTTCCTTTAAATGTGTCTCCTTAAACAACTCGGCACTTGTTCTTTCTTCTTACTAATCCCAATACCCTAAATCGAGCAGTCGATGGTGAATTTTGACCCATAATCCTGTTAATCAAGCAAAATATGGCATTCACAGGAGTCCATGGCAAATAATGAATCCCAATACCTTGAGTCCAACAATCAATGGTGATTTTGACCTAGAATCATGTTAAAGTAAAAAGATTTCAAGAGTCGTATATTCCAACCTGTTGAAATCGTATTCAAGTCAAATTTGAGCGAATAATATTTGAGAAAAACCTGTTGCCCTTGCCCAAAACGAAATTTTGGTTGGGTGCATTCACATATCAGAATTGATTATTTTCACACATTGTTTTGCTCGAAATTCTTTCAAACCCCTCCTTCCTTTAAATTTGTCTCCTTAAACAACTTGGCACTTGTTCTTTCTTCTTACCAATCCCAATACCCTGAATCGATCAGTCGATGGTGAATTTTGACCCATAATCCTGTTAATCAAGCAAAATATGGCATTCAGAGGAGTCCATGGAAAATAATGAGTCCCAATACCTTGAATCCAACAATGAATGGTGAATTTTGACCTAGAATCATGCTAATCAAGAAAAATAGAGCGCCAAATGGATACCTTGGAAATGTTGAGTTTATATATTTCTTCTATTAAAAAGATTTATATTATACATTATATAAATTTATCTCTGTAACCAAATTGCTTATTTATTTTGGTCATTGTTAGTTTAGTTTTTACATGTGACCAAAATTGGTCATTTATCTTGGTCATTTTTAGTTTAGTTTTTACATGTGACCAAAAATGGTCATTTATCTTGGTCATTTTTAGTTATCTCACTTAAATTTATCAATTTTGGTCATTTATCCTTTGAAAAAAATTATGGTGACCAAAATTTTTAGTCTCCTGGTCACTAATCTCTCATTTTGTACTAGTGTTTCCATTTTGGTCAGAGGGGAAACCATGTTGGAAATGGGTATGGAAAGGGCAACAGATAATACTACTAGTGTAGGTGGTAGCTGAGAGAGTACCTGTGGTAAATTTATATTAGTGGAGTTGCTAGGGATTGGATCTTCACAAGCAACAGTGCTGGAAGATCCCTCAACCCTAAATTTTTTTGATGTATTTATAAATTCCTGATAATTATATGTTTTAGCAAAAGAAATAATAGTAGGAATATCTATTGAAATACCTGATGTAGCTTCCTTTACAGCACTGGAGGCCTGCCTTAGTGAAGCCCTAGCTCTTCTTAGAATCTCTTTTGGATCTGAAACAGGTGTTACTAGTGGCCCTTGAGGGTTTACTTTGGTACTTGGTCTTCTTGAAGCCACCTTATTCCAATGGAGTCTCTAGATAGATGATTACAACCAGAATAGTGTCTAGACTTTGTCTATCTTCAAAGTAGGATCTATGTCATCTCCTAGGGAAGCTAAGATTCAATCTCTTGTCCCCGACAACGACGCCAATTTGTTATCACTCCAAGAAACTCCTTTAGGTTGCAGCTCGAGGATGCTTGGTAACTTAAATGTTTTTATGGTTTTCTAAATGGATCAAGCCAGGTGACCTATAGAACCTCACACTCTCAAGACATGCATGAAACTCAATCAAAGATAAGGCTTCTAACTACCACTGTTCAGAGGTTTGATAATAGGGTGAAAAGATGGAGAACTTATTATGCTGGCATATTCATACATAAAATAGTTAAATATAAATGGCTAATCATAAAAAATAAAGTACTTGGAATTCAAATCATCAACATGAAGATAGGATGAAATCTATCAGACATCAAATAACATGAATAAACCTGAACAAAACATTAAAGCATAACCACAAAACAGAAAAGAAATGGAAGCTAAGCATATGATAGAAAAAAAGCTTATATTAAGTCATGAGCATAATGAGAAGCTTGATAATAATAATGGTCAAAAGGTCCCCAAAGTTGAACCTTTGTTTAAACATAATTCTTAGGATTTATAGCCTTTACAAAAATATTCAGATCCTAAAAAGTTGGATCTATTTTACTAAAAATAGATAAAATAAATGTTTTTGCAAAATTAGGCCAGAAACCCTAATTTAACTACTAGTTTATCTAACTGTAACACTTGTTCACTTCTTGAACTTTTTGATGACTGCAGTGAGTACTAGAGTAAAACTGTAACCTGTCCTTTGATAGATAAGCTACTATTGGTTAAAATGGGTAGGGTTTGTGACCCTTTCCTCCTTGATGTAACTCCAAAATTGGAACATACCTTCTCTGATGCTGTTCTTTAGCAACTTTCAGCTTTCCACTTCATCCCTGAGATAATTATATTCTCCCAAAATTGGTCTCTTGTGCCAAAATATATTTTCTGTGCCTCTTTTTTCTTTTGGTGGTTAAGGAATCAAAATGTTAGGTTTGTTAGCTACCGAAATCTCTTCTTTTGGTGGCTAATGAACCACTTCAGCATTCTCCTAAGCCACTGAAAGCCTTGTTTTTGAAAAAATTGTAATCAACCTCCCACTTCATCCTTTTCAGCTGTGCTGTTGATCTTCTAGCCCTTCTTCAGCTTGCCCAATGTTTGGAAAATCAATAGCATCCTGGGCTGCCTATGGATTCTGAAGGCTTACTGCCGCTTCAACTAGGGTTTCTAGTGCAAAGTGAGTCTAAGAGCTAGGGTTTGATATGGAATTCTTCACCTACAGCCTCAGAAGCCTAATCATCCTGTATAACTTGGTGTTGTCCTTCATGAACCTTTGATTCCTTTTCTATAATAAAAAATACCTTCCTTTCATTTCTAGCATGGAATTATTCAATTGAGTATTTTTCTTGGTTAACAGTGCATTAGTTGTTTTTATCTCTCTCTCTAAACCTTCCAGTTCATATACTTTCCTCAGTAACTAGTTGACTCTTTGTGACCTGGGCTTGCTAGAGGAATCCTTTTCCACTGGTTCACTTTGGTCTTCTTTTGGTGTGGGTGATGGAAGTTCTTCATTTTCTGCTACAACCTGTTCTGCTAGGTCAACCCATTCCTCCCTTTCTTCTTTCAAGTCTGAGTAGGGCAAGTTCAGAATGTTTTCACTTTGTGTTGGGATTTCCTTGCCCTTTTCATTGAAGTCTAGGTTTCTTTTACCCTGCTTGGTTTTAGAAGGGGAATAAGGCTGATCTACTGTTGCTGGTGAGATAGCCCCTCTTTTTCTCTTTCCACTCTTGAAGGTGGTGGATTTCTTTGAAGGAGACTTTCCTTTCTCTTCTCGTTGTAGGCCTATTTCAAACTCATTCCAGAACAAAAAATGTGTCCATGCTATGTTTATCCTCTGCAGCAATTCTTGGACAATGAGTTGTATGAGGCCATGGTGAGACAACCTTCCTGCAATTTTGGTGGGCTGGGCCTTTACCCGGTGTGCCATTTTTGTTAAGCTCTTATGGAGGTAGAAAGGTAAATTTAAAGGGCTTCTTTCTATAAAATGGTTCATCAGTTTGAAGTGATATATCATTTCCTTATTGTATCTACCTTCACAGGATATATACACCAAAATTGCTTTCAGTAACTGCTGCCATCTCTCTTCTAGCCAGGTGGAAGGAACACTTTTCTTCCATACCAGATTTCTGTGTTCAGGTTTTAGATAGGATATGAACTCCAAATTTTTAGTAATGGTGGTCTTGAACCAATTCTCCTTAGTTCTTGGGAGTTATGTCACCTTTTCAATTAGGGTTTCATCCACTAGGAACTCCTCCTTGCCTATCAGTGCCTTGGAGCCATCAAAAGAGAGGGAAAATGCTTTAGCAACCTGCTAGTGTGAACCTTGAATTTTCTCACAAAATTTGTAATAGCTTGCATCTTTGAAGAACTAGAAGACTTCTGGATGTGATTCTAGGTAGTTGATGTCTCCTAGTTCTTGTCTCAGAGCAGGTCCTCCTTTCTTCATCTCTAAATTGTGCTTCTGAGTACCTGCAAAAATCAAAATTCAAATTCTGTGGAAGAGGTTAGCAGGCTTCTTTTCAGAGATGGCCTCGAGTAGTAAGGATGAATGCAAACAAAGGTGGAGTGTACTAGAAGTATGGATTTGATTGTAAGGGTTTAACTACTTGGTAAGTGCTTGAGTGAGATGATGATAGCTTCTAGTGATATCTATGAGAGAGACATCCCAGTAATCATTTTTAATTTGGACTTGGTATTCAATGGAGGTTTACTGTAGTCGTGGGACATATGGAGGGTAGATTAGGGTTTTGATTCCCATCAGTCACATCAGATCAATAATGACCTTTTTAATCATCAACTTATGCCTTACTGTAGTTTCCCCGTCCTTTTGGTGGTTTATCGTACCAAATCATGACCTGTCTTCTGCTGACGAGTTTGATTTGATGGATAGGTAACCGCTTTCTCTTTTAATCCTTTTCTGTGGTTAAGAGTATCTAGGGTTTTGTTTGCTAGCTATCAAAAGTTGAGATTTCGGTGGCTAATGAACCACCGACAAGTTCACGCAAGCCACCGAAACTTTATTTCCAAACGAACATGTGTAACAAGATTTCGGTGGCTTATCATCTTTCTGTATCTCATCGTTTAGCTGCCGAAAGGAAGGTATTTCGATGGCTAATGAACTATTTGAAAGTTCTCCCAAGCCACCTGTTGCAGCTACAACTGTATTCCCAAATTTTTGAAATTTTGGACCCTCCTGTTAATTTTTATCTTGCCTAGAATCGTTTGGATCCATGAACTCTGTTTTTGTTTTCCCTTTTCTACAAGTTTGGACTGTCGGAGGTTAACTCTCTTCATGCTTTTCAGAAAATTGCTTATGTCTGAAATTGTTTTGGGTTGTGGAATTTAGAGTTTGGTTTTTTCCCTTTGATCTACGATTTCTTTCTTTGTTCTCGGAAGCCTATTTCTCATTTTCGCCATTGTTCCGGAGGTGAAACAAACTTTCATCTCCGCCTAGCCGAAAGCAACTCTTTCAGTTTGATTGTTCAGAAGCCATTTAAACAACGCATCGAAGCCATATTTACTTATGGAGCCTCCATTGCGGAAGTTGAACGATGAGTGTTCTACCAGATAGTTTGGACTTTTCTGATGTCGTGCTATTATTGTTTTGACTTGTTTTGCATTATCGGAGGTTGGTCGAAGTTGAGTCGGGGTTGTTTGATCTTTGTGAAGTCGCTATTTTGGAAGTGAAACAAGATTTTTGGGCCGTTGCGTGACCTTAGGTTTTCTGAACACTTAATGTTTTCATGATGTTTCTACGTCGTATATGAAAGTTTATGGTTTTGATCGAAGGCTGTAGTCTGTTTGCTTTCTGCCATTGCAGCTCCCGAGTGAACTAAATGTCCACCATATAACTTCTCTACTTGCCGATACTTTGTTACGATTTTTGCCGATATGTTTAGTTGCTATGGAACCCATAGTCTTTTTATCTTCCTCCGTTGCGGCTGCGTAATTCCCTAACCGCTTGACGTTTCTGTCGTTCCGTTTGCTGACAGAGAGCTTTTCCACCCGATGTTTTGGCATTTAGTCTTTTCGACGCTGATGGAATTAATGGTCCCACAGAACTTTTTGTCCATCTGAAACCCGACGTTGTGGCTGTGAGTAAGACTATCTTGTCGATGTGTTAATGGTTCAAGCTGCCGACAAGGATGTTTCCTGTCATTTTGTGAAATTTTAACTCCTTTTTCAGGTGGTGGTGTTTTTTGAATCTTGTTAAGGCTGTTGCAACAAGAGTGCAGTATAGAGCCTCATTTTGATGATCAGTTTTGTTGTTAGTGTAGTTTAAATTTATTGGAAATATGCAGTCCTAATTAAAGATGAATTTTGTTTAACTACAGACGGACTCAGAAGATTCTTCAGATTACTGTTGCGAGAAGACGTAGCTAAAGGGTAAAGCCGAGGAAAGTTGGTTGAAAGGTGATAAGCAGAGTTTTCTGAAAGCAACGAGATCTAAAGAAGGACAAATAAAAGACAAGGCAGAATCAATGGCAAGAAAATCCCAGGCTTAGAAAGGGTCCGTTAGTTACCAAGCTGATCCTATTTTATGAAGTTCTCATAAGTTGAAATCCGAAATGCAACTCATTATACGAATCATGAGTACTCATGAAAAAGACAAAATTGTGAGATTAAACGGTTTTTGGGAGCCCAAAGGTTAGATGGTTGGGGAAGCCCAAGGGTTTTTGTGATTTTTATATAAAGAGAGGAAAGTTAGAGAGGATAGGGGATTTTTCCATGGAAAAACTTGTGAGCTATTGTTTGTAAGAGGAACTACTTCATTTTACAATAAGAAATTGCAAATTTTTCCTGTTGGAGAAGGTACTATGTGGAATGTTCGAATGTGATAAAATGAACAATGTTGAAGTGGAACTATTTTGTTTTTTGACTGTGTTTCATTAACTGTGAGAGCGTTCTAAATTTTTGAACCTATGTTCTTGTCTGAATGTTCTCTAGTATATTCTGTGATAATTTCCACTATGAGTAATGGAGGTTTTAATTGTTGATGAGCTATCTTGTCGTGTATATCTTTATTCATGTTTATGTGTTTGGTTCTAAGAACAACTATCTTTGATTTACCTTAACATGTGAACAATATTACATTACTCATGAATCAATATTTTGCTCTCTAGAGATAGCTTAGTTAGTATGTATTTTCTAGTTGTGTGTGATTTAGATGCGAGAGAGTCTAAGACGAGAGGTAAGAACCTGCGCATCACATTGTGACCACTCCTTGCATCCTTAATAAATATGCATCTTATATAGGAACTTACATATGATACTTAAAGTAAAAAATTACAAAAATATATACGGTGGATTGGGCTGCAACTGGTAAAACCTTTTATTTTTGCTACTTGACCTAGGGTAGCCGGACCGCAAACCGGACGGATTCCCTACACCAAACAGTCATGGGCTAGTTGGGAATGTTGACTGGGGAGAATCCCTTGCTATTGTTGCCTATGAATTTCCAGGCCTCATTAGTTTATGGTGCTAGAAGGAGGGTCACCAGTGCATGGATGACTGAGGAAACCCGTTTTCTCGAAATCATTCCACTGGTAACAGTTCAGAAGGCAGTTTTTTTTCCAATGTAATTCCTGAAGATGGGGGTAGAGAACATTTGTATTCTATAGACAACGAAGTTGTTAATGATATGCAAAGACACACTAGGGCATACATGAAGAATATTGGAGGATTACCAATTATCCCTGAATTTCCCAAAAGAGAATATAAAAGGAGAGACCATCATATATTGGATGACTCAGTGTTGGTTGGAGATTTGGAAGAACTTGTAGAAACAGCCTTACAGGAAGTTGTACAGCCTTTGAATCAAGTAGGCCCAGATACTCCTTACAGTTCTCCTATTCATACTCCTATTCATTCACCACCTCACTCTCCACCCAGACTCATGGCAGGTGTAAACGCAAATTAGCCACCCAACCCACCAAATCCACCACTTGCTTGGAAAGCCAGATCAACTTTAAATCTGACAACTCCTTTTCATGATTTACCTCAATCCTTTGAAAAGATGCTACCCAAGTTTGATCCAAATGAGAAGATGTTAGTAGATGATCACTTGTAGAGTTTCTATTTGGAAATAGAAGGATTAAGGGCCGGGGAATATGAGGATGTGGTTTGTAGACTTTTTCCACACACCCTTAAAGGAGCAGCAATGTCATGGTATTTTGGTTTTGTTGCCAATTCTATCCCTACTTGGGATACCTTTGAAAGGATTTTTAGAAGTAAATATGAAACCCAAAAAACTCATGTGGCTCTCATGAAAGGACTATGCGCCCTAAAGAAAGAAAGAAAAGAGAAGGTGCATAGTTTTACCCAAACATTCTCAACCGATCTTAATAATTTTTTTGAAGTTGAAAAACCCTCAGATAAAGTCCTGATTGAATATTATACCTCAACTCTAGGACCCAAGTTGGCCATGTTTACCAAAATGAAGGCCAAACCTACGCTAGCTAAGACTTATGAGGAAGCAAAAAGAGTAGAGGCTGAAAGGGAAAGTATCGAAGACTATCCTGAATGGTTAGGAGAAAAAAATGTTGAGAGGAAAGCTTTGTTGTTTACTAAGCCTAAAGAGGAGCAATCACCAGATTTCGAAGGAATGGAAAAAATGATGCATAAGCTTTCTAACAAAATCATAGACTTGGAAAAGGAAAAGGAAGTCGAAAAGTTCTACAAGCCTTATTACAAGAAAAGGGAAGATAACAATCAATCCCAACCCCCTTTGCATAGCCCTGCATCTATGAACTTAATAGAGGTAGGAATGGAATACTTTTGCACTTTCCACCAACAACCCCATTTTGAAAGAATTGTTCTCAATTGATAAATTCAATGACATTGGTCATGAATCAGCTTTTGGATTCCAAATTAACTGAAGACAACGATGAAGAAGGGAAAGATAACAATAAATCAACAGAAAAATAAGAGGATGAAGCTATGGTTTTATGGGACTGTGTATCGTTGTTTGATGCCGAAGAAGAAAAGGATTTGAGACATGAGGGCATCCTTGAAACAAATGTAAGGACAAGAAGCCAGGGTTTGATTAAGGAAAACAATATTATGCTCCCGAAGATCAAAAGACTCCAAAATAATGTTAAGAAATTTCAAAATAGCTCCTCAGCGAATAAAATTCTTGAGTTTACTATCACCAGTCAAAATCCTAGATAGACTAGCATGCCTACTAAGCCCAATGAAGAAAAAATAAATAATTCTAGATCGAATCCCACAGAACATAAGATGGATTATGACATTGTGGAGGATATCAAGAAGGTAAGGGAAAACATCTCATTATTTGAAATGTGCAATGTGCCGTAGTAGAAAGAAAAGCTATTGAAAGCACTTGAAGTATCAGAGGAGAGGCTGTCCACTGAAAATCAGCCCCAAGAAAAAAAATTAAAGAAGAAACTATGGGAGGTAAGCCTAAAAGCAATAATCCACCTTTTCTCCTTACTTTTGAAATTTTCAACCGTTAACGTGCATAACTGCTTAGTAGACTCTAGGGCATTAGTTAATGTCATGCCGCTGTCGGTTTGCAAAAAGATAAACGGACAACCTAAACCATCTACCTGGAGGGTTGTTCAGTTGGATAGAATGAATGTGAAGGTAATTGGAGAAATGGAGGATGTTCTTGTTCGCTTATCTTCAAATGATAAGGTGTGTCAAGTCATCGATATTGTGGTGGTTGACATATCAAAAGCTTATGGACTTGTTTTGGGCAGAGATTGGTCGAAAAAGATGAACGAATATTTTGCCTTGGACTGGTCGCATTTGTTGCCGCCATATAAAGGAATCCCAAATCAAATTAAAGTGTTGAGGGAGCCCCACATGAAACACAATGTTACTCAGTTCGAAGAAAAAAATGAACCAGTGGATTCTATTTTGGGAAACTACTTTATTGAGCTAGAACCAGGAAACTATCAAGCGGAAGAAGCCAATGATACATCAGATGCTCAGCCTGATATCCTTCGGTTTTCACAGGCTGATGAAATCAATTGTAAAATAGTAGACTTAACTGTAGACGTAGATGTTAATTCTTGCACAATAGCGGTTAGCGATTTTTGGACGCTTTTCTTTGATGGTTCTAAAACTTTAGAGGGGTCGAGAGTTGACTGTGTCCTAATTGAGCCTATGAAAAACAAACATTTTCTTTCATGTAGGTTAGAGTTTGAATGTACCAATAACACAGCTGAATATGAAGCGTTGGTTCAGGGATTAAGGAAAGCAATTGAATTAAAGGCAAATAATTTGAAAGTGTTTGGAGATTCTGAAATAATTGTAAAACAAATTCGGAATCAAATACATTGCATTTATCCTGATTTAAAAGCTTATCAAAATGAAGTATGGGATTTAATTAAATATTTTAATGAATTTAACATTGTATCGATTCCAAGACTTAAGAATGCAGCAGTTGACTTGTTGGCCACCTCAGCTGCGAGGCTTGTGCCCTCTAATAATCGGTGCTCTGTTGAATTGATTTTTAGACATTCGGTTCCAGATATGATTACCAATCTATGAGTGTTCAATGACGATGAACAGATTATAGAATTCTTGACAAATGCCGAGGCATTCAAAGGAGCGATTATTGATGATGAAGAATACTAGGCCGAGCTAAAATTCAATAATTTTATTCCTAAGGGAGTCAGGACTTTAGAACGGATGTTTAATTTAAATGAGAAATTTAGAAGATCAGCAAATGTGAAGACTCATAGCTCATCTCTATAGTTCGAGTTGATTAATTTGGGGACTGAGATGGAGCCTAAATATGTGAATCTAGGAAAATGCTACTCCCTAGCTGAAAGGGATAAGTTCATCGTTCTTTTCAAGCAATACAAAGATGTTTTTTCCTGGACGTATTAAGATCTGAAGACATATGACACCAATATTATCCAGCATGTTATCCCCATCAGATCTGGAATCAAACCTTATCAGCAGCCTTTAAGGAAAATGCATCCAAAATTAGAACCTTTAATCCAAAGTGAAGTTAAGAAACTATTGGATGCCAAAATTATCTTTAAAGTTAGACACTCGGAATGGGTTTCAAATCTGGTACTAGTGAGGAAGAAATCTGGAGAAATCAGGCTATGTGTGGATTTTAGAAACTTAAATCGCGCTTCAGATAAAGACAATTATCCTATTCCAACCATGGAGTAGATATTGCAAATGGTTTTAGGTTCTAAACTATTCTCTTTATTAGATGGATTCTTAAGCTACAATAAAGTATTAGTAGCTGAAGAAGACAGACTAAAAATGACATTCAGGACCAGGTGGGGAACTTTTGCTTATAGAAGGATGCCCTTTGGACTTATAAATGCTGGAGCTACCTTCCAGAGGGCCATGGACATAGATTTCCACGGTCTGATTGCCCACAGTGCTATAGTATACCTTGATGACATCACGATATTCTCAAAGAAAAGAGAGGAGCACACGTTTCATCTAAAGCAGATTTTTGAACGCTGCCGAAAATATGGTATCTCACTAAACCCCAAGAAGTGCATGTTTGCTTTTATAGAAGGTAAGTTGCTGGGTCACGTGGTTTCTAAGAAGGGGATCTCCATAGACCCAGAAAGGATCAAATCCATCGAAGAGATTCCCTTACCCCATAATAAAAAGGGGATGCAATCATTTATGGGGACAATAAACTTCGTGCAAAGGTTTGTGCCAGACTTCGCTCAAATTGTTAAACCTTTGTAGCAAATGGTAAAGTAAAGTGTACAATTCAAGTGGACCGATGTAGAGAAGAATGCATTTAGTAAGATTAAAACGGCTGTTGCGCACGCACCCTCCCTCAAAATTCTGGATTTTGATAAAGATTTTATTCTGTACACTTTCGCATCTGATGATTCACTAGCAGCTGTGCTTACCTTGAAGGAAGATGGGGGAGATGGGTTCCCCATATCATTTATGAACACTGGTTTGCAGGGGGCCGAATTGAATTACCAAACTGTAGAAAAAACAAGCTTACGTAGTGTTCAAAGTGGTGAAACAATTCAGACCATATATATTGAAGAACCGGACAAAGGTAATAGTTCCACACCCAGCTATGAGGTCTCTTTTCGTACAAAAGGAGCTAGGAGAAATGAGAGGAAACTGGGTAACAACTCTATAGGAGTATGAACTCAAATTCAAGACAGCCTCCATAGTCAAAGGGCAAGGATTGTGCAAACTGATGACTGAAAGTAAGGACAATAAAGAACATGACTGGGAAGGCAAAGTTGAGTTACATTTGATGGATGTGTGTCCTCTTTTCACAGCCCCAGACTCTTGGTATCGAGACCTTGTACATTACCTTCAAGCGGGATTGTTACCAGAACATTGGAATTCTAAGCAAAGAAGAGCACTGTGTCTTAAATCAGCCTCATATCAAATTGTTGAAGGAGTATTATTCAAAAAGAATTATGATGGAGTTCTTCTTAGATGCTTAGAGAAAGAAGACGTGAAGAAGGTAATGATAGATTTACATGATGTTCCTGCTGGAGGACATTTCTCTGTAGATACTATAGCTCATAAAATTCTCAGAGCTGGATACTATTGGCCCACACTGTTCAAATATGCACACGCCCATGTCAGATAATGCGACATTTGTCAAAGGTGTGGTGGAAGACAAGTTAAAGCAGCAGGACCATCAAAGCCTGTAATGATAATAGAACCTTTTGAGCAGTGGGGGATGGATATTATTGGGGAGATAAAGCTGAATTCTTCCCTTCAATACAAGTATATTCTAACAGCAACCGACTACTTCACTCGTTGGGTCGAAGCCATTCTGTTGCATAAAGTAAATGAAGATGTGGTCATGGACTTCTTGCAAGACCATATTATGACCAGGTTTGGAGTTCCAATTTCTTTAGTTTTCAATAATGCTACTTACTTTTCCTTGATTAGATTAACTGCATTTGCTCATGAGAAAGGAATTAAGTTGCATTACTCTGCTAATTACTATCCACAGGGAAATGGTTTAGCTAAATCTACAAACAAGAATCTGATTAGGATTTTAAAAAAGATGGTGACAGAAAATTAGAGGAGTTTGCACTCAGCATTACCAAATGCTCTTTGGGTTGATAGGGTCACCCCTAAGACTTCGTTAGGTGTGTCCCCGTATACCCTTGTTTATGGAAAAGAGGCCATTCTACCCCCCAATATCATGCTTCCCTCTTCCATAATAGCTCAGGAATCCAGAGGATCAAATAATGAAGTCTTGCAAATGTAGATATATAATCTTTTGAAGGCAGAAGAGTCTAGATCCAAGGTCAGAGAACGCTTTAAAAAACAACAAGAGGTAGTAAAGAGATGGTTTGATAAACACAAAGCTGGAACAAAAGAATTCGAGGTGGGAGATTTGGTTCTTGAGTGCGACCACCCCCATGATGAGAAAGGAAAACACATGAAATTTCAATAGTTATGGGTAGGCCCTTTCCATATTGCGGCAAATCTTGGCCCCTCAACCTATAAATTGTAGGATTTACAGGGGTGGGAAGAGAACTTACCAGTAAATGGTTTAGTTCTCAAACCTTATTTTTCCTGAGTTTTTTTTTGTTCTTTTACCTTGTACATAAATAAATTGATTTGGTTGTTTATTTTGTTGATTTATTTTTGTTTTGTTTTAATTTAGATTTTGATTGATTTCAATAAAAAGGAGGCAAACTTTTGGGTGCATGGAGAGCATTAGAATTCTGGAGTAATTAAAGTCCTTGAGTGTAAGACTGTGTACTATTGTTTTATCTGAAATAATTTCTTCTTTTTATGAACACATTGAAGTCCTCCTTAATCCTTTTAAAATAAACCAGGATCAAAAGGTCCAGAATACTATTTTGAGGCTCCGTCCATCTCACATTTTAAAATGTCCTAAGGAGTGACAACAAAGGGCCCATGGAAAGGAAGTAGGGTAAACAATATATTATATATAAATGATCCCATGCCAAGAATTGAATACTATAAGGCAGATAAGAGTCAAAAACTCCTATGAAAGCAACATGCATCTAAAAAAGTACTAAACCATATAAGTACTAAATTGACAAAAGTTCCTCTCTATCCGTGAGCTGAAAGTTAAATACATCTCTCACACAAAAGGACATTATGGATAGAGGAGCCTGAATAAAAAAAAAAAAAAATTCAGAAAGAAAGGCATGTAGGAGGACTCATATGAAAAGGACAAAAGTCCAAAAGCACAAAAAAAAGTGCAAAATAGCATGGGAATGAGGAACAAAGGAATATTTCTGTTTACCATATGATACTATCCTGTGGCATCCAAGTTGAAAGATACCCGAAGACAGAGTTAATAAATGAAAATCATCTTCTCGTCCTCAAAGAAGTTATCTTGACTTGGAAATCTTGTTTTTCCTTTCTCCTAAATTAGACTACCATCAATGATTAAAAGTACATATATTTTCCATTTGAGAAATCCAAACATCTGGAAGATTTCAACATGATTGTTTATTGTTAAACAGTCTATTACTTAAGGAATAAATTGTCCAGAGATCTAGGTTCACCAGGTAGTCGCCAATTGTTACAACTGCAACTGTTTTCCCAAATTTTCGAAATTTTGGACCTTCTTGTTAATTTTTATCTTTCCTAGAATCATTTGGATCCATGAACTCTGTTTTTGTTTTCTCTTTTCTACAAGTTTGGACTGTTGGAGGTTAACTCTCTTCATGCTTTTCTAAAGATTGCTTATGTCTAAAACTATTTTGGGTTGTGGAATTTAGAGTTTGGTTTTTGCCCTTTGATCTGCGATTTCTTTCTTTGTTCTCGAAATCCTATTTCTCATTTTTTCCATTGTTTCAGAGGTGAAACAAACTTTCATCGCCGCCCAGCTGAAAGTAACTCTTTCAGTTTGATTGTTCGGAAGCCATTTAAACAATGCATTGGAGCCATATTTCCTTATGGAGCCTCCGTTACAGAAGCTGAATGATGAGTGTTCTACTGGATAGTTTGGACTTCTCTGATGTTGTGCTGTTATTGTTTTGACTTGTTTTGCATTATCGGAGGTTGGTCAAAGTTGAGTCGGGGTTGTTTGATCTTTGTGAAGCCACTATTTTGGAAGTGAGACAAGTTTTTTGGGCTGCTACACGACCTTAGGTTTTTCGAACACTTAATGTTTTCATGATGTTTCTGCACCGTATCGGAAAGTTTATGGTTTTGATCGAATGATGTAGTCTGTTTGCTTTCCGCCATTGTGGCTCCTGAGCGAACTAAATGTCTGCCATATAACTGCTCTACTCGCTGATGCTTTGATACGATTTTTGCCGATATGTTTAGTTGCCATGGAACCCATAGTATTTTTATCTTCCACCATTGCGGCTGCATAATGCCCTAACCACCCGACGTTTCTGTCATTTCGTTCACCGACATGGAGCTTTTCCACCAGATGTTTTGGCATTTAGTCTTTTCGACACTGATGGACTTAATGGTCCCGCAGAACTCATTGTCCATCTAAAACCCATCGTTATGGATGTGAGTAAGACTATCCTGCCGATGTGTTAATGGTTCAAGCCCTCGACAAGGATGTTCCCACCATTTTGTGAATTTTTAACTCCTTTTTCGGGTGGCAGTGTTTTTTGATTCCCGTTAAGGCTGTCGCAACAAGAGTGCAGTACAAAGCCTCATTTTGATGATCAGTTTTGTTGTTAGTGTAGTTTAAATTTATTGGAAATATGTAGTCTTAATTAAAGATGAATTTTGTTTAACTATAGACGGACTTAGAAGATTCTTTAGACTACTACTACGAGAAAACGTAGCTAAAGGGTAAAGCTGAGGAAAGTTGGCTGAAAGGCGATAAGCATAGTTTTCTGAAAGCAACAAGATCTAAAGAAGGACAAATAAAAGACAAGGCATAATCAATGGCAACAAAAGCCCAGGCTTGGAAAGGGTCCATCAGTTACCAAGCTGATCCTGTTTTATGAAGTTCTCATAAGTTGAAATCCGAAATTTAACTCATTATACGAATCATGAGTACTCACGAAAAAGACAAAATTGTGAGATTAAACGGTTTTTGGGAGCCCAAAGGTTAGACGGTTGGGGAAGCTCAAGGTTTTTTGTGATTTTTGTATAAAGAGAGGAAAGTTAGAGAGGATAGGGGATTTTTCCCTAGAAAAACTTGTGAGCTATTGTTTGTAAGAGGAACTACTTCATTTTACAATAAGAAAATGCAAATTTTGCCTGTTGGAGAAGGTGCTGTGTGGAATGTTCGAAAGTGATAAAATGAACAATGTTGAAGGGGAACTATTTAATTTTTTGACTGTGTTTCATTAACTGGGAGAGCGTTCTAACTTTCCGAACCTATGTTCTTGTCTGAATGTTCTCTGGTATATTCTGTGATAATTTCCACTATGAGTAATGGAGGTTTTAACTGTTGATGAGCTATCTTGTCGTGTATATCTTTATTCATTTTTATGTGTTTGGTTCTAAGAACAGCTATCTGTGATTTACCTTAACATGTGAACAATATTACATTACTCATGAATCAATATTTTTCTCTCTAGAGATAGCTTATTTAGTATGTATTTTCTAGTTGTGTGTGATTTAGTTGCGAGAGAGTCTAAGACAAGAGGTAAGAACCTGCGCATCACATTGTGACCACTTCTTGCATCCTTAATCAATCTGCATCTTAGATAGGCACTTGCATATCATGCTTAAAGTCAAAAATTACAAAAATATATACAGTGGATCGGGCCGCAACCAATAAAACCTTTTATTTTTGCTACTTGACCTACGGTAGTCGGACCGCAAACCGGACGGATTCCCTACACCAAACAGTCGCGGGCTAGTTGGGAACATTGAATGGGGAGAATCCCTTGTTGTTGTTTCCTGTGAATTTCCAGGCCTCAACACCACCAAAATTTTCCCTTTCCAAAAGCGTATTTCATTTGCTTTCGGTGGTTAATGTCCTTCTGAAAACACTCACTAAGCTGCCGAAACCAAGGATTTTTGGTGGCTAATGAGCTATTGGAAAGATTTCCTAAGCCACCGAAAGTCCTTTCCCCAAAATTTTAATAAGAACATGATGAGTAGGCTTTTGGTGGATAACATGGTCATGCGTTAAACTATTAGCTTCTGAAAGATAGGATTTTCGGAGGGTAATGAGTTGTTTGAAAATCTCTCCTAAGCCATCGAAAGCCAAAAATTTCAAATTTATTAAATAACAGAACATCAGATATCCCAACTTTGTTAGTCACCCCAATATCTTTCATAATATGACTTGAAATATTCATCCTATCAAAAACTAAATTGTCTGAGTGAACTTATTGAAAATAAATTTATTTTAGGAGATAACACCATGGATAAGGAATAATTATAGGAAAAGTACAGACCACAGATAAAGAATAATTATGACTGTAGAGTATATCTCAGGAATTATATGGTTTGAACATGCTTGCAAAATAAGCTCACAACATATGACTCGAGCTCCCTTTTGTTATCGAACATATGGTCTATCAATTATTATTAGTTGGCAATAGTATTAAATGTTAGTTTAATTTTAGATCATGATTACCGAATTTATTTGAGACACTGTAAGCATGTACTAAAGACTATTTTGAAGATGAACTATCAATATATGATCCAACTTAGCTTTTAATAATTAGTGAATGCATGCCAATATTTTTGATCTATTTTTGTTTGTGAACCTATGTTTGATGAATTTTTTGCCAGTCATAATCACTTTTCAGTTTTATGTATTTACATGTTCCTTTTCCAGAAAGTTTTTCTATTTAAAGAAATATTAAATCCTAATATATGGATACAGTTTGTATGTTCTATGTATGATGTTAATTTGGTTAAGTTTTCTTATTATGTCATCTTTTCTGGTCTTCCTTATTTAGTTTATGTCATATCACAAGTTATTTTTATACTCCTTTCATACTTATCAAACTTATATCGACCCATCCATATTATTTTAATACCTAAAACCAAATACACACAACCCTTTGATTTTAACTTTGAGATGCTTGGGTTTTGTAATTAGGTAGTCTAGTGAAAACTCCAGTACAAACCGAAGGGACACATGTTCTCTTTTCATTTTAGACTAGTAATATAACTAGGCTAGGTCTACCCCATAATTGGCATCGCTAATATTGAGTTGTTGTTGATATGCCAGTTGATGTGGTAGGTTTTTTCCTAATGAATCATGAATACCTACTAAATATCCTTGACTTGTGGATTATTAATCTTAGCTAGGGAAGTGAATTGAGCCATTAGTTGAATTCCCACTCATGTGAGGGGAAAACACCATCCCGTCACCACAAACCTAAGATATTATATTCTTGTTCATATTAAATGTAGGCCATGCACGGACAAATTCGATTTGTATGGGAATAAATGATATTGAACATTCGTGGGGGACATGTTCATGGAGATACCCGTTCATGTGTATTCCTACAAATGGATAGGATCACACTCCAAAATATATATGGATGAATCTTGCATGTTCTAATATTTGCATTCAAATGCATCAGGCCAAGATGAACTATGATAATAACAACATTTTCCTGCAGGAGGTTGATTACTCTGATTTCCGTTGTCTTTCTTGAAATGTTATTACCCTATGCTAGATTATGGGAAGTAGTTTGAGAAGACCATATTGACTTATCATATTTAGTAGTTGATTGATATTTCTTGTCGAAAGGTCAACCAATCAATTTGGTCAGAAAGCATCCTTTCTCCTTTAATTTAATCTCAAATTTAATGGCGTAATGGGATGCTTCTACTATAGTGATAATTGTGAGAAATTCCATATCTAGAAGGATATAAGGAGATAAACCACTGATATATTTTAGAACAAGTAACTTTTCTTCCTCTCTAACACCAAGTTGATCCATTAGTTGGTGAAATTCGTCAGTATAACTCAATACATTATGATCATTCACTGTATCAACTACTGCCATTTCTTATACAATTGTTATATGTACTTGGGTGGATAAATTCCTTGTAGACATGTTCAATGAATTTTTCCCATGTATCGAAGGGGTTACCATCTTCTTCTAATTTTGTTGAAATGCTTTCACACTAACAATGTACAGAAGTGGACATATTCAAAGATGCGAGGGTGACTTTCTTGTACTTAGAAATTTGATTCTCAAAGAATTACGACTCTAATTGATGTATCCAATTATCTATAGATGCTGCATCGATCTTTCCTTGTAGATTTGGTATGTCCAAGTTCATTTGTATGTTGAAAGGGATGACCTTGTTGAAGGAAGTTCTCATTGGGTTTCTAACCGATGCTAATAAAAATGTGTTGGGAATTTGAGAAAGAATCTCATAGAAATGTTCATACATTTTAGTTCAATTTCAAGTGAGTGCTTTCTTTATGAGTTTTTCAGTTTTTTCGTGAAGAGTTCTATCCTTTGTTTCACTTTCCATATTTGGTCCAGGATTGTGAGTAGAAAAATACTTAGAAGTCGAAGGTAGAAGCAAGTTAAATAATTGGGTCTTAGAGAATGTATGACCATGCATAAGTTGGCTTAGCTACGCAGGTAGTATTTATAAAGGATAGAGAAAATTGTAGTCCTTTGATACCAATTATTTGTGTCACCCAAGAAATTGATAGGAGGACAATAGAGTTTGGAGTGAGTTCATATTTTCTATGGTAGAACTTACCAATGCCTTAGAATGAAAAATAAAATCAATGTAATAGTAAATTATAGAAACAACTTAAACAATAAACAAAACCAATCACATGAAAATGAAATGCGAGAATTGATGATAAAGAAACCCCAATGGTGAAAACTACTGTTTTATTGAGCAACCAACTATGTGATGTTGGTCTCTTAATTTTGTATGCAAAGGATGTAGTGAGTTGATATACTCATTTACATGTACAAAGGTCAAATTAAGGAACCAAGGAGAAATAATTGATCTTTTTCTTCTAGGGCCCATCTTAGTTCAATCAAGAACAAGGAACCCTTTCATATTATGTATTACATGTATATATACAAATATGAGGGATTCTTGGGTGTCTACCCATTGCATTTTATTTACAAAAAAACAATTACAATTGATTAAGGAGACCAACCATCTTCTTCACATTTTTTGGCTAGAATAAGATGGAGTGACACCATTTCCATGATGATGGTATATTCCTGATTCTTGCTGGCTATTCAAAATGTCATCTGACATATGTCTGATTCATTGGTTTTGTTATGAATGTATAATGAACAAATCTTGCATAAGATTGCATGAGTCGATTGAGTTGATGACTTAGTCGATTGATCGAATGAGATATATAGGGTTGACTAAGTCGATGGATCAAATGAGTCAATAGATCTAAGCAAGGAGTCAATTGGGACTAGGAACTAGTTGATGGTGCCAGTCAAGTATCGGGATGGATCTTCCCATGCCTCTTTAACTACATGAAGGGACGTTTCCCACCAACCTCACACATAAATTAAATGATTGGGTAAAAGCAATAAAAGGCAGTAATTGGCTCATTCAAATACCATGGCAGTAATTTGATTGGCTATATGGATGACACTTGGAAAAAAAGATTCGATCCCCCACAAGCCTCCTTTCCTATTCCCATCTAGTGGAATCATAGCCCACTTGGTGCACCTTACACAACCATATTGGTCCATTGATATTATTTATCAACATAATATTTACATAGAATTTAAATTGGAAAGATAAGCCAATCAGATGATCCAAATAAAAAATGTTTACATCATTTACATACTTTGATTTAATACATTCAAAGGGTAAAGTTTAATATGTGATTGAAATATTAGTTCATTGGCTTCTAAAACCAATAAAAAATATAATTATGAAAATAGAATCAACTTCATTTTGTGTAGATTGTGATCAATATATTTTTTAAAATTATACATTGAACATTGAATTAGTTGTTGGGAGCAAAGCATTTGTTTAATTCTCTAGAAATTTTCTAAGGGAAAGTATTTTTAACGAAATCTAAACTTTACATATTAAATGAAACTAATAATTTTTTAAAATATATTAGAAAAACAACACAATCCCTTGTAAATTATTTTTTCATTACATGCCAAAATTCATAAAGAGTATATGATTTTTGAGGGATTCAATTTAAAAAATGTACGATGTCGAAATTTCATCACCACATTTCACTAAAATTAAGACACGTAAATTTACTCTCTACCATTGCACCTTTGAAGCTTGCAGATTTTGATGCACTTTAGAAAAGGTATAAAAAATGAAATTTTACAAACTAAATTGGAGATGAAGTTTTATAAGATGAGTTTATAATGGTATAAATAGTCTAAAAAACTATCATAGCTATAACTATGATTAGAATCGCAATATCCCAAGCATTTAATAAATATATCTTTAAAATCATGGAAGAAAATAGAGAGCTTAAGGAAGGTTTAACTGAGATAGAAATTTAAGTTAAGTATAACAAAACTTCAATTCATAAGTTAGTAGGTTTTGTCATGTTTTTTCACATGGGACAATATTAAATTGTACCATTGATCCATGACTTCTATTGACACATTCATGCTTCCATTAAGTTATCTATTAGCATTGCACTAACAAATTAATTATTGGATTGGTGAATTGTAAATATAGAGAAGTTGTAGCTAGATGAAATTGCTTGTTGATAGAAGCAACACAAGCCCATTCAATACATAAATTTGTGCCCGTTGAGTAAGGATAACGCAAGTTTTGAGTCCTCCAACATTAGATATGTCAAGTTCAACCACAAGGATGGATTAAAAGTTCTAAACACTTAGGCACATGCCAATGATGACTATCTTACAAAATCCAAGCCTTAGAAATGACAAATGGCACACTAGATGATAATTATGTTCTAGAATGAAAATAAATATATTCCATAAAGAAATATCATAGAATTGTTTCTACAAAAGATTGGATGAAAGAAGAATCAAAGACTACAACTCACGAATATCGCTTGTCTTGAATTTTCCTAGATCCCGGAAGAGCCAAATAAGGCCAAAGTCTTCCTAATGGATTTATCCAATTGGATAGGACCCATATATGATTGAATTAGATATAAATTTGACTTCATAAATTTATCTAATGCAATTGTAATGATTAACAATTCTTTGAATTATAATTTTCATAGGAAAGGGTGAAGATGTGTTGACAAAAAATGGAGATCAATGTTCTTGTGAATGGGCCAACACAGGGGTGCCATTGTAGTCTAGTTTGTTGGAATTTTCAATCAACAACGATCAAAGTATAGCCAAGACCGGGGTAGGATAGGGATTAATTAACTGTATGGTTGCGGTGGGGATTTACAACAAGAAACATTACAATATTGTTCATTACAATGCAATAACACTTAATCATTTCGTCATTCATCTATATATATATATATATA
>LPNX010295517.1:39897-51541 GCA_001517045.1 Pseudotsuga menziesii
CTGTCTTCTTCTTTTCATCCTTCAATTCCTTTTATACTTGCGCCTTGGGTTCAAAACATGTCAAAAAATGGTTACGGTTGTTACCTATTATAAGTATAAATACACATTAATTATGTATAATATAAATAAAATATAAGAATGAATATAATATAAATAAAATATATAAATTTTAATCTTAATAACACATAAATAGTTATTAGTAAACTATTCTAAAAAGAAGCTTTCTTTACAATTCTATTGAAGAAAATATACTATAAGGGTGAGTCCCAAGGCTTAATATTTATTTTTTATAAAGGTTAATACAAAAGATTTGAACTTGGGTGGGGAGGGTAACATTCCTTTTTCCCAACCACCCAATGTACACACAATCCACAAAGACATTTTAAGAAGAATATAAGTTAAAGGGTCAAAAGAAGATATAAAAATCGATGTATACATTGCTATAGCTATAGGTGATTGAGATAGATCATCCACAATATTGTAGTTATGGAAAAATTTCATGTGAGAGTTTTTGGAAGTTTGTTTAAATGGTGCGTTGGGAACCCTTGGGATCTTGTCACTATTTGGATGGGGTATATACAAAGTCCCACCAGAGGTGGTAGAAAGATATTATCCTTGTGGATATTCAGACATGCCATACCCTTTAGTATGGGTTTGAAGGTTGAATTCGACTACGTTCATGTAAATATTTTGAAAGTTTCCATCACCTTAGGGGTGTGTATTTTGTTATTGAGTAACTAACCCTTGATTGAAAAAGGGTTGTTGCAACACAACTGTTTGAGGCTGTGATGAATTTGGTACTTGAGGAGGGTTGGTAGTGGCCAAATTCTTTTCTTCAAGCATTTGTTTACACTAAGGAATTAGTGGAAAATGGTGCATGTAGTGCCCATAATCTCCACACATGGAGCACAAATATTTTTCCTAAGGTTGGCATGTTTGTCTTGCTTGAGGGGGTTATCCCCTGCTCATTTGGGTTACCCTTATTCTAATTATGGGGTGGGGAATTTCCACCCTATCCTTGCTATTAGTTTTCCTTTTATTTCCTTTATTATTTCTTTGATTATGAGGATTCAAAGGATTATTTGTGTTCACCTACTCAAATCCATGAGCTTGTTATATGGAGAAGGATGTACTAGATTCATCCCCATTTGAGGCATGGGGGAAGGAACAGGAGTACCAAGGAATGGAAAATATGGATTTTATCTATTCATGTTTAGATATGTGTTAGGTGATCCATATGATGTGGATGCATGATAAGGAGGTTCCATTTTCCATGGAAATATCTAAGGTTCTTGGCTAGAATTTGGGCATGTATGGCTATATGGTCCATACACTAACTGGCCAAAGAAAAGGTTTGGTGTAGTGGGAGGCACCAATGATGTGGATAGTATTGGTGGGTATTGTTGTGCCATATTTTTTGGGATATAGGTCGACAATTAAGGAGCATTTCCCTAGTGGTAAATAGTCCCAATAATCCCATCAATTGAATTCAATGTACCCAAGAGTGTGGTTTTTAGAGAATAATGTTGTTGGGCATCTGGGATTATGGTATATAGATACCCAAGATATGCATTGATAAGGTCAAAATTTGGGCCTTCATGATGGCTTCTTCTTATATTTTAGGTAAGGAGGTTCCCACATCATTCTCAATCATGAATATTTCAAATTTTAAATATTGTGATAACTGGATTCATACACATAGTCATGCTCTAAATCATCCTCATACCCATAGTATGACCTCCATCTATCCCTTTCATTTATTTGTCTTGTTGTTTCAATCATGTTTTTGGTTAATTCCTTCATGTGCCTCAAGAACACATTTGAATTCATTATGATTTATAGGATGGGTTCGCTTCTTAGTGGAGTCGCATTATGGATTTGCTAGGTGAATGAATTGCCGTGTTCACCAATAGATAATTTCTTAGGAGAGTTGAGGAATGTTGAACCAAGGTAGGCCTCTACCTCCCCGACAACAACACCAAAATGTTATCACCAACATTGTAGTTTCCTATGTGAGGTGGATCCAGGATGGATGGTATAGGGGTAGGAAACTAAGGAGGTGGAACCAAGACTGCATAGACTCCCAAATGGATTGTTGTCATGCCAATCAAGGCAGTATTCACTTTATGCTATCTAAGTTCAAGACAAAAAAGGGGGAGACCCAGATATACTCTTGGCAGGAGAGATCAGACCTAGATACCAGATCAGATCAAGTAGGCTTGAGGTACATAAGGTGTAAGGTAATTGAATACCCTAGATCTATGGGAGATGTTACCTGATGTGCTAAGGCTTTGGATTAGGGTTTTTGAAGTGTTAAGTTCGATCCAAAGTGGAACCAAGGTAACTTATGGGGTGGATACAAGATCTCGGGTTGAGGTACTAGCAACTGATGAAGATTACTGCTTCCTTGGGAAACGTAACCAATGTAAGGTGAGTAAGGACAGAGTTGGGAGTATCTAGTACCAAAGGGATAGACTCAATGAAATATGTGAGAATGTCAAAGTACCTGAGTCATCAAAGAAAAGTCAACTTTCATGGAAAAAAGGTCAAAAGAGGGCTAGAGCTAGGCTTATAGAGTAGTTCTTGTTGGTCATTTGGCAATGGAGTTAGTATCTACATAGAGTTAGAGTGAACCCACTTGGGATATGCCCTAATTTATGGACCCAGAAAAGTGTTTGGCCCAGAAAATTCAGTTTGCAAGGGAAACCAATAGAAGGAGGGCTAGCACTAGGGTTTGGAAGGACATATCCTTAGATCTGGGAAAATATGGGAGGCATCAGCTTAGTGTTGGAGGAGAAATGGGATTTGGATGTTTGATCTACAAACCCAAGTTGGAAAAATGTAGAAAAAATCAAATCCGAAAAAGTCAGAAAATGAATAGGACTGTTAGGGTGCTAAAAGTCATTTTCTCAGATCTAGGGCCACCTGGAAGCAACTATCTTAGCATTGGAGGTGTTTTGGAATGAGGAGGACCCAATCTATGAACCCAAGTGATTATTTTCAGGAAAAAAAGTCAAATCTGGAAAAGTCAAAATTTCAATGCGGGGTGTTGGGGTTTAAATAGTCAGTTTTTTAGATCTAGGGAAAGCCAACCAATTTTTGGAAAATGTTGAGGATGAATTGGTGAGATGGATGCATGATCTACAAAAACCAATAGTGTTTTGTCCAAATATCAAATATTTCCCCAATTAAGTATTTTTTGGATTTTTAAAAATATTTTGGAATTTTTAGTAAATTGGTGAAAAGAAGGTACAATGGATTGAGATCATGGAAGAAAAGAACCAACCTATAGATCTTACCTGGAAAACCTTGTATATGCCTTGATGATATGATCCCTACCATCCCGATCAATTTGAGAAGATTGAAGTGAGTTCTATGTCCAGTGTTTTCCTAAGGAAGTCAATGCGCCCTCTCTCCTACACAACAAACATCAACTATATCATATTTGTTGTGACATGAGAAATAAGATATATGGTGCAGAAAAATAGAAAGAATAAATCATAGGTCACCACAACACTAATGAAAAATCCCTGATAAAAAATGAAGACAATCCAAGCGAGTTGAGGTCCCCCTGCAAAAAACACCCAAGCTGAAGTCGTCCTCTTGTAGAGAATACAATGATCCCTAGAAAAATATAGATCTCATAAAAATTTCCCAAATGTTAGGAAGAAAAATAATTTCCAATCAGCATCTAAGAACATCAGATGCAAAGGAGATCAAAAAAATATCCACAAAAAAAGTTTTCTATTATCTAGATCCAAGAGCCAAAGACCCCTTACAAATGACAATCTCTCTCCTTTAAATAGAAATGAGAGAACCAAAATCCTAACTACTTTAAAAGAGAGTGGATAATATTAAAAGATATAAATGTTCTAATCAATGTTTGAGATGAGCTCAACATACAATACATGGATCAATATAACCATAAATTACCAAAGCGAACTAAATCACCCATAAAGAGGGTACCCCACTCAATAAGAAATAAATGAAGCACATGGTGGGTCCATGGAGTGTTAAATAACTCCCTCTAGGTTCCCCATGGCATAATCAAATAATATAGTATTTTAATTTTTTGACTTTGTGCCTCCTTGAGGAAATTGTGAGCCTCCCAAAAGCTCCATAAAATAATATAAAAAATTCCCAAAAAATAGGTGTAGACCCAATCCGTTGTTGCAACTACTGGAGAAGGTGTGGAGGAAATCAATCTCATCATAATGAATAATCCCATGTCATTTCCTTGCCTCAGTAGCCCAAATCTATTTCTTTAATAGCCATTTAATCATTTTTTAATCTGCCTCTGGAAATGTGAACCTGCCAAAACAACCTCCTAGGTTTCCTGCATTGTCCAACTGAGCCCACCAGGATCTCTAGGATGGGGGTACTATTGTAAAATCAAGTGTATTCACCCCCTATGCCCCATACAAATCCATAGGATATCCAATAAAGACATCTCGTTGCTCAGACACATCATCCTGTGAAGCAAACCTGCATCAAAAGAGTGAAATGAGCTTGACCATCTCTGCAAGTGGCCAGAAATGAAAATAAACTATCTCATTAGACTCAGAGAGTCCAAATCCATATAGGGTGTATACTCATACCCTTTCAAGGTCTCTACCTGATCATCAACCATATCCAATAGACAATATAATCATCTGTAAATGACCATATACCAATAATATAACTCAAAGTATCATCTATCTATTGCAAGTGTTATAAGGCTAAGACATGCTATACAAATCATTTAAGAAACAATCACAACAAGTAGCAATAATTTCACTAGAGGTACATCAACCAAATACATATATAGGGTTTTATTTATTATTACTCAGAGCAGACTTTTAGGACTATACTCACTTCATAGTTGTAGTCAATTTGCTAGTGAAGGGTGAAGGCTGAAATTGACAAGGATAGGGAAAGGGATGAATACCTACTTAACATCATGAAAATTTGGATATGGAAATGGAATACTCACTATAACCACATGCCAGAAAAACAACAACACAAGGAATGGCAGTTTCTCACAAATGGTTGAGCTATTCAGAAAGTCCTTATTCAACTTAGGCATCATGTCTACATTAAGTTTGATCCAGTTTCATTAGGACCATCAATTTTATTTCCATGGCATTTTTGGCCTCTATGACCCTTTCGGACTTCACCAGTACTTAAAAGCACAGCTAATCACAGCTTTCATCCAAGACATATTCAAATTTATATGGTCAACAATATTTGGATATAGCATATATTTAACCATTTCTTTTGGGACCTTTTCTTATACCCTTCACGGGGTATTTTAGCATTTCATTGCTCTTTACCTTTGCTCATATATGTTAAGAAACATAGTTTTAGAATTTATATTTTTCATGGGCACATATATAAACATTTCCAATACAAGTAGTACATGAGATTTCATTTTTAGCCAACAACATCTCAAGTGACTAGGGGGAGTTCTGTACAGTGCCAAACATTGGGACAACCGACCAAAATAATTTAGGCATACAATCCAACTTACCAAAGGCAAGTTTTGTCACCAAGTCAAAGTTGAGACACAGTATGAATAGGGAAGTTTGTCCAACAAAGGTTCTAGCGGGGAAAGGTCCTCCATGCCACAAGTCAAGTAGTAAGTCAGGTTAAAACAAAAAATGGAAGGTAATGGATGGGTGGAAACAGTGAATGATGAAGCCAACACTATCAAGCCAAAGAAATGGTGGGAATGAATACCTCTATTCTACCTAAGGAGGGTAACACCAATGAGTATAGATTAGGAACTTCAAAGTCTAAGTAGGGACACCAATACATAATACAAATACATCCAAGTCCATATATTTATGACCACCATATCATGACACTAAATACTAGTATATGTCACAAAGATGAGTATAAGAGCAATGATAACCATAACACAATAAAATAAATGTCGAGTCATAATCATGCAAATAATCCATCTAAACCATCATCTGTCCAATGAGAAAACACTAGAACCAATCTAGGCATCACTAACTGCTCCGCAAGTGACTAAATGGCTACATCAGTCCTCGAATAAAAGTGTCCCGAGACTCAGTCCTGACATGGGAGAGTATAATAGTCCACTAACAAAATAATGATCTGTCCAAACTGCTCATCTCAGCATCTCATTTGTAAGAGATCTGGCTGAAAAATGTACCGTATCTGAAAAATAGAATATGGTAGCCTAGATACTATATATGTGATAATAGGTACTTGCAAAGGATGTGCAAGTGGAAAGAACATCAAGAATCCCTTTCTGAAAAGTGAAACAAAAACTAAAGGTACATTAGAACTAATTCATTCTAATGTATGTGGTCCTATCCTTCATATCCTTAAGTGGATATGAATACTATGTCACATTTATTGATGATTATTCAAGAAATACTTGGATATACCTATTGAAGAACAAGAGTGAAGTGTTCTGGAAATTCAAGGAATTCAATGTATTGATAGAGAACCTTTCAGAAAAGAGTATTAAGACACTGAAAATAGATAAGGGTGGAGAATACAAATCAAAGGAATTTGAAGCATTTTTGTAAGGAGGAAGGAATCAAGAGGGAACTAAACACTCCCTATAATATCCAACAGAATTGTGTTGCGGGAAGAAATAATAGAACAATTATAGAAGAAGTTAAAACTATGATTCATGACCAAGACCTCCCCATGCACCTATGGGATGAAGCAACAAGAAAAACCGTATATGTGTAGAATATATTATCTCATAATGCCCTTGGATTCAATACTCCCGAAGAGATGTTTACAGGGAAGAAAATTAAAGTGAGCCATCTGAAGATAGGTGGATTTCCAGCATATGTACATATTCCGAAAGAGAAGAGAACCAAATTGGATCCTTGTGGGAAGTGTTTCCACCTTTCACACACATGGGGGGGGACGTGGCAGAAATCTTCAAGCCACTCGGTGTGTCCTTGGGGGAAAGTATCGAGTCAAGGGTGTCACCTTGTTCTTGACTCCCTCATTTAGGATCAACTCCTAACGAAGCCAAGGGGGGTAGACTCTATTAAGTTACTAAGGAAAATTACTTTAGTATGATGATGTTAAATTGAGGTAGTTGCTTAGGAGTTTGAAATTAACCATAAATAACCATAAATGACAAGATGAAAAATGAGCACAAGAAGCACAATGCTGACACACAATATATATATATCGAAATATTTAAACAAAGAACCATTGCCTTAAAAATGGAGTCATAAAATAATCAAATGTACTTGCATGTGCTTGGAGTGAATGTTTTGCAATTGCCTCTTGGTATGTTTTAAGTTAATATGGAATATGAGTGGATTAAATTAGGTGAAGGGGGACTCCAAATATACTCGAGGGGTACTTGGAGTGTGTCCAAAAATAAACCTTCATGGCTACCCACAAGGAATGTGTGGGATGAATGGAGTCTCTGAGACTGTGTTCATAATACACATGAAGGTGTAATAGAGATCGGCACATCGAGGTCACTGTCTAGGAGTTCCCACTTCCTTTGGGTATTTTGCCACCATTTATGGTTTGATTAAGGTGTTATGATGGTTAATTGGGGAAGGTGAAACCTAATTAATCTAGTCACTCATGTTTCTTTTGATGCAACTTAACTAATTGAATGAACTGCAGCTAAGTGCAAAGCACACACACGAGAGTCTTGTCAATTTTAGAAAATTTTAAAGGATGTGTTTTTAGAAAGAAAAACCCTTCAGGAACCTCTTTTGGTCCAAGTGGATCTCAATCAGGGAATCAAGGAGGGTGTTGATTTTAAATGATTGTTTCTAGAAATTAAGAACAAGCAGCAAAAAACAAGCAAACCATAGGTTTTCTAATATTCCGACCACGCATCTCTTTCCCCTTGCGAGTCAATTGGGAAATCGTGGGGTGAGTATTAAAGTTACTTTGATACTGTAATATGGAATATATGATAAAGTAATAAATAATATTATTCTGCATAAATAAAACTAATCTAAAGTGAAAAAGAAGTAAGAAAATGCAACAAACAAAAAAAAGGCGCGAATCCCCCCAAGTGGGATGAGGAATGGGCTCGAAAGAGCCTATTCAGAGAAAAAAGTTATTATCAGTGGTTACAATATCAGAAAAATTATTTGAATCCTCTTGGTTCTTATATAGAATGAAACCAAGGATTTATAAAATTCCAAAATTAAAGATTATAGTAAAAAAAGGGAGACCCCTGGGGGGATTCAGATGGCCCAAAATCCACTTTCGAACAACAACTTATTATATTTCTGTTATTACTGATAGAAAAAGATATATTATTAGATTTAAATATGCACCAAAGCACTTTGAAAGTACCTTTGGGTCAGCCTACTTTAAACCAAATAAAAAACTAAGTTAAAACTAGTTAAAACGGTAAAAACAGAACCAAGGAAAGCAAGGTTTCCTTGGGGTCTTGTCTTTCCTTTTGGGAAGCCAATTTGATATGAACTGATTGATGGATTTTATCATTTAAAACAGAAAATATAAATCCAATGCATGCAAACTACGGATTCTCTTTAAATTGCCATGCAAAACGGACGATTTCCCTAAACTAGATCTAGAATGCTTTATGAAACTTTTTAGGAATGAGATTTAGATTATGAGCCTTGAGACAATAGATATATGTTAATTTTTACTTTAATATAATGGATATGAATAATATCAAAGCTTGTAAACAAAGTAACCAAGTAAAATTTTGAGTTTTTAGAAGGAGGAAGAGAGAGAAAGAGTGCTAGAAGCCTGGGAATGTCAGGCTTTGGAGTCTGCTTTGGTGGAACATCAAGGGACTATGTCATCCAAAAGAACCTGAATATGAGGAATATGCAAACTAGATAAACTCCTTCTACATGTGAGATCACCCGCAACTTAGAAATCCTTGCACAAAAAAATGGTTAAAACATAGGTGTTGTTGGAAAAAGACCATTAGAAAGAATGCAATTAAACTTAAAATACATGCAACTACAAGAGATATGAAACAAGCGAATAGTAAGAGAATAAATCAAATTAGAATGATCTCTTACCCTAACAGGAGGGAGATCTCTCCTTCAAGGCCAACAATTAACTAGGAAAAAACAAAGACCAATAATACAGATTATACCTCATAAGCACTTGACAATCACCATCCACACATGAAAAGCATTACACCATAGATATTTCCTCCAAAGCTTCTTTATTCCAAAATAGTACATAATACAATAGTAACAAGTCTTCAATCCATCTCTAACTAGCTTGGAAAGGAGGAAACCGTGCTTTTTTTATAGAAAAAACTGAAACCCTAGCCCAGAGGGGGCGCATGCCTGACTGAAAGAGAGACTGAAGCTGTCAAAGAGACAAGTTGAGTCTGATATGATGACGAACTGAGTCTAATCTGATGATGAAATGAGTCTAACTAGATGAACCGAGTCTAACTGAACTAGAACTACAAATCAGAGTGACACCTCACTCAATGAATTAAACCAACCAACAAACAACTCCCAGTTTGATCCTAATGTGTGGAGGAGAGAAAAAGGAGGGCGCAACCCTAGATCTGCATGAGCCAGTTGAGCTCCTCTTCAGCCCACATCATGACTTCAGTCAAGGAGTTGGAAATCCTAGTTAAACTGAAGTCAATGAGACTGACTTCAGTCAAAACGAAACAAATTAGGAATTTGGATTTGCTCCATTATTTAATTAAATTAATTAATATTTGATTTTTTTGGATTTTCTGAACTGAGTGATGGAAAAATCACTCAAAACTTAGGAAAAAATGGGTTTATGGGTTTACTGGGTGCTCTGAGTTAGAAAATGAGCACCCCCATGACTGAATCTGACTTTTAACCCCACTTTTATTACAAGACCAATTTTTCCAATTAGACTATTAAAAAATAGCCTAAGTTTTGTGGAAAAATTAAAATAAAAAAATAAAAAAAACAAAACCTAAGGGGACTTAGCACATGTTCATATGACTCAACCATAATTCCTAGCATGTTTATACATTGACACACAAACTCTAATAACCTAAATAGGCCTAAATGCAAAGCTGACCACCCCAACTTTGGAGGTATCGAGTTAAAAACTCAGAAATTATCAGTCATTTATTCAACAACCAATAATAACCAAGGTAAAAAACACTCTGGGATGATCGGATTGAAAAATAAAGTCCAAGAGAGTGAGTCTTTTACAAAAACTACCATGATAGAAAATTTTATTACAACTCCCCCAAGGGGGTATGAACATGTGGTAGATAAAAAAACACGTCCTGGAAGCAAGTCTAAAGGTCTTTTGAAGTTCGAACAAATCATCTTTGTCCGGTTCACTAGGGTCACTTGATAACATTGACTAAGTACAACTTAGGTGGTAACATCTGGCTCCAACTGCAGGACGTGTGCTTGATCTGGTTGTAGGGAAAGGAGAGGATACGAGAACACCAAAATATCTGGTTTATATAGCTTGTAAAAACATCTCAACTTGACAAGAAAACCTCAGTAGCACAAGCTTTATAAAAAACCAAATGAAACATTAAGCTGATTTATTTAAACAAAATAAATGTAACTAACGAATAAAAAAAAGTTTTATTATAGCTAAGTACAAAATGCAAAATGTAAATTCTCTCTTTTAAGGAGCTTATTTTCATACTCTAATCATGATATAAAAATGTTAGGTGTAAGAAAAAATCCAATGTAACCACTTAAGCATTTTATGAACATAATTTTTTTTTCCTTGTCTTTGGTTACCAGCCAAAGTAAGGATACTTTATTTAAAAAATACAAACCTTCGTGATGATTCGGAATGGGCGGGATGGATGGGAAATCATAGGAATGGATAATGTCATCAAACTTCTTCCCAAAATGGTAGGTGCTTGCACAAGCTACTTCTATCCATGACTATATAGGGTTGATATACAAATCAAAATGATGAGGAAGATTGACTACACCATCATACTGATCATCAAGGCTTACCGGATGATAACTCATTGTATAAGCCCCGAGAGGCTCCAAATCATAAGGAAACTCTATATGTGAAGATGGTAGTCGAGACTAATATTCCACTGACTGCATCACATATGTCTTTTCACAACACTAATTTTCAATGTCTTCATTATTGATACCTTTGTATGGCTCTGAATGATCATATAAGAGTTTTGAATGCTCCTCTTCCATACTAGGATTTTCCCAGGTCTCCCGATCCACGCTTCCCTCTATGGAAGTATAGTATATTGGACTTCCACAAATTTCTAAATAGACACTCCCTTTGTTGGATATAACATAGATGGGATTCTCAATAAGTATTCACAAAAAATCCAATAGTCATCACCACCATCTATGTCAAATGTGATGGATTCTCCATTGCTGATATCACGTTCTGATATAAAGTTCTCTTTGTCTTCATTACTGATACTGATATATGGCTCAGACTGATCATATGGATAAACTGCATGATCCTTTTCCATATCAAAATTTCCCAAGGCCACAAGGTCCATGCTCTCTCCTTTAGATATGCCATAGACAGGAGAACCAACAAAACCATCAAAAGTTTCTGGTTCATTAATTCCCTCATAGACTGGATTTTCCATGAATGTCCAGGAAGAAAACAAAAGTCGTACTCTGGGATTAAAAAGATTTATCCCCGACAACGACGCCAAAAAGTGTTGCCGCCTTTCACACACTTGGGGGGG
>LPNX010295517.1:51840-116413 GCA_001517045.1 Pseudotsuga menziesii
CAATTTCCTCTTGGTACTTTTTAAGTTAATATGGAATATGAGTGGATTAAATTAGGCGAAGGGGGACTCCAGATATACCCGAGGGGTACTTGGAGTATGTCCAAAAAAAAACCTTCACGACTACCTACAAGGAATGTGTGGGATGAATGGAGTCTTTAAGACTGTGTTCATAATACACATGAAGGTGTAACAGAGATCAGCACCCCGAGGTCACTGTTCAGGAGTTCCCACTTCCTTTGGGTATTTTGCCACCGTTTACGGTTTGATCGAGGCGTTGGATTTTCTCCTGATGGTGGTTAATTGGGGAAGGTGAAACCTAATTAATCTAGTCACTCATGTTTATTTTGATGCATCTTTACTGATTGAATGAACCGCAGCCAAGTGCAGAGCATACACACCAGAGTCTTGTCAATTTTAGAAAATTTTAAAGGATGTGTTTTTAGAAAGAAAAACCCTCCAAGAACCTCTTTTGTTCCAAGTGGACCTCAATTGGGGAATCAAGGAGGGGGTTGATTTTAAATGATTGTTTTAAGAAATTAATGAAAAGAATAAAAAAAAAGCAAACCACAGGTTTTCTAATTAGTCCTACCATGCATCTCTTTCCCCTTTCGGGTCAATTGGGAAGTTGTGGGGTAAGTATTAAAGTTAGTTTGATACTGTAATATGGAATATATGATAAATTAATCAAAGCATATTATTTTTCATAAATGAAACTAATCTAGAGTGAAAAATAAGTAAGAAAATGCAACAAACGAAAAAAAAGGCGCGAATCCCCCCAAGGGGGATGGGGAATGGGCTCGAAAGAACCTATTCAGAGAATTTTTTTATTATCAGTGGTTACAATATTATAAAACCTATCTAAATCCTCTTGGTTATTATACATAATGAAACCAAGGCTTTACAAAATGCCAAAATTAAAGATTATAGTAAAAAAAGGGAGACCCCTAGGGGGGATTAGGATGGCCCAAAAGCCACTTTCGAACAACATATTCTCCTATTTATGTTATTCCTGCTAAAAATAGTAAGCTTATTATAGTGAAATATGCCCAAAATCACTTCGAAAGTACCTTTGGGTTGTCCTACTTTAAACCAAAACAAAAACTAAGTTAAAACTAGTTAAAATGGTAAAAACGAAACCAAGGAAAGCAAGCTTTCCTTGGGGTATTGGATTGAATTTGGGGCAGCCAATGTGATATGAAATGATTGCTGGATTTTATTTCTTAAAACAGAAAACAGAAATCTAATGCATGCAAACTATGGATTCTCTTTAAATTGCCATGCAAAACGGACAATTTCCCTAAACTAGATCTAGAATGCTTTATGAAACTTTTTAGGAATGAGATCTAGATTATGAGCCTTGAGACAATAGATCTATGTTAAGTTTTACTTTAAGATAATAGATCTGAATAATATCAAATCTTGTAAACAAAGTAACTAGGTAAAATTTTGATTTTTTAGAATGAGGAAGAGAGAGAAAGAGTGCTGGAAGCCTGGGAATGTTGGGATTTGGAGTCTGCTTTGGTGGAACACTGAGGGTCTATGTCCTCCAAAATAACATGAATATGAGGCATATGCAAACTAGCTCAACTCCTTATACAAGTGAGATCACCTGCAACTTAGAAATCCTTGCACAAACAGATGGTTAAAACATAGGCGCTGCTAGACAAAGACCATTAGAAAGCATACAATTAAACTTAAAATACATGGAACTCCAAGAGTATGAAACAAGCTAATAGTAAGAGAATAAATCAAACTAGAATTATCTATTACCCTAACAGGAGGGAGATCTCTTCTTCAAGGCCAACAACTAACTAGCAAAAAGCAAAGTTCAATAATACAGATTATACCTCATAAGCATTTGACGATCACCATCCACACATGAAAAGAATTACACCATATATATTTCCTCCAAAGATTCTTTATTCCAAAATAGTACACAATAAAATATCAACAACTCTAACTAGCTTGGAAAGGAGGAAACCGTGCTTTATTTATAGCAAAAACTGAAACCCTATCCTAGAGGGGACACATGCCTGACTGAAAGAGAAACTGAAGTTGTCAAAGAGTCAATCCGAGTTTGATATGATAATCAACTGAGTCTAACCCGATGATGAACTGAGTCTAACTAGATGAACTGAGTCTAACTAAACTAGAACTACAAATCGGGGTGACACCTCACTTAGTGAACTGAACCAGCTAACAATCAACTCCCAGTTTGATCCTCACATGTGGAGGAGAGAAAAAGGAGGGCACAACCCTAGATCTGCATGAGCCACTTAAGCTTCTCTTCAGCCCACATCATGCCTTCAATCAAGGAGTGGGAAATCTCGGTCAAACTAAATCCAATGTGACTGACTTCAGTCAAAATGGAGCAAAATCCACTGATTTAGGAATTTGGATTTGCTCCATTATTTAATTAATTTTTAATTAAATTAATTAATATTTGATTTTTTGGGATTTTCTCAACTGAGTGATGGAAAAATCACTCAAAACTTAGGAAAAGTGGGTTTATGGGTTTATCAGATGCTCTGATTTATTAAATGAGCACCCCCATGACTGAATTTGACTTTTAACCCCACTTTTATTACAAGACCAATTTTTCCAATTAGACTATTAAAATATAGCCTAAGTTTTGTGAAAAAATTAAAATTAAAAAATAAGAAAAACAAAACCTAGGGCGACTTAGCACATGTTCATATGACTCGACCATAATGCCTAGCATGTTTATACATTGACACACAAACTCTAATAACCTCAATAGGCCTAAATGCCAAGCTGACCACCCCAACTTTGTAGGTATTGAGTGAAAAACTCAAAAATTATCAGTCTTTTATTCAACAACCAATAATAACCAAGGTAAAAATCACTCTAGGTTGATCAGATTGAAAAATAAAGTCCAAGAGACCAATTCTTTTACAAACACTACCATGCTAAAACATTTTATTACAACTCCCCCAATGGGGTATGAACATGTGGTAGATAAAAAAAACACATCCTAGAAGCAAGTCTGAAGGTCTACTAAAGTCCGAACAAATCATCTTTGTCCAGTTCACCAGGCTCACTTGATAACAACGAATAAGTACAACTTAGGTGGTAACAAGAAGAAGGGAACATTTGTAGGATACTGTGAAGTCTCCAAATCCTTCAGGATATACATCTCAGGATTCCATCATATCGATATTAGTAGGGATACAACAATTGATGAAGAGACAACTGTTAATAAATCTAAAAGGTTTCATCTTGGAGAGGATGTAACTCCCAAAAGGGTAGAAGCTGAACCCTCTCCTGAAATAGTAGTATCTGAAGATCATGACATGCTAGAAACTCAAGAACCCCCTACAATGGATATCTATTGAAAGAGAAAACCTTCTTGGGTATGATAAATCATACAAGAAGCAGAGAGATATGGAGCTCCAGAAGGCTCCACAAGAACCAACAAAAGATAGAAGCCATATTCTAGTTATGTAGCTTTGATGTGTGATCTTGTAGATCAAGAACCCACTAGCTATGAGGAAGCTGCTCAGAAGAGAGAATGGGTTGAATTAGTGATGAGAGAATACCAATCGATAATGAAGATTGATGTTTTGGATATAGTACCCAAACCAGAAAACAAGAGTGTGGTATCTTCAAAATGTATCTACAAGATAAAACATGTTGCAGATGGAAGTATTGAGAAGTACAATGAAATATTTGTGGCTAGAGGATTCTCTCAGAAAGAGGGGATCGATTATGAAGAGACATTTTCTCCAGTAGCAAGGTACACTTCCATCGGAACTATCTTGGCACTTGCTTCCATGATGAAGTGGGAATTACACCAGATGGATGTAAATACAACCTTCCTTAATGGTGTGATTGAGGAAGAGGTTTTAATCTAAACACCACAAGGATTTGAAGTCGAGGATAGAGTGACTCATGTATGCAAGTTGAAAAAGGCTCTGTATGGACTGAAGAAAGCTCCTAGAGATTGGTATGGTAGAATAGATAGCTTCTTGACAAGCATGGGATTTGCCAAGAGTAAATATTATGCTAACATTTATATGAATATTATGGATGATGAACCGATCATACTATTACTGTATGTGGATGATCTATATCTGACTAGAAATGAGAAACAAATCAAAGGTTTCAAGAAGAAGCTAGCTTAATAATTCAAGATGAAAGATCTTGGATTGATACATTATTTCCTAGGGATGGAAGTGTGCCAGAGACCAGAAGGAATATTTCTAAATCAGGGAAAGTATGCAGCAGAAATATTTAATTGATATGTTGGAATGTAAAGCCATGGCCACACGCATGGACACCAACTTGAAGTTGTTGTCTAATGAGACATCAGAGTTTAGTGGACGTGACTCAGTAAAAACACATTATTGGGTCACTAATGTATTTGAAAAACATAAGGCCATATATATGTTTTGCTGTGAACACCTTGAGTTAGTATCTAGTTAAACCTAGATGGGTTCACCTGATAATTTCAAAGCATGTGATGAGGTACCTTAAAGGTACGATAGATTTGGGACTTTAATATGGGAGAGATCATGACTATAGATTGTATGGATATACAGATTTAGATTGGGTAGGAAGTGCCACAGACAAGAAGAGCACCTCAGGTGGATGTTATTTTCTGAAATCCTCCATGATCTCATGGTTTAGTAAGAAAAAATCCAATGTTACTATCAGTACAGCTGAAGCATAGAACATTGAAAATTGCTCTGCTTTTTGTGAAACACTATGTCTTCAGAAGTTGGTGTCAGGATTATTTGACATGGAGTTGGACACCACAATAATTCTTTGTGACAACCATAGTTGTATAAATATGACAGAGAATCTGGTGTCCATGAAAAATAGAAGCATATAGAAATACAATTTTTTTTATAAGGGATATGGTACAAAAGGGAGCTATAAAGCTCTAGTATGTGAGTACCGATGATCAAGTTGCTGATGTACTAGCCAAGCCTCTATCTCGAATAAAGTTTGAATATTTACGTGACAAGATTGGTGTAGTTCGAAAATACTTTCCTCATAAGGAGCAATAATGATGGGACTACATATGATGAAGATATGATATTCTTTGAAAAGGAGGAACAAGTTGAAGTTATGGACTCTCCTCGGAAAGGAAGAACAGGTCGAAGACATGAACCCTCCTTGGACAAAGGGGGAGAAGGTTCATAATATGGATCCTCCCAGTAAAGGGAAAGTGACGATGAGGCTGACATCGATGATGGATGATAGTGATCCTCCAGCATGAAAGAGGACAAGGTCTGACATTTACTTATGGATGATAGTATCCTCTCTTGAGGATGGCAGGTATAACACTCCGTGCATGAGATTGGTCCTTACTAGATAAGGATGGACATGAATATGTTACTCTCACATGGAGAGTACCCACATTTAGTTATGGCTATCATATAATAACACTCACTTAGGAGTGGTCCTAACCTTAGTGGTATGGATTCTCTATGATGATTGCTCATGGACAACATGGCTGACATTTTCATGTATGCGATCGAGGTTTGCTCTGCAGACAATACTCTTGTATGGAGAGTATGCCTACATTCATATGTAGATACCATAGAATAACACTCACTTGGGAATGTTCCTAATCTTTGTGGTATGGATGCTCTATGATGATTCTTCATGGACATAGTAGTATAAAAATTACTAGGGAGTGGTCCTAACCTCAGTGGTATGGATGTTCTATGATGAGGGTTGACATTTTTTATGCCGTCAAGATATGATCTGCAGACAATACTCTTGCATGGAAGAGTATACCTACACTTGAGTGTAGATACTGTAGTATAAAACTCACTTGGGAGTGGTCCTAAACTCAGTGGTATGGATGGTCTATGATGAGTCCTCATTAATGATAGGTCCTACACTGGGTGTGGTCGAGATCTACAGTTAATTGTAGACGATTCAGATGATCAATATCATGGATCAGGATAATGGAGGATTGTATGATACTTGGAATTATGTCCTAAAGTGATATGGATTGATAATCTCGGAAACAGATCATGTGTACTGCAAGTATCTTGGCGGAAAAGGATTAAGTAGATTGAAGTATGACGAAAAAGGATCAAGAAGGTTGAAGTATTGTTGTAAAAGGATATAAAGGATCAAAGTGCTACTACAAAGGATTGAGAATATCAGAGTGTTGCTGCAGAAGATTGAAGTGCCGCTGCAAAGGATCAAGAAGATTGAAGTGCTCTTACAAAAAAACAAGAAGATTGAAGTGCTACTACAAAGGATCAAGAAGATCGAAGTGCTTCTACAAAGGATCAAAGTGTTGTAAAGGATCAGAAGATCCAAGTGCTGCTACGAAGGATCGAAAGGTCGAATCATTGATGCAAAATGATCAAGTGATCATGTGATGTAGAAGATCAAGAGTAACTATTCCAATTATTGATTTTGAAAACTTCCTATGATGTATAGAAGGATTACCTCGAAACTAATGAAGATATTGTCTCTCTGTGCTCCTATTATATATGATGATGTTGTTAGTAGAATAACCTTCTTGTTAAGGGGGAGTGTTGAATATTGTAACTTCAAAGGATACTCTAAATGTATTTTACTAATGTAGCCCAAGGGATATGTTATTATTCCTTCGACGGGGTATTACTATTGTATTTGGTCATCATAGAGTCATGAGGTAAAGGTTCCATTGTAAATCGGGTCATTAGTACCCTAATGAACAATATAATTTACTATTTTGAGTCTTCCTAGGTGAAGTAGGCCTAGACATTTTAGTGGGGCAGACTTGTTTAGGGAAAAAATGAGTTCTCTTAATGTGTATAAATAGAGGAGTCGTGTTTCTTATTTGGACACACATACACTCACTTATGTAGGGCATAGGAGAGAGAGTGAGACAAAATATCAAGGGGGAGAATACCTCTTTTGGGGTTATATCTTATACATTTTATACAGAGGAAGTTTTTCTTGGTTTTATTCTGCTAAATGGTTTCCCAGGATAAATACCTTGTCTATCTTGTTAATGAATAATATAATATACTATTTTGAGTCTTCCTAGGTGAAGTCGAGCCAGACATTTTAGTGGGGCCAACTTGTTTAGGGTAAAATTCAGTTGGATCAATGTATATAAATAGAGGATTTTTGGTTCTTATTTGGACACATAGACACTCACTTGTGTAGTGCATAAGAGAGAGAGAGAGAGAGAGAGAGAGAGAGAGAGAGAGAGAGAGAGAGAGGAGGAGGAGAATACCTGTTTTGGGGTTATATCTGATACATCTTATACAAAGGAATTTTTGCTGGTTTTTCTTCCCCTTGATGGTTTCCCAAGATAAATACTATGTCTATCTTGTGTTTGCATTTCTACTGAGTGATTCTGGATATGCTACTGCTATGAATTTTAAGTGAACACTAATGATATCTAGTCTAGCATATGAAATCTTATCATAAATTTATCTATTTACCAATAAAACAGAAATATTGCAACATATTCTTTTAATCATGTTCATACCATAACATCATTCTTAATCCCAGGAATAGACATTTTAATGGAACACAATCTGATTTTATAAAAGCATATGATAATCAAATAATCATGCATCCCAACATTCATATATCATGAATCAATCATACATCCCAACATTCATATATCATGAATCAATCATACATCCCAACATTCACATCCCATGAATAATCATGCAACTCTATATTTATATCTTTATGAAATAATCATGCATTCTTTATATTCATATCTTATGAACAATAATGTAGCTCTATATTCATATTTTATAAAACAATCATGCATGCTCTATATTCATATTTTATAAAACAATAATGAATGCTATATATTCATATCTTATGAACAATCATGCATGCTCTATATTCATATTTTATAAAACAATCATGCAACTCTATATTCATATTTTATAAAATACTCATGTGTTCTCTATATTCATATCTTATGAAACAATTATGTAGATCTATGTTCATTTCATATGAAAGAATCATGCATGCTTTATATTTATGAAACAATCATGCAAATTTATGTTCATATATTATGAAACAATCATGCATGATTTATGTTCATATCTTATCATGCATGATTTATAGTCATATATTATGAATTTTGTTTATTTGTAAATAAATGAAATACAATGGACATATATGCTCAGAATTCCTAATCTCAGGAATACGAATCTCTATATGAATTTAATGAAAACATTAAAAAACATATATATCGAAATAACATATCATAAACAACTCAGGTACTTATATTTTATTGTTTTGCATGCTCCCTCTTTAGTTTGATTCCTTGCGAAGAATAGTAGAGTCCCTTGGTCTTGATCTCTTTGCAAATTTGAGTGCATGCAGAAGGTAGTGAATTTCAACATGGAGAAACTAGATCCCATGCAACCCGGAGTGAATGCTCATCTTCAAGGAAAACTTCTTCCAATGATTATCCTCTTCAACGATTATCCATAAATAATTTTTTTATTATAAGGTCAATAACACTACTAAGATCCAAGGGACATCTATAATTATATTCTACATTGTATAAACTTAATAGGTACAATACTTGTATTCAGGTTTTGGTTTTCTCTTGTAGGTTAATACCTGGTGTTCTATTTACTTACTGTGAAAGTTTACTGTCATTTATTTGTATACTGATATTTCTTGTATATTTATGTCATTTTATTTGTTACATACTGGTTTATAATGGATTTCATAAATACATAACCTAGTCTTCTTTACTAAAACGATGCTGCTAACTTACCTCTACTTCTAAAGGGGAGGAGTGGCTGGATTTACATAAAGACTCAATCAGAAAGGTAAGGAATTCTCCTATGACTTGCGCTTACTTAGTACTTATGAAATAATGCATGATGTAACCATGGTTTTGCAGGTGCTATGTAGCTGAGACTATGCTACGTGTATGTCCTAATGGAGAAATAATACCTAGCAAAAAAAGGTTCTAACGCTAACAACTAAGGGTTTAAATTGCTCGGTGTAAAAAGCTATACAAAATAAACAACAGGGAAAAAAACTATAGGGAAAGGGTAAAAATATAAAACATAGTGGGAGTTTGGTTGTTGCATTTATTATGGGCCATGTGATGGCATTGTGGCTCCTTGTATGCTAGCACGGGATTAAAACCATCTCTAGGGTTTCAAAATCCTTCCTTTGCATGTTAGGACAGGTGAGGGAGTGAACTCCCTGGTTGGGGTTTTGCTGGCAGATGAAAAGCATGGAAAAGGAGTTGCAAGGTTGTTAAAAATGCTAAGGTAATAACTCTCCCTTCTGTAGTTTACAACACTTACCTATTTATTAAATTTTTTGAGACATACTCTAACGTTTGATTGGATTTTCATGGCAAGTTTAACATTGGAGCAACTTGTGATTGGGAAATGATATATCGTAAAGCCACCACTTGGTAAGCTCATGCGCAAGGGCCCTTAGCCTCTTATTGGTCATTATGTGGTTTCAAAGGTTATGGGTATTTTCTATTTGTATTTTTAATGGATTCTCATTGGAAAATGCAAGGGTTTGGGAAGAAATGAATCTCATACAAATTGTGGGGTTTAGGGTTTTTATAAGCTTGTTCAAGAAATTGTTGAAATTGTGAACTTAATATTTATTGTGGCGAAATAAAACCCTATGTATGGATTTTCGATAGTTGTATCATTACTCTATGTTATGCACTATGTATTTGATTTAATTTATGAAAGTCATGGTCTAGTTTAAAGCCCAGACAAGCTTTTAATGGTGAGAATGGATACTTTGTAATTGGTTTGAAATGTTTATTTTTAAGAAATGAAATCGTATAAATTTTGGTTCTAGGAAGAATATTTCAATTCCTGGTTATTTCCCCTGTGTGGGAAAGTGTTTAATGATGAGAACAAAATTTTGTTGTCGTGGAGGTGTTCAACATTAGCTGTTCCATTGCCAGCAATGGCATGATGGTAAATTGTTTTAATGTTTGTTCTAGTTGGGTGCAAGATGACATAAAATGTGGGTTTTACATCTTGCGTTTTCTATTTGAATGTTGAAATGCAATCTGTATATTTTTATAGTTAGCGCCATTAGGGTGAATGTTTTGTGTCTATGCTCACTTTGTTTGTTTTATGAAATGTTAATATGATTTGGTTTGAAACATAGAATCCCGACTGTTAATTTATATTTGTTATTTTCAAAATGTTTGTTTCAATTCTGTACAGAAGAAAAGGGAAAGGCCCCAACTCTGTTATTTCATTTCAATTTTTAATGTGGCTTAAGACAATTATAATGCCAACGTTGGGATTTCTCCCTTCCTTCTATAGGGTGGCTGGAAACACGACCCTATGGGTTTTGATGGTGGGTTTATTGTCGTGATAACCTATATTTTCTTATTCGGAATGGTTATATAGTTTCATTTATTTCTTTTAAAAACATATTAGGCTTCCAACCAATGCTTATGGGATTCGATGACTGTTGAGTTATTGTGATTTATTTATGGATTACACATGCTACATCCAACAGTTAGGAGATTCTATAGTTGGTTGGTATTGTGAGACCTTTGTTCACTTATCTGGATGGATGTATATTCTTATTTTATTTTTTTAATGGTTTAAGCAGGTTTTCAGGGCCCAATGCTATGCATATATTATGGGGTAAAATCATGGTTTTGGAAACGTTGATATATGTGTACTTGAACTCCAAGGGCTTCGATCCCTGGTTCACGAATATGTTTTATAGTTGGCATGTCAATAATTATTTGATAGTTTGTTTACTTAGTTATAATGGTAAATATTTGTATTTATTTAAATGCTGGTTAAACACTGGGTGTATTTGTAATCCTTCGTGGATGTTCTATAAGAATATGCTAGGGGTTTTATTTCTAGGTTTAAACCATGCATGTTGATATGTATAAGTACCGAATTTATAAAATTAGGTTTGAATATCAGAGCTCCAACACTAGCTTTACTTGGATGGAGAAAATAATTTCTTGGGAAATAACTTTGTCCTATCCCGATAGAACGCTTAATTAGTTATTTGACACTATTTCTAGGATATAGGATTTCTATGTATGGATTCAATACTATTTACGAGGTTTTGGAAATAGTTTATCATATTATTTATAAGGGAAAAAAAATTAAAAATATAGTCTAAACCCTAATACATTTGTAGGAGCTTTGAAAATATTTTATCACAACACTTATTATAAGAATTAACCTTATATTCTATCCTAAACTATAAAATATTTAAAAAAAATTATTCCCATAGATGAAGAATGAAGCGGGATTTATACCTTCCAATGCAAATCTTAATAGCTGTAATCTCAGTCTATAACCATAATTAAAAACATAAATAAAACCTGGAATAGAGAAATACCTCTTACATGCAGTTGAGCAACTTGTAAGGGTTCTATCAGCTTGCACATTGCAACACACAAAATTATTAAGAAACCCTCTATTTCTGACCTGAACAATAACTATTCCTCCCAACCATGAACCATAACTATTCCTGGTTCTAAATTGGATCCCCCCGAGTTGGCTCCAACATGCAAAAGTAAACTAGAACTCCTAGGGATGAGGCTGTTGGTCTGTTGAAGTGAGGCTCTATATTATCTAATTACTGGGCTCTTGGAATCGCTCTCCAATCCCATCCAAAAATAATGATCATCTCCCCCAAGATTTCTCTTGTATTTTCTCTTATAGTTATTCTTTTTAAAAATGGGCAGTTGGTTTAACTTCAGTTGAATCAAGATTTTACCAGTTTCTTAAAAACAATATTTAGTTTGATTTTTATGTAATATATATTAATTCTTGATAGCTAGGAACTTTTATTATGTCCTACTTGATTTTTAGAACATAATTTTCATTTATATATTTAGTTTATAGGAGAATATATACATATAATTTTACTAATTAATTTTGTTATCTTTATTTATTTTCACACACACACACACACACACACACACACACACACACACACACACACACACACACACACACACACACACNTTTACTTATATCTTTTACCTATATCTATCAAAATAACTTTGTACACACACACACACACACACACATATTTTGCATAGACTTACTTATTCACTTTAATCATCTATTATTATCCATGCATTAAATAACATAATTTGTTTATTCGATGATTCCTTAGGTTATGTTAATTCTTTTAACAAGGCATCATCTAGGGTTTGGTTGGTGAACTCGTATAGGTAGCTCTAGATTTCCTTGCATGTTGGATTACCTCATAATCATGGCAGTATGTTGCAGTCCTTGATGAGAAATAGATTGAAATTTCAATTAATAAATTTAAAATAAGTATGATGAAGGTTGGTGCTATTCAAACTATTTCGAACTAAACACCCTTTAATTACAATAACCCCTAGTGCTATTCAGAGTTTATGCTCAACACTAAAAAATGAGCCTTATACTAGTGCAATTCGAGATCCTTTTGCTCAACACTAATACTAGGATGCATTTGTACAATACACCTTGGGATACAATGGCCAAAGATTTGATGTTCTAGAGCTTATGCTCAACATCATGTTGGAGTGCTCCAAGGATTATGACCAAAACTTCCATTCCTTACTTGTTGGAGTTACCTATGTGTTACAAAGCTTACGCTCAACACGCAGTCTCATAAATCATGTGCTCTAGATATTATAATCAACACATAACCTCATAACCCATGTGCACCAAGGCTTATTCCCAACACATAATAGAAATCAATCATGCAATTAGTCTTCTGCACAATACATCATAAAATGGCCATATCAATATATTAGGGACTTTTCCCAATCACATAATAATAAATCAAGTACATCGGGGTCTATGCCCAGTACAAAAACAATAGTCCTTGTCCAACATGGCCTATGTTGTACTTTCCTCTTGTCCAAAATGTGAAGGGGATCTAACATAAACTCCCCTTTAGGTTCCACCTGTAGCAAGGACCAATGGATCAAATGTTTAATATCATAGATTTATTTCTTCAATAAAGATGTGTGAAAATTATTATGAACCTTTACATGAGCAGGTAAAGCTAATTCATATGCCACTAACCCTTTCTTGGCCAATATCTCAAAGGGTACACAAAATCTTGGTGCCAACTTTCCACACCTCCCTAGGTTCAATGAGATTCTTTTTTCTTTTACTTTTAAATAAACATGTTCGTCAATTTGGAAATATTTATCCTTTCTCTTTTTATCCTCATAAAGTTTCTAGTGGTCTTGTGCCTCTTTTAGATTTTGTTTCACTTTTGTGACTAATTGTTCTAGGTCTTTCAGTAGATCTATCCCTAGCATGAGCCTGTCTATCGGGATATCCCAAGTCACCGATGTCATACACTTTTTTCCATTGAGTACCTTGAAGGGACTCATTTTGGTGGAGGTCTGGTACCCATTGTTATATGCAAACTCTTCGAGGTGCAAATAATCCTCCCACTTTGTGGGATTGTTCATCATGTACATTCTAAGCATATCCTCCAAAATATGATCTACTCATTTCATTTGTCTGTCTGCTTGTGAGTGGTAGGATGTACTAAAATTTAATCGTGTCTCTAAGACGGAGACTAAAGATCTCCAAAATTTACTTGCAAACTTTTTATCTCAATTCGAGATGATTTCCTTGGGTATCCCATGCAATCTAAATATTTCTTTTAGGAAAACATCAACAATGTAAATTTCTTTGTATGTTGACTTTATTGGAATAAAGTGTGCCTCTTTGGACAAATTATCCACCACTACAAAAATGGAATCATGGTGTTTCTTTTTCTTTGGTAAACCCATAATTAAATCCATATTGATAACCTGCCATTTCCATTCTCGGATGGGTAATGGTTGTAGAAACCCTAATGGATGTTGGTGCTCTGCTTTGACTAGTTGACACTCTTGGCATTTTGCAATGAATAGTGCTATGTAGGCCTTTCACTTAGGCCAGAAAAAATGTTTCTTTATTGTTTATATCATCTTTTTCTATCTCGGGTGCCCCAAGTAGGGATTTTTATGAAACTCTTTTAGAATGTTGGACCTGATGTCTCATCCATCTGGGACATACAATATCTCTTTGGACCACAATAGTCTTGTCTCGTCTACCTTATATTACTTATGTTGTTGGAATAACCTATCCTCCTAAATATTCTTAAGTACCTCAACATAGAAACTGTCAAAATTGCTTTCCATTATATTCCTATTGTGCAAGTCCGAATTGATTTGGATCAAATTTACCTCATACAACATATGAGCTCTCCCACTTAAAGAATCGACGATTTTGTTTTCCTTTCCTTTTATGTGATTTAATTTGAAGTGGTAATCACTAAGGAAGGCCAACCATATGTCTTTACTGACATTTAAATCTGTTTGGTTGAACAAATACTTTAGACTCATGTTTTTTGTCTTTAGGAGAAACTTCTTCCCCATGAGGTAGTGCCTCCACATATTCAAGGCATGGATAATGGTAGCTTGCTCAAGATCGTGCGTGGGATAGGTTTTTTTGCGTTCTTTTAATTTATGTGATTTGTAATAGTTCGAGTAGTCATTTTTCATGAGGAATCCACCAAGTCCTTCCTTGATCGCATCTGTGCAAACAATGAAATCTCCATTGGGGTCCGCAATTCATAGTATAGGTGCAGTGTTCAAGAGTTGTTTTAGCTTTTGGAAGCTTTATTCATACTTGGTTATCAAAGTGAATTTGTTTACCTTCTTTTGTAAGGCAATCATGGGACAAGAAATCCTTGAAAATTTCTCAATTAAATTTTGATAGTAACCCACTAGTCCCAAAAATGACCTAATGTCAATGACACAAGTAGGGGTAGGCCATTCCTTGATGGATTTAATCTTTTCAAGGTGGAATACTATCCCTTTTTTGGAAATTATGTGACCCAATTATTATATCCATGGTTTGTAAAAATCACACTTGCTAAAATTGGCTTAAAGTTGGTGTTCCCGTAACACTCATAATACTATTCGGAGATGTTCCTTAGGTTCTTCCTTACTCTTTAAGTAAATTAGTATATCGTCTATAAATACTAATACAAACTTGTCTAGGTATTCACTAAAAATATTATTCATCATGAACATAAAATTGGTTGGTGCATTAGTTATCCCAATAGGAATTACCACAAACTCATAATGGTCATATCGAGTTCTAAAGGTGGTTTTGTGTATATCTTTATCAAGGATCCTTATCTGATGGTATTTGAATCACAAGTCAATCTTCCAAAAGATATTTTCTCCTTCGACTTGATAGAACAAGTCATTGATCGTAAGGAGTGGGTATGGTTCTTGATGGTCATGTTGTTGAGCTGTCGGTAATTGATGCACATTCACATCGTACTATCCTTTTCTTTACGAATAGTATAGGTGATCCTAAGGAGACACACTAGGTCGGATATAACCCCTCTCTGTCAATTCTTGTAACTGTAACTTTAGTTCCACCAACTTTGGAGCGCTCATGCGATATGGGGCTTTTGAAGCCGGTATTGAACCTAGTGTCAATTCTATGGAAAAATCCAAGTCTCGTTTGGGTGGTAGTACCAATATTTCCCCAAGAAATACATCCTTGAAGTAAACAAGAACCGGAAATTATTCAATTTGTTTTTTTATTTCGGCTTCTACATCTTGGATGTTAACTACAAAAAGTTCGCATCCCTTCCTTACACATTTCTTCACTTGTAAGGCGGATATCTATGTAACAAAAACCTTCTTGGGTATGCATTGAATCTTTCCTTGACTCCCTTGGTTGTCTATGCATAAGATTGAGTTGTTTTAACCATCAAGGATGACATGGTTCTTTTCCAACCAGTCCATTCCTGTAAGTACATCGTGCGATCCTAAGAGTAAGATATTTAGGTCTACCTTACTTGGAAAACTGTTCATGTCTATCTTGCATTATTTTACTAGTTCTGAAACCTTTCTTTTTGTAACAGTGGCTAGTTGTACCAGCCATCATTTCTCATGTTTCTCTTTGTTTAGTTTACACGTTTCAACAATCTTGTGGGAAGCATAGCTTCGACAAGAACTGGGATCAATTAAAATTGGAGTACAAGTGTTCGAAATGTTACCTTCTATTTTGACCATAGTGGCCTAATGGTATTCATGTCAGCTGTTGAGTGTTGCATAGAGCCTAGGTGTACTAGCCATGTATTCTACTATCGGGTCTTCTTGTAAGTTGTGAAGGAATCCATTTTCCTTATTCAAGAAATATTTGGCAAAATGGGTCCCTTGACATTTCGAGCAGCTAACCTATAGTGGGGAAGCCTTGGACCCTCCATTTGATGCTGGTCCGTTGGCACTTGGTGCAAACAAATATGGTCGTGCACCAATTTTGTTGAAATTTATGTTAGATGGGAAACTATTGTTCTATTTTCGGTAGGGTTGTGGATTAGAATTGGGCTTTCAGTTGTCTAAGAAGGACCTAAATCTGTCTCAATTTCTACTCATATTTTCTTGTCTCAGTTGTCCATGTTCATAACAAATTCTAGACTTGTGCAAGGTGGTGTCTAGAGTTTTGGGCATGTCAAATTCAATTCTCTCTTGAAAATTTGGAGGGAGACATCCCAAATATTGTTGTATCTTGACATTTTCGTCCTTTATGTAAAGTACATAATGCAATAGATCTAGAAGTATGTTGATAAATGCATCCATAGTTAGGGAGCCCATCTTTAATTCATGGAATTCTTTTACTTTCTGTCAAAGAATATTTCATACATGTGCTTTTCGTGGAATATATTGTTGAAAGTAATCCATATCATATCTTTTACTTCATCCCTCTTAGTATGTTTCAGGTCTCTCCACCATCTAGCTGCTTTTCCATTTAAGTTGTAAATGGCCAGCCGAGCTTTCATCTCGTTAGAGTAATTATGAATTGAAAGTATTTATTCATACCCAGGATCTATTCTTCATCCTTTTCTCTGGTATTCATTTTCCATTCATAAGTTGGGGCTTTTATATTTCAAAATTAACCTTGAAGGTTATCATCATTTTTCTTCCTTTTCTTGCAAGGAGAGGGTGAGTCATCACCGGAAGAAATTTGATATTCTATGAACTCATGGGTGTGTTATTCTCGTCCTTCTTCTCATGGACTACTGGTACTTCTTTTATGATGATAGTTTTCTTTGGATTTGTTTGTTGTGTGGGTGGGATGTCTATGGGAGTTTACCCCCATTAAGTTCTGAAGTAGGGATTCATTTATTTCTTTTTGTTATCTCCCTTCATTCATGTTATCATCTTTAAAGATCTGTAGATCTACTTGCAGAATCTGTATAGTCTTCATTAAGTCATAGTTCAGTTCCACCATAATCTCTTCTTCTCTTGGTGGGGAATTTAGGTTTCCTTGTCGACTATTGTTCTCTTCTGTGTCCATGATTTGGATTGATATTTATATCTGAAATTCAAATAGTCAGTAACAAATAATCTTCTATTAGTTTACAAATTCAAAAATAAAGTTTTGAAATATATATTTTTGTAGCAGATGTTTAGTAGCGAGCCCATAAGGTCTCTAAGTGTTTGAAACCGGGCTTTGATACCACTTGTAATGTCCCTAAAATCTGTAAATAAAAATAAATATTGTAAGGTCAATAACACTACTAAGATCTAAGGGACATCTATAATTATATTTAGTATTGTATAAACTTAATAGGTACAATACTTGTATTCAGGTTCTGGTTTTCTCTTGTAGGTTAATACATGGCGTTCTATTTTCTTATGGTGATATTTTCTGTCGTTTATTTGTATATTGATGTCTCTTGTATATTTATGTCATTTTATTTGTTTCATATCAGTTTATAATGGATGTTGTAAACACGTAACCTAGTATTGTTTACTAAAATGATGTGGCTAACTTACTTGTGATTCTAAAGAGGAGGAGTGGATGGATTTACATACCGGTTTATAATGGATGTTGTAAATATGTAACCTAGTCTTATTTACTAACACGGCCTGGCTAACTTACCTCTATTTCTAAAGGGGAGGATTGGATGGATTTACCTAATGACTCAATCGAAAAGGTAGGGAAGACTCATAGGGATTGGGCTTACATAGTTCTTATGGACTAATGCATGATGTATTCATGTTTTTGTAGGTGCTATGTAGTTGAGCCTATGTTGCGTGTATGTACTAATGAAAAAATAAGACCTAGAAAACAAAGGTTCTAACCCTAAGAACTAAGGGTTTCAATTTCTTGGTGTAAAAGCCTATCCAAAATAAATAGAAAGGGAAAAATACTATAGGGAAAGAGTAAAAATAAAAAAACTTAGTGGGAGTTTAGTTGTTGCATTTATTATGGGCCATTTGATGGAATCGTGGATCCCTCCACACTAGTCTAGGCTTAAAACCATCTCTAGGTTTTCGAAAACCTTCCTTTTCATGTTAGTACGGGTGAGGGAGTGATCTTCATGGTCATGGTTTCCCTTCAGTGGTTTACAACATTTACCTATTTATTAAATTTTCAGAGACAAAACCTAACATTTGACTATCTTTTTGTGGTAGGTTCAGCATTGGAGAATCTTGCGATTGTGGGAATGGATATACCATCAAGCCATCACTTGGTAAACCCATGCGCAAGGGCCCTTAGCCTCTAATTGGTCATTATGTGGTTTGAAAGGTTATGGGGAATTTATGTTTGTATTTTTAATGGCTTATGATTCAAAAATTCCAGGGTTTGGGAAGAAATGAAGCTTAGGAAAATAGTGGGGTTTAGGGTTTTTATAACCCTATTCATGCAATTGTTGAAATTGTGAACTTAATATTTACTGTGGTGAAATAAAACCCTATGTATGGATTTTCAATAGTTGTATCGTTACTCTGTGTTATGCACTTCGTAGTCTAGGCAAGCTTTTAATGGTGAGAATGGATACTCTATAATTAATTTTAAATGTTAATTTTTAAGAAATGAAATCATATAAATTTTGCTGCTAGGAAGAATATTTCAATTCCTGGTTATTTCCCCTATCTAGGAAAGTGTTTGATGATGAGAACGAAATTATGTTGTGATGGAGGTGTTTAGTGTTAGCTGTGCCATTGCCAACAATGCAATGATAGTAAATTGTTTTAATGTTTGTTCTAGTTGGGTGAAAGATGATATAAAATGTGGGTTTGACATCTCTACATTTTCTATTTGAGTGTTCAAATGCAATCTATATATTTCTACAGTTAGCGTTGTCAGGGTTAATGTTTTGGGTCTACACTCATTCTGTATGTTTTGTGAAATGTTAATGTGATTTGGTTTAAAACATAGAATCCTGAATGTTAATTTATATTTGTTGTTTTCAAAATGTTTGTTTTGCTTCTATACAGAAGCAAAGGAAAAATCCCCATATCCGTTCTTTCATTTCAATTTTTAATGTGGACTAAAATAGTTACAATGCCAACGCTGGTAGCGATCCTTTCCTTCTACAGGGTGGCTGGAAACACGACCCTATGGGTTTTTATGGTGGCTTTATTTTTGTGATAACCTATCTTTGCTTATCTAGAATAGTTAAGTATTTTTTTTGTCCACTTTTCCTAACTCGCATGACCCAGGTATTGCGCAACTCGTCAACCCAACAAACACCCGAGATACCAGCCTGATAGAGCAAGCCCCATCAGCAATGCCCACAAAGTAGGAACAGTCTCACCCGAGATATATCCTTGATGCGTAACCACTGGAATCATGTTTCCCTGATTTGGTGAGATATTATAGTCCCTTGGCTCACGACCAAGGCGCTCGATGAAGGCAAGAGGATGGCTGGAAAATGGAGTTAGTCTTGCACGACTGAGCACAACTATAAGTCAGCACACGCAACCTAACCTTGTTCTCAACCTAACAACTGATGCAACTCGTGCGATGAAGTTGAATCCTACTAACAGATCATTTGTGACTTAAGTTGTGACTAAAGACAGTACACACATGCCTATATTTCCGTATATTTCAATGATTCTTTCTCAAACATTCATCCACTGATTACAATATAACATCACGAATTTAATCAATATTTCATCATCATACTGTAAGCAAATAACAACCATTCACATAAACATTCACAGCATCAATCACCCTTTCAAACACAAGGGATAACATGGAAACCCATCTAGGAAAAACCACCATGGTGCTCTTCATCTGGCATGAGAAAAGGATATAGCACCTTGTAATCTATAGGATGCAGACTAATATTATGATATGTATTTATGACTCTGACTTTTGGTTCTCATGCTCTCTGGTTTGTTCTTCTACCCTACTTCTACTCCTAGTGGTCTGTGGACATAGTAGCTAGATCCACGACTCAACAACCTCTTATCACTATGAGACTCTTCCTAAGTCTTCTCTTCCTCTAATCTCTACAAAATTATAGAAAAATGGCAACCTTCGCTATGGATCGCCAATGAACAACCAAAAAAATAACTATTAATAACCTACCAATGATCAATGATTGATCAACCATTACTGAACTAAGGACCAACCCTTTAACTATTAAATCCCTCCTATTTATACTATTTTACATGACCATGCAGGGTCGAATTCATATAGGCAGTTCATTAATTGTCACCTTCAATTGCCCCTCAGGCTACAACTGTGGTGATTATGACTTGACACGAGGCACTATCAGCCTGACCTACAAATATTTCCTTGTATGTGTGTTGCTGCAAGCTTACACTGCCTAAAACAGCCACGATCTACACCTACCATTTTTCGGTCGTTATCTCCTACACACCCATGCATTTGCCTTTCCTTCATTGCATGCATCTCTATTCTGTCTGCGCTGGTCCTTTGCTTCCTTCACGACCTTCCTTTATTTCTGTCACATGTGCGACGCACCTTCTTTTTCTTGTGCATGACTTCTTCCTTATGCTCCTTTCCCAGGCCAACAGGACCCCAACACTCACATGTGGCTCCTCCCGAGCCATGAAGCAATGGACATAGGAGGCGACACAACCTGCATGATCATCTATTTGCTATTTTTTCTTTGTGCACCTTCTCCTACTTCCTTCCTTATGCACTTTGTTCCTTTTTTTTGCAGTGTTTCCTGCACCGCGGCCTCACCCCATAATTAGAAAAAATTTTAGATTACAAAACTTTAGTCATATAATTTCTTCCTTAGAATAATTTGAAGAGTCTATTCTTCTCGGTCCTCTTCATCCTCCTTTTCCTCTTCATCTTGTTTTTCCACTTCTTGTCACAGTCTTATGGATCATTCTTGAGCTACATCAGGTAGACGGGGAGTCTGTAGCATGGGATTTGCACTACCATCTTTCTCCATTTTTGCTAGAAGTGCCCAACTGATGATCTCATGTGCCATAGACATGAACTTTGAAGAATGAAGCATTTTCCATATTGAAAACTAGAAAAATACCCAAATTCAAGGAGGTGATCAGGGATGAATGATTCCCAACCTTTCATCAAATTCATCTCATCATCATGATCTACAGGCCATATTTGTCCATGTGGCCCTTCCTAGAAGGTGACATCTACCCACTTGGTCCTTCCTGGAAGTCAGCATCTTCCCACTTGGTCCTTCCACACATTTAGGCCTTGCCTGGACTGCCGAAAGTTGGGCTTGATCACCATCCCTGCAGATGTAATGAAGTGGGGAAAAAATTAGATCCCCACTAGGTGCCGTAGTCAGGGCTACTAACCAACTGAAAAAGAAATAGCCAAAGATGACTTCACTAGAGACTTCTAGCTTGATCGAATTAACTTGCAGACTGATAATGTCCTCATTATTCCCATCTTTAGAGATAACCCACCCACTGAAGGTTGTAGCAATTTCTTTATCCATGGAGCACCCCAACCCATATCTAACTGGTGCTCAAGCAGCATGACCAAGTAATGTTGGTTCTAGGAATGCCCTTATTTTATAAGAAGAGCACTGGTTCGCATGCCATCCTTACTTATCCAGGTGCATCATTAGGAAAAGACCCTCCTCCAGTGCACCAAATCTGCCTGTCAGATTTTCTATAATTAACCCTGTTGTCATTTTCCTATACTAACAGCTGTGATCGAGTATTGATGTGATGGCCGGTCACCATCATAGAGTTTCCTGTACCTGATGAGCTAGTCTTTCTGTCTAGGGAAATATATTGTCCTAAGCACCAAATATTTATTGAATCCTCATGCATTTGACGATCCACTGGTGTCTTCCAGCTGTCTGCGACCTCCCACCAGTTTTCTCTGAGCTGGTTTGCTGGTCGGTTTACAACACACCATTTTTTAGTGTTACTTCATTTCCCTGCACTAGGTTGCACTGGAGATGCTTCTCTCGTTGCTTTCCTTCCTTTAGATTGTCTTTTTTTTTAGCTGCGCACCTCGGTGTTATTTCCTTGTACAATTTTAGGTTGCTGGAACTGGCTCAGCTATCCAAGAGGACGAACCTTCCTCAAATGTCTTCACCATCTGCTGAACCTTAGCAAATTCCTCTGTAACTTCTTTTGCTTGTGTAGCCAACTGCTCGATACGGTCAGAACTACAATGTTCCAATGATTCCACCTCTATTGATTGTACTATGCCTTGAAGTTTTTGTTGCATAGGCTGAATAAGGTCTATGAGCCGCTGGGATTCCGACTGATGTGTCTCTACCTTAGCTTCCCTATCCTATTCTTGTTCATGAAGGGTTTTCACTTCTTACTGTAGTCTCTTGATTTCTGCATTTTTGGTGACCTTCTACTAGAGGCCCAGCTTCCTCATTTCTGCCTTTACAGCGCTGATTCTCTCATTTTCCTCTTGTGCACTCTTCCTGATTTGCTCAGCTGTTTCATCTTCGAGCAGCACTCCCCAAATATTAGTGATAGCATTTGCAGCCTTTGCGTAGAGCGCTTTTCCTTCTCTGATTTTCTCAGTAGCTTCAGATGCTGCTCTTCGTCTTTCCTCAAGAACCTTCGGGGGTGTGCTTGGCATCTGTCTGGCTTACAACTCTTCCACTTTCTACTGAAGATCCTATGTGATCTTTGCAAGCTTGGTTACTTTAGCCAGGGACTCTTCATCTTCTTCTCCTTCTTCTGGTGGGAATGTTGCAATGGCATTCCTGATAGAGTCCACTAATGTGACGTGGCTTTGTTCATGCGTGAGTATTTCCTTCTCTTTTTCAACAAGAAGGGTGATGCACCCCTGCATTTCTTGCTCTTTTTCCTTCAACACGGCCTTGCCCAGCTTTGCCTTCCGTTGTTGTTTTGTTTCTTGATAAGCAACAACATTTTCCCTCAGCCAAATTTTGGATGCAGTCGCCTACTGAATGTCATAGACTTCATTCAAGGCTAGCTTGGAGAAGTCTATCTGCATACTATTGTCATCAAGAACTACACTTGTCTCTACATCTGCCTCCAGTGCCTGCCTATGAATCATCACTTTGGATGGTGTCACTAACGCTGGTGTAACTAGTGGAATACTGGGATCAACACCATATGTCTCGGCCTCCATAGTGGCTTTGAAATCGTGGATGGCCTCTGTCAGCTTATTGAGATGACCCTCGACTTGGGTAGTAAGGTTTAATTTTTGCATCCTCATACTAGTGAGGTTATCTTGCATGACCTTAGCAACAACGTTGGCAAGTTCCTGCACATCATCTTCTGTCAATGTGTTTGTGTTCGCTGTTCTCTCGGCTTTTTACTTCTTGTGGGAAAAGTGACCCTCTTCTTGCTATGCGTGCATCTGTGTCTATGCATGCTCTTGACTTGGCAGGTGCTATGATGCATGATGGTCTGAGTCATTAATATCATCATCATCCTCATTGTGTTCTTGCGACTGATCATCTTGGTTTTCATCACCTTCATTCTCTTCACCATGAACTTGGTGAAGTGGTGGTTCCTTTGCATTCTACTCTTCAGGCAGTGGCTCTGCTAGTGGGTTGTGCCATTCCTCTGGCTAGAGGTTTATAATTGCATCCATGTCCTTGTTTGTCACCATGAAGTCTGCATGGTGCACTTGTTTTATTGGGTCCTTTGTTGGCAGTAGGATTATCCTTCTGCCGACTGGTGTCCATCTTATCTTCCCACAAATTCTGGTACTTTGCACCAAGGAAAAGTAGTGGGACATCTATCTAGATGTAGTCTGATGGGTTACCCCACACAGTGAATGAAATCAAGATCAATAGCCAGGAATAGTGGAATTTGTAGGCGGCCTTGTGCTAGACCTGCATCGCATTATCTATAAGTTCAGTCAGTAGGTACCATGACCAATTGAATACTCCTCCTAGTGCACATAAATTTGTGAGTTCCACCACCACTGCTGTACATTGATTGGGTCTCATATTGTGGAGCATCTTAAAAGATAGGATCTTTGCAGTGACATGCACAATTTTTTCCTAGATGGACCCAATCAAGAAGCCCCGGCCTGCTCGATGAAGGTTATACTTCCGCTTGATAGGGTTAATGTTTTTCTTGGCCAAGTATGGCATAGGATCATCGCCTTCATTTGGGAGGCCATGATCCTTGAAATTAACTCAGCGTTGGCTGGATATGGCTGATATAGCCATAGTAATCCTCTATGAAAGCAGACTATAACTACTTCACATACATATTGACTTGTATGATATGGCCAAAGTGAGGCATAAAAAACATGTTTGTCAAAATTGTGTAGGCAAGTCCCTCGGCCCACTCCATTGGCCTAAGCACCTAGGCGTCACTTGTGGCAGACTGGTCCACAATCAGGCAGTCTATTATCTGCAATCCTCTTGCTGCCAAGTGTCAAAGTCCTAGAACTTCAACCTAGATAACTTAGGAAGAATATATTTTAGCAAGGCGATGCTGTTAGGAATTCCCTGTGCTACCAGAGTAGTCACCGCCTTATTTGGGAGAGCCCTCTCTTTTGCATCAGTTATCCTTGGATGAATGTAGTGTGGGAAATTTATATCAACTCACTCCACTTTTGGCCCTCTTCATGGTAGTGCTTATTCTTCCATGACATCCTCTGCATCTTCACCAATAGGTGCCTTTCCTTGCTCATCTAGAGCAAACATAGTCTTGTGTTTTCTACGTTGTAGTGGTGGTGGTTCAGATGCCTCTCTTGGTTGCTTCTTATTGGAATGCCTCGACTCTCTGTCAGGTGTGAAAACTGCTTGTTGTGGTCCCAAAGCAACTTGCGTTCTCTGAGTTGTGTTAGGCACAACATGTGAACCATGGGTTGGAATGGTAGCATGACCATCCCCTCTGACATGTTGTTTTTGCATTCTTTCCATGGGGTCAATCTCTGGTTGTTGTACCTCGAGTGATTGTATTTATTCTTCCTCATCAAAGGGGCAACCAGAGATAATAGTTGTGTCTGATGCCTCACTCTCACTAGGGATGTTAACTACCATGGACGTCGACGTAATTGAAAAAGGATGGCAAGGTTTAGCTTTGTAATCGTGTGGCTCTAGTTTTCTCAGGTCTCACTATGTGTAAAAGAATGCTTGATGGGGAGGCCGATAATTTATACGGCCCTTTGCATCCTGCAATCATCATTTGACAGGAGGTTGAGTTATAATTGATCTCCTGGGTTGCTTCTACTGACACATTCTTCATTAACTTCTACAACTTTCTTCATGGGTTGTACCTATCAGCATAGTTATGGTAGTTATGTCGAGGATGGGTGATGGGACCAAAGAGGACGTCACCCTATTCCTTGTACTACGTCGAATTAATGTCACTTAGTTGTCATTAGAGGAAATTTTAATTTAAAATGGGCCTTCCAAAAATAATACAAATTCCATGTCATCATGTATTAGCCAATCAAAATTCTTTAAAATTCAAAAAGGGAGCACCTCTTAAAGAATTTTTTAATATAAATCTTGGGACAGGTATCATAAAAAAAACTACTTTTTTTGTTCGTATTTTGGACATATATCCTTGTGTTTTTACTCAAATTTTGATTGAGAGAGCTCATTGGAGTACCCACTCGGGATACTTTTGACGGTCCCCGCTACCCCAAAAACAAGAAATATTTAAAGAAATGTGATGATGACATCATCATCATGTTTTTTCAGGTATTTCTTGTTTTTGGGGTAGTAGGGACCGTCAAAAGTATGCTGAGTGGGTACTCGTTGGATGCAAAATTTAATTCCACATCCAACAAGCTCTCCTGATCGAAATTTGAGTAAAAACATAGGGAGATATGTTGAAAACATGAACAAAAAAAGTAGTTTTTTCTTTTCTTCCTCCAAAATTAATAAATATTATTTTATTATTTTAACTATTATTTTATTAATCTTCCTTAGGAGGCCCATTTTGAGTTGAAATTTCCTCTAATGCATAGCTGCTAGAATCTTTGCTAGAGATTCGTAATTTAATGTCGGCCAGCCTATCATTTCCGCTTTTTGCATCCTTTTACTGCTTTTTGCGCATATTCCTTCTTCTGTGCCAATTTCCTCTTTTGTGCATCATTTTTGGCCCACGCAGATTCCTTGTATACCCGTCGTGCGCTTCCTTTTCCTTTTTTGAGATTGCACAGTGACTTGATTCTTGCGCGTTTCATTGCTTGCGCTTAACTCTTGTGCTTTTATGTTGGTTCTATCGTAGTCTTGTGACATAATAGGTTACATCCTTTGTTCTCTCATTTTTTTTTCACATTCTAACCCGGGATGTTATGCATGTCATAGTACGGATTCAGGCGATTGGTGTTCACCATTCCTGCAACATAGGTACTTTTATCTCCCAAAATATTCTTTTTTTGATAGTATGAAGAATTCAAGTCATGTCATGAAAGATTTAAATATGACTAACAAATTGAAGGTCTTTGTTTGTTCTATGGTTGAAAAAAATGGAAGTTTTAGCTTTCAGTGGCTTAGGTGGGGTTCTTAATAGCTCATTAGCCACTGAAAGGCTTTGTTTTGACAACTAACAGTTTAACGCAGGATGAAATATAACCACTAAAAGCAGGTCCAAGCAAGTAAATGGTGAAATCACTTTCGATGGCTTAGGAGAGACTTCAAACAAATCATTAGCCATAAAAAAGTGTTGCTTTCGGTAGCTTAGTGAACAGTGCCAGAAGGGCGTTAACCATTGAAAATAGGAAAAAAGGTGTTGGGAGAAAATCCCCCTCAAAAAACTCAAAACATAGGTTTCGGTGGCTAATCATGGTTTCAAAATGGTCTCTAAGCCACCGAAAGTAGACTTTTGCTAGCTAAGACCGAAATTTCAGGACACTCTAAGCCACCAAAAGGGGCGTTTTACTATGAAAATCCATTTTTTTTAAACGATGATTTTGAGTTATCAAGAATCATTTTGAAAAAATATCAAAGGTTTGTGTTCCTAACAGGTTATAGAACAATAACCTCTCTCAGTTTTCATACAGGTATTTCATATCAGGAGAATCGAATTCATCTCTCAGACCTAATTTTTGGATCTCAGAATTTCCTATTTGACACATGTTTTTGAAATCCAGATCCCAAGCATATTAAAATGAAATCCAAAAAACTAAGAGAGGTTTTTTCTCTAAACATACCAATATACAAAAAAATCTTTTTGTTTATACACAAGTGTCACATATTTGAAGGTACAAAGCCATCTTTGAGCCTTAGGTTTCAGCAGTTTGGCCAAAGTTTTAGGGAAAAAGATGACCTGTCAGTCCTCCAGGTGGCATTTTCGATCTCATCTATCAGTGCATGAAGATTTGATGCATATGTTGAAGAGTTCAAATATCAAACCTAGGTCCTAGAGAATCAACCGGCTATTAGGGAAAATACATGAACTAGAGTTCTTAGAAGGAAAATCCAAACCCTAACCTTAAAACATGATGCTGTTGTTATACAGGTTGAAGAAATATAAGATTGATGAAGGATAAATATAGGATCTATAGGATTATAAGAAGTTCAAGGCTGAAAAAGAAAGATTCAAGCCCTAGAACACACCTTGCACTGGAAACCCTAACAGAGGCAACTATTAGCCTTCAGAATCCAGAGGTAGCCCATGGTATTGCTGATATTCCAAATCTTATGCAGGTTTAGAAAGTACCAGAAGGACAGGAGTAAAGTGTAAAAGTATTATTTAAAGGATAAATAAAATTATTCATAAAATAGAGCTTTTGGTGGCTTAGGCGAACGCATCAACAGTTCATTAGCCACCAAAAGCCCTACTTTCAGTAGCTAATGGTTCTAATGTTTTAGCCTCTTAACCACTGAAAGCAAACATAGGCAGAATATTAAGTTTTGACATGCAGTACTAGTTTTTGGTGAACATGGATGGCTTAGGGACAAAATATAAACCTAAAATATGCTGAAGAAATAAACAGGGAAGGCGTGCTTCAGTTTTGCTAAGCCACCGAAAGGGGTGTTTTACTTTGAAAAGGAATCATTTTAAAATAGGGATGATGAACAACTGGAGGATTAGTTTGTAAAAATCTCAAAGGTTTTTGTTACCAACATGTTAGAGAAAAATAAACTCTCTCAGTTTTCCTACAGGTATTGCAGAGTGAGAGAATCGAATCCATCTCTGAGCCCTAATTTGTGGATCTCAGAATTTCCCTGTTTTACACATGTTTTTGAAATACGTATCTCAGGAATATGAAAATGAATATCCAAAAAATGAGAGAGGGTTTTTCTCAAAACAAAAAAATATACAAAAACCTCTTTCATTTTATACGTAAGTGTTACAGAGTTGAATAACCAAATGCATCTCTGAGCCCCAGTTTTCAGCAGTTTGGCCACATTTTTAGGGAAAAAGTTGACCTAATAGGGCAGGTTACAGCAGAAAAATGAAGAGTTTACTTCACCAACACTTGGGCAAGAGAAGAGGACCAGTGGCAGTTAGTTACAGTGCTTACTTTAGTTATCAGAAGGTTCAAACAATGAACGAATTCTACATCTAGTTAGACTAGTAGTTAAATTAGGGTTTTTTGACTTAATTATGAAAAAAACTATTATTTTGTCTATTTTTATTAAATCAGATCCAATTTTTCAGGATCTAAGTATTTTTGTAAAGGCTATAAAGCCTAAGAATTATTTTATTGAAACGATTCGACTTCAGGGATTTATAATCCTATACTATTGTTAGCTTCTCATTTTGCTCATTCATGAATATAAGCTCTTTTGTTATGATTTGTTCAGCCTTCATCTCTATCTTTACTGTACTTATGCCTGAATGTGTAATTTAGGTTAATTTCAAGTTGATTAATAACTAATAGCTGTCATCCTATTGGTGTTTTAATGTGATTTGATTTATAAGTACCATCCTTGTTAGGATTTAACCATTTATATGAATATGTTTTGTATGTAAATCTACCATCCTGATGAGTTCTCCATCCCTGCACCTTATTGTCAACTACTAAACAATTGTAACTAAAATCCTTGTAATTGAGTGAGTTTCATGCATGTTTGGAGAGTGGAATGTTATATAGGTCACCTGACTTGATCCATAATATAAAACCCTAAAAACATTGTAAGATACTAGGCATCCTTGAGCTACAACCTAGAGGAGTTTCCTGGAGTGATAACAGGTACCATCTAACTTCTAGAGTTTTACTGTGCATGCATCAGTGATGTGCATGATCCTATATGGCCCTAGCTAATGTGTCTTCAAATTGCTTGGGTGCTTGAAAAAGTTGTTGTCATATAGTAAGACAAGTCCTCCTCCTTGGAATGGATTAACCTTGATCTGTCGATCATGCCATGCCTTTTGTCACTGCTTACTTCGCTTAGCATCTAGTCGCAGGAGTATTTTCATGTCCCATAAGTCTCCCAGTTGTTATCACTCCAGGAAACTCCTCTAGGTTGTAGCTCAAGGATGCCTGTTAACTTAAACTATTTTTTGGGTTTTTTCTGAATTGGATCAAGTTGGATAACCTATATAACCTCTCACTCTCAAGACATGCATGAAGCTCACTCAATCACAAGGCTTTTAGTTACAAATTGTTCAGTAGTTTTGACAAAAAGGTGCAAGGATGGAGAACTCATCAGGCTGGAAAACTTACACACATAACACATGCATATAAATGGATAAATCCTGCTGAGGATGGTGTTTATAAATAAAATATCACTAAATAACCAATACGATGACAGCTATTGGCCCTTTAATAAATTTGAAAATTACCTAAATGCACATTCAACCAATAAACACAGTAAAGAAAGAGATGGATGAACAAATCACAACAAAAGAGATTATACTTAGAATGAACCAGATGAGATGCTTGATAATGGAATTGGCTCATAAATCCCCAGAGTCAAACCTCTATTAATGAAATAATCATGGGATTTATAGCCTTTTACAAAGTTTACAGATCCTGAAAATATGATTTGCTTACATCAAAATAAATGAAAGTCATAGTTTTTCCCCGATTAGGGTTTCAAAACCTTGCGAACAATTTTTTTATTTGTTGTGAAGATCCAGTTCACTGGGCGATCTTTTAATGACTGAAGTGGTAGCTGACAACTACCACTTCTGGTACGCTATGGAATTCCCACCAAGAGCTAGTGTATCGGCATTCAACGAAAGTGATTTTCCTTATTTCTCTCGCCTGATTTTTACTTTGTCACTGATCGAAAGATTTGTCTTCTGTTTCCTCGATGCCTCAAGTCTAAATGCTTGCTGTAGCTTCGGTGCTCCAAGTCCCACTGTTTCCACAGGTTATAGCCTTACTTCCCCATCATCGATCGGAGGTTTTTCATTTAGCTCATCGGTGCTCTGAATCTATATGATACCATTCTCCATCATTAGCTCATCAGCGATCGGGAGATGTGATGGCTAGTGCATTGGGACCTTCTTCATGGACATTGTCGCAGTTTCAGAGGTGAAACTAACTAAATTCACTAATCTGTAGTTCTCAGCTCTCTTGATCACTGATGACTTCCCATTGTTGCATTATCGGAATGATTTTTGGTTGATCAATCAAAATCCTTGTCTGTCACCTCATCGACACCGTGGATTTGCTTGGATTTATCTTGCCGGTCTATAGCCCATAGAACCCGCGATCGCCGATGAGCCTGTGTTGTCTCGGAACCCATAGTCTATTGGTTTCTCACCATTTTGGAACCCTTGTGGACTATTGTGCTGACGATTAGTGATTCCAAGTTTCGACACCAACAATACATAAGTCTTCAGTTTTAACTCACCGCTACCTAGTCTTTAGTCCCTCCGATCGCTGAAATTTTCATCTGATCATGGAGGCTTCAGTCTGTTCTTTTTTTGTCATTGCAGCTCTTTAGTAGACTAACTTACCGATGGTTAGTCTGTTTGTCTTCCAATCATTGATGATATTTTATTGTCACGCTATCAAAATGTTGTGATCTTCACCAATATGTATTCCTTTTGCTTCCCGCCATTGCGGCTCCCTAGGGAACTAGCTCGCCGATCATTAGTCCTTGAAAGTTCCGACGCTGATGAGTCTGTATTGTTTTGGAACCTGCAGTAAGTTTCTGTTTCACCGTTGCGGATCCACAATGAACTATTTGGCTGATAGTTTAATCTTTTCAATTTCTGACTTTTGTTACTTGAATTTGGTGGCATTTTACTTTTTCATATCACCGACATTTTGGCACCTTTCAGCTTTACCTCACTGCTGCTTAATCCTTAGTTCTTCTAATCTAATTTCATTACTATTGAAGGTCATTGGAAGTCTGAATTGGAACTCTTAGTCACTATATTATTCGCTATTGTGGCGCCTTGAGAACTAACTCATCGATTTGTGAAAGTTTTTGAGTCCTGAACTGATTTTGTTTGCGATCGAAACTCAAAACCTCTCTCCATCGGAACTCTTAGTATGTATTTCCTTCGTTCTTGCAGCGCCTTTGAAAACTAGCTCATTGATCTGAAGTCTTCACAACTTCTGATTGATGTTTGAAAAAAATTTCGATGGTGTAAACAGTTTCAGCAATATGCCTATCTGCCGAAGGGGTCTTCCACCTGCTATTTATCTTCCATCTTTCAGTGGCTAATGAGATGTTCTGATCCTCGCCGAAGCCAACCACAACTTTGTGAAATTTGCATAAAAAATAGAGGTCTTCAAAACTGTTAGTGATCTTCATATCCTTCATTGCATCATTTAAATTCTTCATACTATCANCACCACTATTCCCCTAATTTCTGAGAAGTTGGTAGGAAATAGGTCATGATACTCATGTAGTAGATTCGTGATCTTTGCAACTGCTTCATCATCCCAATAATCTCTGATATTAGCAAAATTTGGATTCTTTGGCGATCCAATATGTACATTCTTGATTTTCAAGGGATGAAGGAATTGGTCACTTGAAATACTACTTACTTCTACTTCTCGTGTGCCCTCTGATTTTGGTATCTTGATGTTAGTCGGATCATCATCTGGGTCTTTGGTTAGACTGTACTACTGAATGGTTGTGCTGGAATGGTGGGAATTAGATTCTTTGACAAGGATCTCAACAATTATTTTCTCCTTTACCATCTGAAGCGCAACATCAATTGTAAGGTTCTCATCTACAAATTCAATTGTATGCGCAAACTGCTTAGCGAGTCTTTCTCAATATTGAGTTCCTTGTCATAGCTCCATAGAGTTATACCAGGTTCTAGGTGTCATTTCCAATGTGTGTATGAAACCCTCATAGGTGGGTAGCTCCCTTGATTTATTCTCCACCCGTCACACAGACCTTGTAACTCTTGCAAACCTTCTCATAGAGACTTCATGTAATCTATTTTTCCAACCCTCTAAAGCCTCTCCTGATTCTGATGTACATGAAATCATGCATGTATAGCCCAGGTTACAATCCATAGTAGGATTAATGTAATATTCCTATAGAGCTGTGACATTGTATATCTGGTTGAGATAGTCACCTTGTCCCTCATTATAGATAGGATCGATGTATCTCTGTCCCTCTAATCGATTGATGGGTGATACTACCCTCATTTCCTCATCTTCGAATGAGAGAATCCTTTTCTTGAAATTTATGATGGTCTAATTGTCTATGGCCCAATCTATTCCCAACAAAGCAGGGTATGGTTTTGTGTCAGCAACAATGTTAATGAATTCAAAGTCTACAAATGTGTGTAATCCTTCGACATCAACGGAGATATTTCTCAACTGACCAATAGGTAGGACCTTCGCTTGATTGGTAAGTCGCAACTAGATAGGATACCAGTCCAAGCACAGTTTGCCCATACTTTCCCAAGTTTTTTGTGTCAAAATATTGACATCTGAGCCCAGATCCAAGATGATATAGTCCATGTCATAGTTGTCTATCTGTGCAGTCATCTTTAACTCGTGGGAATTTTTAATTTATTTTCCTACCTGGTTAAATTTCTTTTCAAGTCACGAATCTAAAGGTATCTCTTCTATCATTGCTTGTAGTTCTGCAATATCATCTTTATCTTGCATTAGTGCTAAAAAACTTGACATAAATGTTCTTAGCTTACTAACCTTTGGTGGAACCTTCTTCTAGAATATGTGTTGAAACCATTTAGGCATTTCCTTGACTTCTACAGATGTTGATGGTATTTCTAGGCCTATGAATTTTGATTGTTATTTCCCAGAATACTTCCTTCTGTTTCTGGATGTTTAGTGGCTCCTTTTTCTGCACCGTTGGACTTACTTGTGGTTGCGGTTGTTCTTGCGGTTTATCCTGGTCTGCTCCAGTTGTCGCACCTCCTCGAGTTATGAAAGTGACGTTTAGGTCTCTTGGCTCAGCTGCAATCATCTGAACATTCACATTTGGATTTTGGTTTGGGTTCTGTTCAGGGTTAGGTCCTGCAATGGTCATTGCTTTCCACTTTTTGATTAGTTGAGGACATTGTTTGACATTATGGTCATGTCCCTTATAGTATGAACATGTCTTCGTAGGCTCTAAAAAATCTCTAGCATAGTGACCTATTTGTCCACATTTATAGCATGTAACTTGACCTCTTCCTCTACCAAATCATCCTCCTCCACCTCTTCCTCTGAATTTTTTGCCACCCCTTCCCTGCAGGTGTGGTTGCTGTGGTGGGTATTGGTTTTGCTCATAGTGTGGTTGATAGGGGTTTTGTTGTGCATAAAAATACTGAGGCACATACTACGGTTGGTATTGATTAGGTGGGAACTACGTAGGATGACACAAGGCTTGCACCTGTTCATCCTGAGCAAACCCTTGATTTTTCATTAAGTAGGTGTCGACAGTCTTTTCTTTCAAGAGATTATATGCTATACAATCTATTTGATCATGTCCTACTGATTTACAAAATTTACAGAAGAGGTATGTAGGGGTACTTACAAATTTTTTCAAATATAAACACTCTTCGTCATGGTGGCCTCTTGACTAGCATATGTGACACCACAGTATCCCATGGCCATTTAATGGGTTGGGTGCACCTAACACGACGTAGTTCATGAAGGCCAGATAGTTATCCTTAGTGTGTCTGTCTATCCCACATTTTATGCACTACACATCTTCTTGTGCTTCTTTACCCTTCTTGATGTCTTGAAGTTGTATCATCAGATTGGCTGGCTGCGACTGAATCTGCACCATCCCTGTGGAACCATCTCCAATGGGTGAGGCCTCCAACTTCATTACCAGCTCTAGTTCTTTTTTCTGCCACTCAATCTTCTGCTACATTAATGACCCTTGGATGTGTGGTAACAACGCAGCAATAAACCACTCTTTATGCTATACATTAGACATTCGGAATATTAACTTGGACATCAGTGTTTAAACCATTGGTAAAAATCCCATACCGTCTCTGTTAGTGCTTGTTTGATTTCTTTGATCTTGGTAATACACTACGACTCCGATTTAGGTTTCCTAAACTCAGAGATCATTGTGACTCATATCTCTTCAAGAGTCTTCTGTGGTGTTTTGATTGGTGTGGCATAGAACTTCATGAACCAATCCAGCATGCACCTCTCAAGGTTGTGATCATCTGCCCCTTCTTTATATCTCCATTATGGACTAAACGCACCATCCAAACAACTTCATAGAGGAATTGATGCTGCTTTGGGTCTTTCATTCCAATTCCATTGAATGTGGGTAACTGAACATTCGTCACAACCATTGAGTTGGCATCAGGGTTTTCTGGGACAAGATTCAAAGGGGGTGTACCTTCTCATGCACTAGTCATAGGACTAGCACTATCCATATTAGTAATCCTTTCTAGGGATGAACCTATAGATCTTACCTCTGGCGATAATGCTAGTGTTATGTAGTTTCCTCTTGACCCAGACATCTTTGTAGAATCCTCAGAATATTTTGGTCCTTCCAAAATAAGGATATAGTCCTCCTCTTCATTGCAAGACCCTTTGTCTTCATACAATCGAAGTTCATGTTCTCTCTCCTCGAATAGACTAGGATTCGATCGTCCCTTTTTAGTTTTCCTTATCTTTCTTGATCTGAATATTCTTCCACTCCTTAGGATTCCTGCTTCTAGGGAAAATTTCAACTCACCCTTTCCCATCTTCTCAAGAGGTCATCTGTTACATATCCTCCTTCTTAGGCAAGCAACTAAACTACTCAGCTGCAAAATACCCTTCTCATAAGCAAGCATTTTTATCCATGTACTGATACATAACAAGTATCTTCTTCGGGGTCCTTGGAAAAAAATTCTTTCAACTTCACTATATGAGATTATAGTGTCTACTGCAAACTCAGCAATATATCCTTGCAATATAATGTCAACCCAAAAATCAACATCTCTATAAATGGTGTTACTTACACTGGTTACCTCATGAACCAACTGATCACTCCACTCGACAATCTCTCTTCTTTGAAAGTTTGTTTGCTTAGTCACCAATCTTGAAAACCATTCATGCAGTAAAAAGGTGAACTCAGCAAAGAAAATCTCGTGAATATAACAATACATATATTTGTCTATCCAGTTCTCTGCGCTCAACTGTGTCCCTATGCTCTCTTCTTGCATGAATTCTAGTGTTTTAGAACCCATCCAATCTTCTCTCTCGTTCTTCATCGGGTGCCACAATATTTCCCTCATTTTGTTCAATAGGTCCCAGCAACAGAACCATTTGTTGGCCACTTTTCCTAACTCATGCAACATAGGTTCTCCGTAGCTCGTCAACCCAACAAACACCTGAGATACTAGCCCAACATAGAAAGCCCCATTAGCAACGCTCGCAAAGCAAACACAGTCTCACAGAGATATCTCTTCGATGGGTAACCGACGGAACCATGTTTCATGATTTGTCGAGTGATTATATTCCCTTGGCGCGTGGTCAAGGTGCTCGATGAAGGAAACAGGATGGTTGGATGGTGGAGTTAGTCTTGCATGAATGAGCACAACTATATGTCATCACACGCAACCTAACCTTGTTCTCAACCTCACAACTGGTGCAACTTGTGCAACCCAGCTAACTCGTACTAACAGATCGTCTGTGACTTAAGACAATACACATATGATGATATATGTGTATATTTCAACGGTGCTTTCTCAAACATTCATCTACTGATTACAATATAACATCAGGAATTTAATCAATATTTCATCATCATACAGTAAGAAAATAACAACCATTCACATAAACATTCACATCATCAATCACCCATTCAAACACAAGGGATAACATGGAAATCCATCTAGGAAAAACCACCAAGTTGCTCTTCATTTGGAATGAGAAAATAATATAGCACCTTGCAGTCTGCAGGATGCATACTGATCTTATGATATGTCTTTATGAATCAGACTTTTGGTTCTCGTGCTCTTTAGTTTGTTCTTCTACCCTACTTCTACTCCTAGTGATCTGCACAAACAACAGCCAGATCCGCGGCTCAACAACCTCCTATTTCTATGAGACTCTTCCTGAGTCTTCTCTTCCTCTAATCTCTACAAAATCACAACAAAATGACATCCTTCTCTATGGATCACCAATGAACAGCCAAAACAATAACCTACCAATGATCAACCATTGATTAACCATTACTGAACTAAGAACCAACCCTATAACTATTGAATCCCTCCTATTTATACTATTTTACATGACCATGTAGGGTCAATTGCATACAGGAAGTCTGTTAACTGTCACTGTCAGAGGCCCCTCATACTACAACTATGGTGATTACGACTTGACACGAGGAACTATCAGCTTGACTTACAAATATTCCCTTGTACATGTGTTGTTGTAGGCTTGTGCCACCTAAAACGACCACGATTTGAAACAAAGGTTTTTCGATCATTATCACCTTCATACCCACGCTCTCACCTTTCCTTCATCGTATGCATCTCCATTCTGTATGCACTGGTCCTTTGCTTCCTTCGCCACCTTCATTTCTTTCTGTCTCGCATGCGGCACACCTTCTTTTTCTTGTGCGTGACTTCTTCCTTATGCTCCTTTCCCAAGCCAACAAATTTCATTTATTTCTTTTAAAAACATAAGCAAGATTCCAACCAATGCTTATGGGATTCGATGAATGTTGAGTTATCATGATTTATGCATGCCTTATACATGCTCTAGCCAATGCTTAAAATATTCGATGGTTGGTTGGTATTGTGAGAACTTGCTTCACTTATCTGGATGTTTGTATATTTTTATTTAGGTCTTTTAATGGTTTAAGTAGGATTTTAGCCAATGCTATGCATATTTTATGGGGTAAAATCGTGGTTCTGGAAACGTTGATATATGTGTATTTGATATGTGGTTCACGACTCTGTTTTATAGTTTACCTGTCAATCGTTATTTGATAGTTTGTTTACTTAGTTATATTGGTAAATATATGTGTCTCTTTAAATGTTAGTTAACACTGACTATATTTGTAATCCTTCATGGATGTTCTATAATAATATTCTAAGGGTTTTATTTCTAGGTTTAAACCATGTGTGTTGATTTGTATAAATGTTGAATTGATAAAGTTAGGTTTTAAGTTTAGAGCTCCAGCACTAGCTTTTCTTGGTTGTAGATAATACTTGCTTGGGAAATAACTCTATCCTATCTTGATAGAATGCTTAATTAGTTATTTGTCATTGTTTCTAGGATTTAGGATTTCTATGTATGGATTCAATACGGTTTACGAGGTTTTGGAAATAGTTTATCATATTCTTTATAAGGGTTAAATGTTTAAAAATATAGTCTAAACCCTAAGACATTTGTAGGAGATTTGAAAATAATTTATCACAACACTTATAAGAATTAACCTTAGATTCTATCCTAAACTATAAAACATTTAAAAAAATTTATTCTGGGAGATGAAGGATGAAGAGGGATTTACACCTTCTAATGCAAATCTTAATAGCCATAATCTCAGTCTATAAACATAATTAAAAACAGAAACAAAACCTGAAATAGAGAAATACCTATTACATGCAGTTGAGAAACTTGTAAGTGTTCTATCAGCCTACACACTGCAACACAGAAAATTATTAAGACACACTCTATTTATTACCTGAGAAGTGATAACCAGATGACCTCATAACTACCACGTTCCTCCCAACCATGACCTGGAACCATCCCTGGTTCGAAATCAGATCCCCCCGAGTTGGCTCGAACATGCAAAAGAAAACTAGAACTCCTAGGGATGAGGCTGCTGGTTTGTGGAAGTCAGGCTTTGTATTCTCTAATTACTGGGGTCTTGGAAATGCTCTCCAATCCCATCTAGAAATAATGATCATCTCCCCCAAGCCTTCTCTTGGATTTTCTCTTATAGTTATTCTTTTGAAAAAGGGGAAGTTGGTTTAACTTCAGTTGAATCAAAATTTTACTATTTTCTTAAAAATAATATTTAGTTTGATTTTTATGTAATATATATTAATTCTTGATAGCTAGGAAATTTTATTAGTTCCTACTTGAGTTTTAGAACAAAATTTTCATTTATATATTTAGTTTATAGGATAATATATACTTAGACTTTTACTTATTACTTTTGTTATCTTTATTTCTTTTCACATATATATATTTATTATTCTCATAAGTGGATGCAGATTTTACTTAGATCTTTTCCCTCTATTTACAAAAATAATTTTGTATAAATATATATTGTATAGACTTACTTATTCAGTTTAATCATATATTTCTATCCATGCATTAAATAACATGATTTGTTTATTTGATGCTTCCTTAGGTTATGTTAATTCTTTTAACAAGGCCTCATGTAGGATTTGGTCGGTCAACTAGGATAGGTAGCTCTAGATTTCTTTACATGTTGGATTACCTCGTAATCGTGGAAGTGTCTTGCAGTCCTTGATGAGAAATATATTGAAATTTCAATTAATCAACTTAAAATAAGTATGATGAAGGTTGGTTCTATTCAGAGTCTTTCCAACTCAACACCCTTTAATTATAGTAACCCCTTGTGCTATTCAGAGCTTATGCTCAACACTAAAAAATGGGCGTTACATTAGTGCAATTCTTGATCCTTTTGCTCAACACTATTACTAGGATGCATTTGTACAATACACCTAGGGATACAATGACCAAATATATGATGCTCCAGAGATTATGCTCAACATCATGTTGGAGTGCTCCAGGGATTATTCCCAACACTTCCATTCTTTACTTGTTGGGGTTACCTATGTGCTCCAAAGCTTATGATCAACATGTGTTCTCATAACCCATGTCGTCCAGAGCTTATGCTGAACACATAATCTCATAACCCATGTGATCCAAGGCTGAGGCCCAACATATCATAGAAATTAACATGCAATCAGTCTTCTGCACAATACATCACAAAATGCTCATCTCATTATATTAGGGCTTGTGCCCAATCAGATAATAATAAATCAAGTACATCGGGGCCTATGCCCAGTACAACAACAATAGTCCTTTCCCAACAAGAAATATGCTGTATTTCCCTCTTGTCCAAAATGTGAAGGGGCTCTATCATAAAATCCCCTTCAGGTTCCACCTATAGCAAGGACCAATCAATGAAATGTTTAATATCATAGATATATTTCTTCAATAAATATGTGTGAAAATTATTATGAACCTTTACATGAGTATGTAAAGCTAATTCATTTGCCACTGGCCATTTATTGGCTAGTATCTGAAAGGGTACACAAAATATTGGTGCCAACTTTCCATACTTGCCCAGGCTCAATGAGATTCATTTTTATTTTACTTTTAAATAAACATGTTCGTCAATTTGGAAATATTTATCCTTTCTCTTTTTATCCTCATAAAATTTCTGGTGGTCTTGTGCCTCTTTTAGATTCTATTTCACTTTGGTGACTAACTGTTCTAGGTCTTTCAGTAAATCTGGCCCTAACATGAGCATGTTTACTGGGATATCCCAAGTCACCAATGTCCTACACTTTCTACCATAGAGTACCTCAAAGGGACTCATTTTGGTGGAGGTCCATTACCCATTGTTATATGCAAACTCTAAGAGGTGCAAATAATCCTCCCACTTTGTGGGATTGTTCATCATGTACATTCTAAGCATATTCTCTGAAATATGATCTACTCATTCCTTTTTTCTGTCTATCTATAGGTGGTAGGTGGTACTAAAATTTAATCATGTCTCTATGACGGAGAATAAATATCTCCAAAATTTACTTGTAAATTTTGTATCTTGTGTTGATGTATTTGTAACTTCAGAATGTATTCACCTGTATATCTTATGTATTGTACCCTGATGTTTATTCCAGGAAGTGTTTTAATGTATTAAATTCATGTCATTCCCCGATGTGTCTATCGGGATATTCAATAATGTAAACAAGTCATGTCAAGTCATTGTGGGTAACCCTCCTATTGTTCACGGGTTAAAGTCCCCACAAGTTGTGGGGTACTAGGGTTATTAGACTCTCCTAGAGATGTCGGCTCTAGTAAGTAATTATTAAGTGCGGCTGACATGTTAGAGAGGACATTAAGTGAATGAAAGAATATAAATAGAGAGTAAGCCTTTATATTTATCATACACACACTCACTCACTGGGGCACATGAGTGAGAGAGAAGAAGTTGGGATCAGAGAATGAGATTACTACTGTCGGGAGATCATATTTATGTTTTCGGGTTTTAATTTTGGTGCTAATTCTATCTCAAAGGAAGTTTTAGGGTTTTCTCCTTTTTGGTTTCCCCAAGGAAAATTCTTTGTGTCTCTTGTCTCTTGTGTTTATTGTTGTCCATGTTATTCTCTCAGTTAAAGATCCTAAGATCATAATGCTAGCTTGAATGATAAAAATCTAACATGGTATCAGAGCTAACCTGAGAAGAAGACATTGTGCCACTATAGAAGCTAGGGATTCTTAATTTTTGGGTCCCTCTCCACAATCCATCAGCAAAAGTATGCTAGGTTGACTCTCCATTGAAGGGTGCATCTTTCTGTCGAAGCGGAATTCGATTCCAAGCATTTTAAGTTTTTGGTGCGGGAAATTAGGGCTTCCTACAGAAGAGGAATTTTTGAGTGAGCTTGGCATAGGATTTCTCTCCTCGTCAAAATTGAAGTTTATATATATGGTTCGATATTTTTGGTTGGGAGAAACTCTAGGAAAGTCAAACACTAGTTTGACCCCGAGCTGGAAAAAACCCTAAAATACTAAAAATGATAAGTTTTGGTACATTCGCTATATCTCAGGATAGGAGAAGGATCACGAGCTGAAAATTTCAGAGGCTGAAGATAAAATCCCGATTTACATGGTGTCCAAAATTCAAACTCGTATTCACTATATTCTAGGAGATATGATCCCTCCAAGTTAGGGTTCCAGCCTCTTCCAGGATTCATCCCTAAAGAGGACATTTGGGAGAAATGCTATATATTCGGATAAAAATGTCCAAATGAAATTTATAAAAATTTTCCAGAAATTCCATGGAATTTAATTTCTGTGGTCCAAATTTCAGACCCAGAAGATGAAACAATGATACGTGGAAGTCTGTACAACTTCACTGTTCTGAAAAGTTTTGTAACAGGTCACCTTGGGAAAATGATCATAAGTACCAATTGGTGAAAGAAATTCTAATGAAACCTATGGTGTTGAAACAGGGACAGGCGATGATACCTCACTGCAAATTTTTAGACACAGAGGAGCAGTAATTTTAGAGATACCGTAGAAACAGTATCAGGAATTTCTGCAGAAGAAATTGGAAAACTAGGGCTTCTTGTTTCTGGAGCTTCCCTCCATTGTTTTCAGAAAAAGAGTACATTGGACAGCTTTCCTTGAAGAGATCTATTTTTCTAGACAATTAGATATGAAATATTCCAATTTTTGAAAATTAGGGTTTCTCTGACAAACCCTAGATCAGCCATCTCTAGAACTAGGATGGACACCTCAAATTGGTAAGATCTAATCCTTTGCTATTTACATTTGAGGTTCTTAGTTCATAGTGATCTATCACATCAGCCTGATGATAAGCTTGGTTAAGTTGACAAATCCCAAGCATGGAAGTATATGATCTCTTTGAAGAAAATGAATTGGACAACTGCACAAGTAGAGAGGTTCCAGTTCTAGAGGAGATGACGCTCAAAGCCTTACACAAGAATAACTTGGTCAAGGCCAAGAATATGATTGCTGATTCAATCATGGATCAATTTATAACACAAGTGTTTTCCCTAAAGACACCAAAAGAGATGCTTGATTCCTTGACCAAGATATTCGAAGGGAATAACATAAATCGGAATATGACTTTGAGAAAATAGTTGAAGAATGTGAAGATCCACAATGTAGAGACCATACAATCATACTTTACGAGGGTCTCTCAAATCAAAGAACAACTTGTAGTAGTATAAGAAGAAGTGGAGAATGTAGAAGTGATGATAGCCACCTTGAATGGCCTCCCACGATCATGGGATTCATTCATGTGAGGAATGTGTGCCAGAAGGAAGTGATTACTTTCAGCAAACTCTAGGAAGAACAAGAAGCTTGACTCATATCAAGAGAAGAGAAGATGGGAGCAACTGAAGATCAAGTTCTCACCATCCAAAGAAGATCCCTCAAGCAATCAGGAATATGAAGAACTCAATTCTTGAAGAACCTCTTATTGATATTGAGCATTTGGATAAGAAATGATGAAGTCATGAATGAAGAATATGATGAAGCAGAAGGATCAAGAAGGAGTCTACCCATGAAACAAATAAAGATAAGTATTTAATTGTCATTTCATGATATTTTTTTTGTTATGCATTTGTTTGTATTTTAGTTGATGTATTATGCATGATTGCATTAATGATAGTATACTACTAATATGCATGTGATGGGTAAGTAGCCAATGGTGCTATACAACTCTCCATTTCTACTTATCTAGAATGAAACCTCTTTGTTGACATATTGGATTAGTGCACAATCTCAATGTTGTCCTGGTAAAGATGGAAGGCATATAGAAAGTTTCCGTGAGATATGGATGAATGTTGTATTGGATAAAATAGTTGCATGATCATATATTTATGCATAAGAATTTTCCATTATGAATATTCCTTATGAAATTTTTCTAACCATACAAATGCATTTGACTTGTAGGAAAGATCGCATACATAATCGCCTACAAGCAAAGAAGGATGAGACTTGTTCCAAAGAAAAAGTGACAACAGTTCAAGATGAAGAATAATATGACATATGCAGCGACATCATTGATGCAGAACCTTCTAGCCATAAAGAAGTAACCAAGAAGAAAGGGAATACCAGTTCAAGAAGAATGATGTCTAGAATGCAGTATCGATACATGAAGGGAAGTTCGTAGTTCCATCATGTAGTAGATGGAAACATAGTGGGATACAAGGCAAGATTCGTAGCACGAGGCAACTCACGGAAAGAAGGCATAGACTATGAAGAGACATTTGCATCCAGTGGGAGTTGAGGCACATGACAGGAAAAAAAATGTGTGCAAATTGAAGAAGGCCTTATATGAGCTCAAAATACACCCATGGGATAACACATACATGATGAGCTTGATGAAGATATTAACCTTTGCTACAAGTTGGAAGATGAAAGCCTATACACTAGATGGATACATAGAATATTAGTAGCATAGGAAGCTACTTGTCACTCTGGTACATAATGTTTCAGTGCATAGAGTACAGAAGAAAGAGGGAGTATGATGCTCCGTTTCAGAGGGAGTGACTATAGAATATCCTTAGGTTCGACATGGTACGATAGGATGTATAGCTTACTGATGACTCTAGTCTTTATTGAGAGTAAAGAGGATTCCAACCTTTGCTTCAAGCTTGAAGGAAGAAGACCAGTAATGCTCCTATTATTTGTTGATGACTTGTTCCTGATAGAAAAGAGAAACTCATTAAATTTGCAAGAAGGCGATTTGGTGCCAAGTTCGAGTTGAAGGACTTAGGGATGATGCACTACGTTCTAGGCATGGAGGTGTGGACAAGGGAAGTATGCAGTAGAGATCCTGAATAGGTTCAGGATGATGAACCGTGAGACCATGACCACACCTATGGCATCAAACTTGAAGCTATTGAGTGTTTCTTCATTAGATTCGGTTGATGCCACGATGTTCTATTAGATGATTTGTTCCTTGATGTACCTGACAAATATGAGACAAGATATTTGCTTTGTTGTGAACACATTGAGACATGTGCACCTGAGGTGAATAAGAAGATTAACCTGGAGGGTTATGTGGATTCGTATTGGGCAGGAAGTTCCATTAATAGGAAGAGAAATTTGAGGTGCTACTTCAGTATGAGATCAGGTGTGATCTCTTGGTTTGATAGGATGGAGTCCTGCATGGTGCGGAGTACAGCCAAGGCAAAAGATGTTGCCACTTGCGATTTGGGAGGTAGTATGTTTCTTTTGAAAACTACTATTTGATTTGATTGATCTGACTTGCATTTTTGTATGATATAGAGAGGAGTAGTGAAGCTCCAGTTTGTGATCTAGATCAATATCTCTTGAAAGAGGGAGTTCTAACATAGCTGGTGAGATAGGTTGTCTAAGCATAAATCCTGGTGAAGCTCGCAGGTTGCTAAGACGTAAATGGTCCTGTAGGTTGTCCTTAGATGTAATTGGTCTTGGAAAAAATCATAGGTTATACTTGGATGTAATCAGCCCTGATGTGATTCTATGTTGGAAATGGCCAGAGAGAACTTTGAATACTTCAGGGAGAAGCTTGGTGTTCTCCAGATCGAGGTTCCTTCCAAAGGGAAGTGATAATTTAATGAGCCCTTCTGACATGGTGAGAGGATTGGTTCGTTCCATGGTCAGATGTGAGATCTGTGACATGGTGAGAGGATTGGTTGCTTCCATTGTCAGATGTATGTGATGATGACACATCCAGCATGAAAAAGGGTTGTCTCTGTGAAGACACATCTAGGATGAAAAAGGACTAGCTCTATGTAGATCCCACATCTAGCATGAAAAAGGGATAGCTCTATGAAGACACATCTAGTATAAAAAAGGACTAGCTCTGTCTAGATCCCACATCCAACATGAAAAAGGGCTGGCTCTGTGAAGACAAATCTAGTATGAAAAAGGACTAGCTCTATGTAGATCCCACATCTAGTATGAAAAAGGACTAGCTTTGTGAAGACTCATCCAGTATGAAAAAGGACTGGCTCTATGTAGATCCCACATCTAGTATGAAAAAGGAATAGCTTTGTGAAGACTCATCCAGTATGAAAAAGGACTAGCTCTGTGTAGATGCCACATCTAGTATGAAAAAGGACTAGCTCTGTGATGATACATCTAGTATGAAAAAGGACTGGTTCTATAGATGTGCATCTAGCATGAAAAAGGGCTGGATTTATCAATGAAGAACTGCATGGAGGCTAGGCCTACAACCGACATGAAAAAGGGCTGGCTCTATTGAACTTCCTGTGACGAGAAGAATCAAGAGATAGAACCTGTGATGATGATCCAGCAGTAATGATCTAGATTGAGTGATGATCTAGATCCAGTGATGATGATCCAACCGTGATGATCCAGATTGAGTGATGATCCAGATCCAGTGATGATGCCCTCGAGATGATCCAGATCCAGTGATCATGTTTCTAAAATGATCTAGATCTAGTGATGAAGATGACTTGAAGATGAAGATAACTTAAAGATGAAGATGAATTGAAGATGAAGTTGACGATATGATTAGGTTAATACAGAGAAGAATACCAGTGTTGACAAATTGTGTCGAGAGAATACCTTCCTAGTTAAGAGGGAGTGTTGATGTATTTGTAACTTCAGAATGTATTCACCTATATAACTTATGTATTGTACCCCGATGTTTATTATAGGAAGTGTCTGTAATGTATTAAAGTCATGTCATGCCCTGATGTGCCTATCGGGAGATTCAATAATGTAAAAAAGTCATGTCAAGTCACTGTGGGTAACCCTCCTATTGTTCAAGGGTTAAAGTCCCCACAATTGTGGGGCCCTAGGGTTATTAGACTATCCTAGAGAAGTTGACCCTAGGTGAGTTATTATAAGTTGGGGCAATAGTCCCCACCATTGTGTTAAGGATAACCCTCCTTGTTGGTCGGAGGGGCAAAGTTCCCACAAGTTGTGGGGCACTAGGGTTATCAGACTCTCCTAGAGATGCCCGATCTAGTAAGTAATTTTTAAGTGAGGCCGACATGTTGGAGAGGACATTAAGTAAATGAAAGAATATAAATAGAGAGTGAGCCTCTCTATTTATCACACACACACTCACTCACTGGGGCGCATGAGTGAGAGAGAAGAAGCTGGGATCAGAGAATGAGACTACTGCTATTAGGAGATCATCTTTATGTTTTTGGGTTTTACTTTTGGTGCTGATTCTATCTATGAGGAAGTTGTGGGGTTTTCTCCTTTATGGTTTCCCCAAGGAAAATTATTTGTGTCTCTTGTCTCTTGTGTTTATTGCTGTGCATGTTATTCTCTCAGTTAAATATCCTAAGATCATAATGCTATCTTGAATGATAAAAATATAACATCTCGATCCAAGATGATTTCCTTGGGTATCCCATGCAAGCTAAATATTTCTTTTAGGAAAATGTCAACAATGTGAACTACTTTGTATGTTGACTTTACTAGAATAAAGTGTGCTGCTTTGGAAAAATTATTGACCACTACAAAAATGGAATCATTGTGTTTCTTTTTCTTTGGTAAACCCATAATGAAATCCATATTGATAACTTTCCATTTCCATTCCGGGATGGGTAACGATTGTAGCAACCCTAAAGGATGTTAGTTCTCTGCTTTGACTAGTTGACACTCTTGGCATTTTGCAATGAATAGTGCTATGTAGGCCTTTCACTTAGGCCAGAAAAGGTGTTTCTTTACTGCCGATATCATCTTTTTATATCCTGAGTGCCCCAAGTGGGGATTTTGATGAAACTCTATTAGAATCTTGGAGCTTATGTCTCATCCATCTGGGACACACAGTCTCTCTTTGGACCACAATAGTCCTATCTTGTCTACCTTATATTCCTTCTGTTGTTGGAATAAACCATCCTCCTAAATATTTTTAAGGACCTCAACATAGAAATTGTCAAACTTGCTTGTCTTTATATTCCTGTCATGCAATTCTGAATTGATTTGGATCAAAGTTACCTCATACAAGATATGAGCTCACCAACTTAAAGAATTGATGATTTTGTTTTTGTTTCCTTTTATGTGATTTGATTCAAAGTGTTAATTGCTAAGGAAGGACAACCATATGGATTTCCTAACATTTAAATCCATTTGGTCGAACAAATAATTTAGACTCATGTTTATGTCTTTAGGAGAAACTTCTTCCCCATAAGGTAGTGCCTCCACATCTTCAAGGCATGGATAATGGAAACTAGCTCAAGATTACGTGTTGGATAGTTTTTTTCATGCTCTTTTAATTTTTGTGATTTGTAATAGTTCAAGTAGTTATTTTACATGAGGAATCCACCAAGTCCTTCCTTGCTCGCATCCGTGCAAACAATGAAATTCCCATTGGGGTCCGAAATTCGTAGTATAGGTGCAGTAGTCAAGAGTTGTTTTATCTTTTGGAATATTTCATTGCACTTGGTCGTCCAAGTGACTTTGTTTACCTTATTTTGTAAGGAAATCATGGGACAATAAATCCTTGGAAATTTCTCAATTAAATTTCGATAGTAACCCGCTAGTCCCAAAAATGACCTAATGTCAGTGACACAAGTAGGGGTAGGCTATTCCTCGATGAATTTAATCATTTCAGGGTCGATGACTATCCATTTTTTGGAAATGATGTGACCCAAGTATTGTATCTGTGGTTTGTAAAAATCACACTTGCTAAAATTGGCATAAAGTTGGTGTTCTTGTAACACTCATAATACTATTCAGAGATTTTCCTTAGCTTCTTCCTTACTCTTTGAGTAAAGTAGTATATCATCTATAAATACTAATACAAACTTGTCTAGGTATTCACTAAAAATATTGTTCATCATGCACATAAAATTGGTTGGTGCATTGGTTAGCCCGAAAGGCATTACCACAAACTGATAATGGTTGTATCGAGTTCTAAAGGCGGTAACGGTTCTTGATGGTCATCTTGTTGAGCTATCGGTAATCAATGCACATTCGCATCGTAGCGTCCTTTTTCTTTACAAATAGTATCAGTGATCCCTAAGGAGAAACACTAGGTCGGATATAACTCCTCTCTATCATTTCTTGTAACTGTAATTTCAATTCCATCAACTTTGGTGCGCTCATGTGGTATGGGACTTTTGAAGCTGGTACTGAAACTGGTGTCAATTCTATGGAAAAATTGAAGTCTCGCTTGCATGGTAGTACCAATATTTCCTCGAGAAATCCATCGTTCAAGTATATGAGAACTAGAAAGTATTCAATTTGTTTTTTTTTATTTCGGCTTCTACATCTTGGATGTTAACTACAAATTTTTTTCATCCCTTCCTTATACATTTCTTCGCTTGTAAGGTGGATATCTGTCTAATGAAAACCTTCTTGGTTATGCCTTGAATATTTCCCTGATTCCATTGTGTTGTCATCATATCTGCTCCAACAAAAGTTATAAGTTTTTGGCAGCACACAGAATGGTTTCATCTAAGATGGCCCTCAATTAATCCCATAGGTTAAATTCAAATGCTTATGCTTTGTCCAAGAATTTGTGAAAATGACAAATTGCCAATAAGAATATACTTCAATTCAGAGTTTGTACAGGTTTTTAATAATAGCCCAGATGAGACAGCTTATTTCTGTATGCTATTGAATAGAAAGAATGTCAACAATTTTATTGTATAATTTTGCTGGATGCATACTTCAGTGTTGTTGTCTTTCATGGTATGACTATTGCTCAGTGGCGCAATAGGGGCTATCATAAATAACCATAGCATCAGACATTTGCTCAATTGTTGCAAGCACCTCATGATGATATACATGCTATTATCGAGGAACAATTTCCTACATCTAGATTGGTTATCTGTATTAAGGATGAGATCATGGAATAGGTGAATGCTATGGGACAATTGAGTGTCATTCCCACTTCTGAAAATACTGCCAGATTATACCCTCTGCGTAGACAACTTTTTGCTGTAATTTTGGTGATAATTATGCCCATCTCTGTTGTATTAGATACAAAGGAAGCCGCAGTGGGAATCACTTCAATTGTGTTTTTGGTTCATCGGGTTATATTTAAGAAAATACCAAGAAACGTGGACAACAAAATTTGGCTAATGGAGAAGGAAGGGTTGAAAGAGATATTGTGGATTACAAACTTGAATCACCCTATTTTGTGAATAGAGAGGAAACGATTGAAAGATATATTGTGAGGGACAAGCTGGAATCACCTTGTCTCCTTAATGGAGAAGATGGAGCAGAAACATATATTGTGGGGAACAATGAACTAGAGCAGAGATCGCAGCTAGTTGCTGAGGTTTAGGAGATTGATTCACCAGAGTTGTTTATTGTGAATGATGAGAAATCTGAGCAGTATTCATTAAATGGACAGAATCAAGCCTACGAGGTTGAATTTCAGTCTTTGGTTGATGACAACTGTGAGTTTGTCTCTGAGAGTATTTCAAAGGAAGAACATAAATTTGAATTATTGGCCTCAGTTGATGTGATCTGCAAGCTACAAGAAACAGAGTGTGGGGCGAGTGAAGATAATAAGCAAGATGAAAATTGTGAATCTAAATTGCACAACATCAAAAATGAGGATGATGTTTATGGTTGTTTAGTAGATGAGGGAAAGCAATTGGAACCTCTGTTTCTGTTAAATGCAGATAGAGGGCCTGAATTAGAATCTGTAGTACAAAGTTTCACCGAATGTTTGCCAAATGGGGACACTAGGCTGGAAGCTCAGTTTGATTTAAACGGTCACAAGGAACTTGAATTAGGGTTTTTAGACACATTGGATAGAAATTCTAGAGGTGGCACAGAGTATGCATACATGCAAGAGAAAGTTGCATCTAGTGTTGCGGATTGGGTATCTACAGGCGTTCTTGTTGGTTCAAATGGTCCTTTTACTCCCGTTTCAAGGAATGAGCAAAATATTGAAGCAGAAATTCCTAAGAAGATATTCTTTTGCATGGTGAGCCGAGAATTAGGTTCAACCAATTTTATTTCATCCATTTTGCTATCTATTTGTCGCTGTAAAAAATATAGCAATACAGGTCAAGTAGAAATCTTTGAATCTGAAAGCTAGGTTCTTGGGTTAGTAGTTCCAGGGGAAATTTAGAAGATGAATGTGTCGCTTCAAATGATACCCATAATACACATCCTATAATGGATGATGTTGCAGAATGTGAAATCCAATTGGAATATCTACAAATTGGTAAATGGATTGGACTAGGTTCTTATGGAGAAGTTTATCACACAGAATGGAATGGCATTTCAGTTATTTCTAACAAATCAATAAAGCTAAGAAGGAGTATGCGAGAAATCACAAGTATTATGTGATGTTAGAGCTTAGTCAAAAGGGTTTTATCCCTTCTGATCTTCTCTACCAAGCTTTACAGAGATTCTACTTTTTGTACTTGGCTGGATATAAGCATGAGTTAATTGTTGTAGCTCAAATGACTGGTCAATGCCTTATAGATAGAGAGAAGAATAGTGTGCCTTTGGATGTGGTATCATTGTTGGGGAACTTAGAGTGCAATGAATGCAAAAAATATGGAGATTTTGAGAAAGGAAAGTTCTCTCAGAGCATGCAAGATTTTCTTACCAATTTAAGGGCTGGGAAAGATCACTATGACAGGGATTCCATTTTTCATGATATTTACTATGCAGTACTATTTACAGTAGAGAACTATGGAACACAATGGAAATCCTTAGCGAAGGTGTTCAAGGATAGTGCATCTCATATAATTGGAACTATTGTGCATGGAAATGACCGTAAAATTGATCCAAGGGAAAAAGCTGCAAAGGCTATGTATCTCTTTGCTTCAGAGATCAAGCTCTGCTCCAATGAAGCTAAAGATAAAAGACACAAATAATTGAAAGATGCAGAAGACTTGTTGCAAAAAGAAAGTGAAAAATCAATGAAACTTAATCCAGTTTCTAGTGGACCATTACAAATTATTTATGCATCAATGCCAATAGATGATGTACACGAAATATTGAAGGGTCATTGTCCATGATTATGAACTAAATATTGGTTGGAGTATATTAAGGTACAAATGATGACTCTTCCTCAAAGAGCTCATCAATACTCATCCATGAATGCAAGTGGCATTTCATTTAAGTGTTTTAGTCATAGTAGAAGTATAACCCTATTAAATAGAGATATGAGTCATTTTCTTGTTTGATTAGCCAAAAACTTGGCAAAAACTCATTAGACTAGATTCAAAAAAAATGCTAAAGAAGTTAGATTTGCTATCTTATTTATATATTTCATGGTAGCAGAGAGGAGGGGGTTAGAAGTGAGCAAGAGAGTTCTAGCCAAGGGTTGAGATTGTATTGGCAGGGCATGTATACACTCTATTTTTCTTTATGTAGGATGGCTGCTTTGAAATGATTATAATCATGAGTCTATTTTGCTTTAATATGAATTGTAGCTAGTTATGATTTTATCCTGTATATGGTCAATTACATTCCATTAAAAGATTCTTATAATGATGTACAATTACCTTTAAATGTCCTATTGTAGAACCAGATTCATTATTTGTAAAATCATGCTTGTAGTCTTTCCTATTATTGTATTTTACAATGATACATTTCCTGCTGTTTGGTCTTTAAACCTAGCCTGATCTCTGTACTATTATACCTCCAGCACTCTATCAACTCATTTACCCATTAAACCAAAATTTAAGATTTCTCTAAGCTTGACCCTAGCAGTCTGGGTTCAACTTTAGTGATAACACCTTGTTTGTCCATGCATAAGATTGACTTGTTTTTACTGTCAAGAATGACATGGTGTTATTCCAACCAATCCATTCCTATAAGTATATCATGCAATCCTAAGAGTAAGATATTTAGGTCTACCTTACTTGGAAAACCGTTCATGTCTATCTCACATTCTTTCACTAGTTATGAAACCTTTCTTTTTGTACCAGTGGCTATTTGTACCAGCCATCGTTTCTCATGTTTCTCTTTGTTTAGTTTACATGTTTCGAAAATCTTGGGTGAAATATAGCTTCGACAAGCACCGAGATCACTTAAAATTGGAGTAGAAGTGTTTGAAACCTTACCTTCTATTTCAACCATAGTGGCTTGATGGTATTCCTATCGGTCATCGAGTGCTGCATAGATCCTAGGTGTACTAGTCATGTATTCTACTATTGGGTCTTCTTGTAAGTTGTGAAGGACTCCATTTTCCTTGTTCAGGAAATATCTGGCATAATGGGTCCCTTGACATTTCCAGCAACTAACCTTCAGTGGGGAAGCCTTGGCCCCTCTGTTTGATGTTGGTCTGTTGGTATTTGGTGTAGGAACATATGGCCATGCACTAATTTTGTTGAAATTTATGTTAGAAGGGAAACTATCGTTATGTTTTCAATAGGGTTGTGGCTTAGAATTGGGATTTTAGTTGTCTGGGAAGGACCTAAATTTGTCTCGATTTCTACTCATATTTTCCTGTCTCAGTTTTCCATGTTCATAACAAATTCTATCCTTGTGCAAGGTGGTGTCTAGAATTTTTGGGATGTCAAACTCAATTCTCTCTCGAAAATTTGGAGAGAGACATCCCAAAAATTGTTGTATCTTGACCTTTTTATCCTTTATGTAAGGTACATAATGTAACAGATCTAAAAATATGTTGATAAATGCATCCATAGTTAGGGAGCCCATCTTTAATTCATGGAATTATTTTACTTTCTATCAAAGAATATTTTAGACATGTACTTTTCCTGGAATATTTTTTTGAAAGTACTCCATCTGATGATATCTTTTACTTCATCCCTCGTAGTATGTTTTAGGTCTCTCCACCATATACCTTCTTTTCCATTTAAGTTGTAAATGGCTAGCCAGTATTTCATCTCATTGGAGTAATTATGTACTTGAAAGTATTTATTCATACCTAGAATCCATTATTCATCCTTTTCTCTGGTATTCATTACCCCCTTAGAAGTTGGGGCTTTGATATTTCAAAATTAACCCTGAAGGATATCATCAATTTTCTTCTGAATGTCATGGGTGTGTTCTTCTCATCCCTCTTCTCTTGGACTCTTGATACTTATTTTATGATGATAGTTTTCTTTGTATTTATTTGTTGAGTAGGTGGGATGTCTATGGGGGTTTACCCCCATCAAGTTCTGAAGTAGGGATTCATTTATTGCTTTTTTTTCTCTCCTTTAATTCATGTTATCATCTTTAAAGCTCTATAGATATGCTTGTAGACTCTGTATAGTATTCATTAAGTCATAGTTCAGTTCCACCGCAATCTCTTCTTCTCTGGGTGGGGAATTTAGGTTTCCTTGTCGACTGTTGTTGTTCTCTTCCATGTTCATGATTTGGACTGCTCTTTATATCTGCAATTCAAATAGTCAGTAACAAATGATCTTCTATTAGTTTACAAAATCACAAATAAAATTTTGAAATAAATATTTCTGCAGCGGATGTTTAGTAGCGAGCCCATAAATGTCTCTTAGTGTTTGAAACTGGGATTTGATACCACTTGTAATGTCCCTAAAATCTGTAAATAAAAATAAATATTGTAAATAACACTACTAAGATCTAAGGGACATCTATAATTATCTTCAGCATTGTATAAACTTAATAGGTACAATACTTGTATTCAGGATCTGGTTTTCTCTTGTAGGTTAATACATGGTGTTCTATTTTCTTATGGTGATATTTTCTGTCGTTTATTTGTATATTGATGTCTCTTGTATATTTAGGTCATTTTATTTGTTTCATACCAGTTTAGAATGGATGTTGTAAATATGTAACCTAGTCTTGTTTACTAAAATGACATGTCTAACTTACGTGTGCTTCTAAAGACGATGAGTGGATGGATTTACATACCGGTTTATAATGGATGTTGTAAATACATAACGTAGTCTTGTTTACTAAAATGACTTGGTTAACTTACCTCTCCTTCTAAAGGGGAGGATTGGATTGATTTACCTAATGACTCAATCGAAAAGATAAGGAAGACTCATACGGATTGGGCTTACTTAGTTCTTATGGACTAATGCATGATGTATCCATGTTTTTGTAGGTTCTATGTAGTTGAGCCTATGTTTCGTGTATGTACTAATGGAAAAATAATACCTAGCAAACAAAGGTTTTAACCCTAACAACTAAGGGTTTCAATTTCTTGGTGTAAAAACCTATCCAAAATAAAAAAAAAAGGGAAAAATACTATAAGGAAAGAGTAAAAATAAAAAACCTTAGTGGGAGTTTGGTTGCTACATTTATTATGGGCCATGTGATGGCATCGTGGCTCGCTCCATGCTAGTCCAGGCTTAAATCCATATCTATGGTTTTGAAAAACTTCCTTTGCATGTTAGGGTAGGTGAGGGAGTGATCTCCATGGTTGGGGTTTCCCTTCAGTAGTTTACAACATTTACCTTTTTATTAAATTTTCTAAGACATACCCTAACATTTGACTATCTCTTGTGGCAGGTTCAACATTGGAGAATCTTGCAATTGTGGGAAAGTATATACCGTCAATCCATCACTTGGTAATCCCATGTGCAAGGTCCCTTAGCCTCTAATTAGTCATTATGTGGTTTGAAAGGTCATGGGGATTTTCTATTTGTATTTTTAATGGATTCTCATTCAAAAATTCCATGTTTTGGGAAGAAACGAAGCTCAGACAAATCGATGGGCTTAGGGTTTTTATAATCCTATTCATGCAATTGTTGAAATTGTGAACTTAATATTTATTGTGGTGAAATAAAACCCTATGTATGGATTTTCGATAGCTATATCGTTACTCTATGTTATGCACACCGTAGTCTAGGAAAGATTTTAATGGTGAGAATGGATACTCTATAATTAATTTTAAATATTGATTTTTAAGAAATGAAATCGTATAAATTTTGCTGCTAGGAAGAATATTTCAATTCCTGGTTATTTCCCCTATTTGGGAAAGTGTTTGATGATGAGAATGAAATTATGTTGTGATGGAGGTGTTTAGTATTAGCTGTGCCATTTCCAACAATGACATGATAGTAAATTGTTTTAATGTTTGTTCTAGTTGGGTGAAAGATGATATAAAATGTGGGTTTGACATCTCTACATTTTCTATTTGAGTGTTGAAATGCAATCTCTATATTTCTATAGTTAGAATTGTCGGGGTGAATGTTTTGGGTATATGCTCATTCTGTATGTTTAATGAAATGTTAATGTGATTTGGTTTGAAATGTAGAATCCTGAATGTTAATTTATATTTGTTGTTTTCAAAATGTTTGTTTTGCTTCTATACAGAAGCAAAGGGAAAATCCCCATATCTGTTCTTTCATTTCAATTTTTAATGTGGATTAAAATAGTTATAATGCCAACGTTGGAAGCGATTCCTTCCTTATATAGGGTGGTTGGAAGCACGACCCTATGGGTTTTGATGGTGGTTTTATTTTCATGATAACCTAGCTTTGCTTTTCCAGAATAGTTAATTAATTTCATTTATTTCTTTTAAAAACATAAGCAGGATTCCAAACAATGCTTATGGGATTCGATCAATGTTGAGTTATCATGATTTATGCATGCCTTACACACGCTCTAGCCAATGCTTAAAATATTCGATGGTTGGTTGGTATTGTGAGAAATTGGTTCACTTATCTGGATGTCCATATATTTTTATTTAATTCTTTTAATGGTTTAAGCAGGATTTCAGCCAATGCTATGCATATTTTATGGGGTAAAATCGTGGTTTTGGAAACGTTGATATATGTGTACTTGAATTCCAAGGGATTTGATCCCTGGTTCATGACTCTGTTTTATGTTTGTCCTGTCGATCATTATTTTATAGTTTGTTTACTTAGTTATATTGGTAAATATATGTGTCTCTTTAAATGTTAGTTAACACTGGCTGTATTTGTAATCCTTCGTGGATGTTCTAGAATAATATGCTAAGGTTTTTATTTCTAGGTTTAAACCATGTGTGTTGATTTGTATAAGTGTTGAATTGATAAAATTAGGTTTTAATATTAGAGCTCCAGCACTAGCTTTTCTTGGTTGGAGATAATACTTGCTTGGGAAATAACTCTATCCTATCTCGATAGAATGCTTAATTAGTAATTTGACATTGTTTATAGGATTTAGGATTTCTATGTATGGATTCAATACTATTTATGAGGTTTTGTAAATAGCTTATATATTCTTTATAAGGGTTAAATGTTTAAAAATATATTCTAAACCCTAAGAAATTTGTAGGATCTTTGAAAATAATTTATCACAACACTTATAAGAATTAACCTTAGATTCTATCCTAAACTATAAAACATTTAATTTTTTTTATTCTGGTAGATGAAGAATGAAGGGGGATTTACACCTTCTAATGCAAATCCTAATAGCTATAATCTCAGTATATAAAGACAATTAAAAACATAAACAAAACATGGAATAGAGAAATACCTATTACATGTGGTTGAGAAACTTGTAAGGATTCTATCAACCTGCACATTGCAACACACACAATTATTAAGACACACTCTATTTGTTACCTGAAGAGTGGTAACCAGATGACCTCATAACTACCATGTTCCTTCCAACCATGACCCGAAACCATTCCTGGTTTTAAATCAGATCCCCCCGAGGTGGATCCAACATGAAAAAGAAAACTAGAACTCCTAGGGATGAGGCTGCTGGTCTATGGAAGTCAGGATCCGTATTCTCTAATTACTAGGATCTTGGAATGCTCTCCAATCGCATTCAAAAATAATAATCATCTCCCCCAATCCTTCTCTTGGATTTTCTCTTATAGTTATTCTTTTGAAAAATGGGAAGTTGGTTTAACGTCAGTTGAATCAAAATTAAATATGGTTGAGCAGCATGCAACATCTATGAGTAAGAACAACTTCTTTCATCATTTTTCCCCATCCACTTCCATATCAGAACCTAAGCTCTGAAATCCCAAGGAACCTATGAGTGAGACAAAAGACTCAAAGGACACATTAGAAGCAATGCAAGAGATGATGAGACAACTAACTTTCCTTACAAAGGACATCTCTAGTCTTCACGATCCTGGAAAACATAGAAACCTTTATGGACCTAAGCCCTACTGGAACAATAATAGGAGGCCCGAGGGAGATAGAAGACGAACCGGGTATCCAGAGAGATTTGAGAGGAAGAATGTTAACTGTTGTGATAAAAATGAAGAATAACCCTCTAACACTAGTTATCATGACGACCAACCAAACAACATCAACTAGATTAATGACTTATCCTTTGATGATGGGTTTGGAAGAATTCTCTTAGAAGAGGAGCCATGGGAGCATGAAGAGGATTTTGTTGATGAACTTGATCCCTCATTTTTTACTATAGATATCTCTGAAGTAAAGGAACAACCACAGATTAGAATCTATAAACAAAGACTTGACCCCCAACCTTCTTTCCTAGAAAAATGTGAAGAAGATCATGAAGATAGAAAGGAAGAAGAAGATCTTGCCTTAGAATATTTTAATCTGAATATTAATATAACAAAATAATTAAGCAAGATAATGTGTAATATCCCTGTCACTAAGATAATGAAGGTGCCCTCAGTAAGAATCCAAGTAGAGGAGTTCTTTGAAATCATTGGCCAAGAAAAGGATCCCGAGGTTGTGTTAGAGACCTTTCACATAGAAATTCCTAGTGGGATGAAACCTAGCAAAGATGAAAAATATCCACCTGTTAACATCTAGTCTGCAATATATGAAAGAAAGAACGGTGCTCACCCTCCCTTTTAGCTAACCTTACACATTAAGAACATGTTCCTGCATAATTGCATGTTGGATTTTGGAGAAGCTATGAATGTAATGCCCGTACATGTCATGAAGGAAATGAGATTGGAAGTAACTAGGACTTATGGAAATGTTTGTGGCATACAATCTAGGTGAGTGTCATCCTATGGTTTAATAAAAAACCTTAGGGCTGATCTGTTTTCATGCTCAGACATCTCCACTATGATGGATGTAGTTGTTATTGACTTGCCCCCAGTGTATGGAATGCTTTTATCTAGAAAGTGGGAAGTTGGTCTAGGTGGATACCTCATGATGGATTTATCGTATCTTTGTGTCTGAAACTATGATGGTGCTTTAATTAGGATTAATGGATAATATTTCTATGAAAAATGTTATATTTTTATCATTCAAGCTAGCATTATGATTTTAGGATCTTATCTGAGACAATAACATGAACATAAATAAAACACAAGAGACAATGAACATAAATATTTTCCTTGGGGAAACCATAAAGGAGAAAAACCTACAACTTCCTCAGAGATAGAATCAGCACCAAAAGAAAATCCCCAAAAATAGTAAGATGATCTCCCGACAACAGTATTCTCTCTGTTTCTTGTCCCAGCAACTTCTTCTCTCACTCATGCACCCCAGTGAGTGTGTGTGTGTGTGATAAATAGAGAGGCTCACTCTCTATTTATATTCTTTCATTCACTTAATGTCCACTCCAACATGTCGGCCTCACTTAACAATTACTTACTAGAGCTGACATCTCTAGGAGAGTCTAATAACCCTAGTACCCCATAACTTGTGGGAACTTTGCCCCTCTAACCAACAAGGAGGGTTATCCTTAACACAATGGTGGGGACTATTGCCCCAACTTACAATAATTCACCTAGGGCTGACTTCTCTAGGATAGTATAATAAACCCAAGGCCCCACAACTACGGGGACTTTAACCCTTGATCAATAGGAGGGTTACCCACAATGACTTGACATGACTTGTTTACATTATATAAACTCTCGATTGGAACATCAGGGCATGAAATGAATCAATTAAATTACAAACACTTCTCAGAACAAACATTGGGGTACAATAGATAAGATATACAAGTGAATACATTCTGAAGTTACAATTACATCAACACTTCCTCTTAACTAGGAAGGTATTCTCTCGATAGAATTTATCAGCAGAAGTATTCTTCTCTGTATCATCTAAATCATTGTCAAGTTCTTGTCATATTCATCTTCAAGTCATCTTCTTCTTCAAGTCGTCTTCATCACTGGATCTGGATCATCACTCAATCTAGAGCATCTCTGGTTCTGGAACATCTCTGCTGGATCATCATCACAGGTGTTATCTCTTGATTCTTCTCATCACAGGAAGTTCTACAGAGCCAACCCTTTTTCATGCTGGTTGTAGGCCTATCCTCCATGCAAGTATTCTTCAGCACTTATATCTAACCCTAAGTCAGAATGGACCACCCAGCACTTACGTCTGATCATGAGAGGAACACATCCAACACCATGTTAGAAAGGCATGCCCAACACTCACATCTAACCATGAGAGGAAGCAATCTAGTCATCTATGTCAGAAAGGCTTAGCACTCACAGCTGACCATGAGAAGAACCAATCCAGTCATATATGTCAAAAATGCCTAGCAGTTACATTCGACCATGCAAGGAACCAATCCTACCTACATGTCAAAAGGGATCTGCACTTACATCTGACCATGCAAGGAACCAATCCAACATGTTAGAAGGGCTCTGCACTTATATCTGATCATGTAGGAACCAATCCTATAGTCACATCATAAAGGCTCTGCACTTATATATGATCATGTAGGAACCAATCCTACAGTTACATCAGAATGACCCTCAGTCCTAGACGAAGTATTCCTGGTAACTGACCAGGTGCCTCCATTCCAAGAATGACATCCAAAACTTATATCTGATCATGTAGGAACCAATCCTAGAGTCACATTAGAATGGCTCAGCACTCATATCTGACATGCGAGGAACCAATCCTCTCATCATGATAGAATGGATCAGTCCTTACATTTGACCATGGAAGGAACCAATCCTCTCACCATGTCATAATGGTTCATGGACTCATCACTTCCCCTTGGAGAGAACCTCAATCTGGAGAACACCAAGCTTCTCCCTGAAGTACTCAAACTTCACTCTGGCTAATGGCTTAGTCAACACATCATCTATTTATTCATCCATCGCAACATACTGGAGCTTCATTGCTCCTTTCTGCACAATATCCCTGATATAGTGGTACTTGATCTCGATATGCTTTGACTTGTCATGGAACACCGGGTTATCCAACAACTTCACACAACTCTAGTTGTCACAATATATACAAGTAGCATCCAACGAGAGATCAAATAAATTAGATAGTAGCTTCCTCAACCATACTGCCTCACAACTAGATGAACAAGTTGTGACATACTCTGCTTTAGTTGTACTTAGTGCCACATAGGATTGCTTCCTACTAAACCAAGAGATCACAACTGATCCCATACTGAAGCAACACCATGAAGTGCTCTTCCTATCGATGGCACTGCGTTTCCAATTTGAATCAACATAACCCTCTAGGTTAATATTCTGATTCACCTCATACTTGAGCCCATAATCAACTATACACCTTAGGTACCTCAGAAATTGAACATGTCTCAGATCTGTCAGGAACTGCCTCAAGGTGTTCACATCAAAGCAAATATCTAGTCTCGTGTTCATCAGGTACATCAAGGACCCAATCATCTGATGATACATCATAGCATCAACTGACTTTGATGAAGCATTTATCAATAGCTTTAGGTTTGATGCCATAGGTGTGGTCATGGCCTTGCAATCCATCATCCTGAATCTCTTCAGGATCTCTACCATATACTTCCCTTATCTCAGGGAAATTCCATCTGCATTCTGCCATACCTCCATGCCTATAAAATAGTGCATCATATCCAAGTCCTTCATTTCAAACTCGGCAACAAGCTTCCTATTGAAAATTTAATGAGTTCCTATTTTCTGTCAGGAACAAGTCATCGACATATAATAGGAGCATCACTGGTCTTCCACCTTCAACCTTGAAGCAAAGGTTGGAATCTGCTTTACTCTTAGTAAATCCTAGAGTCATCGGTAATCTGTCCATCCTGTTTTACCATGTCTAACCTCAGGATCTTCTACAGTCACTCCCTCTGTTTTTTGTACTCTATGCATTGAAACATTCTGTACTAGAGTGACAAGTAGCTTCCCTTGCTACTAATATTCTATGTATCCATCTAGGATCACTGGATACCAAAATCCTCTATCTTGAACCTTTTCAAAATTTCTTGTCGCACACATCTATGAGCTTGTCATCCTCTATAGACTTTCATCTTCAATTTTGTAGCAAAGGTTCATATCTTCATCAATATCCTCATGTATGTGTTATCCCATGGGTGTCTTATGAGGTTGTACAATTCCTTCTTTCATTTGCACACATGATTCTACCTGTCATGTGTCTAAACTCCCACCGGCTGGAAATGTCTCTTCGTAGTCTATGCCTTCTTTTTGTTAGAAGCCTCATGCTACAAATCTTTCCTTGTATCCCATGATGTTTCCATCTACTACATGATGGAACTACGAACTTCCCTTCACATATCAATACTGTATCCTAGACATCATTCTTGTTGAACTAGTCTTCCCTTTCTTCTTGCTCACTTCTTCATAGCTGGAAGGTTCTACATAAATGATGTTGCTGCATTCGTCATTTTATTCTTCCTCTTGAACTATCGTCACTTGTTCTACGGAACAAGTCTCATCCTTCTTTTCTTGTAGGTTATTTTACGCGATCTTTCCTACAAGTCAAATGCATTAGTTGTATGGTTAGAAACATTTCATAAGGAATATTCATAATGGAAAATGATCATGCAACTATTTTAGCCAATACAACATTCATACATATCTCACAAAACTTTTCTAGATGCCTTCCATCTCTAACAGGACAACATTGAGATTGTGCACTAATCCAATATGTCAGCAAAGAGGTTTCATTCTAGATAAGTAGCAATGGATAGTTGTATAGCACCATGAGCTACTTACCCATCACATGGATATTAGTAGTATACTGTCATTAATGCAAACATTCTATTATGCATAATACATCAACTGAATATAAACAAATGCATAACAAAAACAATATCATGAAATACAATTGAATACTTATCTTTTTTGTTTCATGGGTAGACTCCTTCTTTCAGCTTCATCATCTTCTTCATTCATAACAACATCATTTCTTATCCAAATGCTCAACATGGATAAGAGGCTCTTCAAGAATTGAGTCCTTCTTATTCCTCATTGCTTGAGGGATCTTCTTTGGATGGTGATATCTTGATCTTCAACTGCTCCCATCTTCTCTTCTCTTATTATGAGTCGAGCTTCTTCTTCTTCCCAGAGTCTGCTGAAATTAATCACTTCCTTCTGGCACACATTCCTCACATGAAGGAATCCCATGATCCTGGGATGTCATTCAAGTTGGCTGTCACTACTTCTACATTCTCCACTTCTTCTTCTACCACTTCAATTTGTTCTTTGAGTTGAGAGACCCTTGTAAAGTATGACTGTATGGTCTCTACATTCTGGATCTTCACATTCTTCAACTGGTTTCTTAAGGTCATCTTCCGATATGTGTTCTTCCCTTCAAATAGCTTGGCCAAGGAATCAAACATCTCTTTCAGTGTCTTTAGGGAAGACACTTGTGGTACAATGTGATTTATTATTGAATCAACAATGATCTTCTTGGCCTTGACCAAGTTCTTCTTGTGTAAGGCTTCTAGCCTCATTTCCCTTTGGAACTAGAACCTCTCTACTTATGTGGGTGTCCAATTCATTTCCTTCAAGAAATAATGAGATCCTATACTTCCATGCTTGGAAGTTGTCAACTTCACCAAGATTACCATCAAGCTAATGTGATAGGTCCCTTTGAAAAGAGAACCTCAAATGAAAATAACAAAATATTAGATCTTACTGATTTGAGGTGTCTATCCTAGTTCTGGAGCTGGCTCATCTAGGGTTTGTTAGAGAAACCCTAATTTCCAAAACTCAGAATGTTTTAGACATTATTGGCTAGAAATATAGACCTATTTAAGGTGAGCTATCCAATGTACTCCTTTTCTGAAAACAGTGGAGGGAAACTCCTAGAACAGGAAGCCCTAGTTTTCCAATTTCTTCTGCAGATATTCCTGATACTGTTTCTATGGTATCTCATAAATTACTACTCCTCTATGTATAAAAATTTGTATCGAGGTATCCTATCCATTCCATTTTCCAAAACCATAGGTTTCATCATAATTGGTTCCACCAATTGGGACTTATGAGCATTTTCCCAAGGTGACCTGTTTCTGGACTACTCAACATATAGAAGTTGTATAGACTGCAATGTGTCATTGTTTTATCTTTTGGGTCTAAAACTTGGACCACATAACTTACAATCCATGCCCTTTCTATGACATCTTCATATATTTCATTTGGACCTTTGTATCCCAAGATATATCAATTCTCCCTAGGTATCCTGTTTGGGGATGAATCCTGGGAGAGGCTGGAACCCTAACTTTGAGGGATCATATCTCCTAGAATATAGTGAATATAAGCCTAACATTTGGAAATAGTGTAAATCAGGATTTCATATTCGGCTTGTGAAATTTGTAGCTCCTGATCCTTCTCCAATCCCAAGATATAGAGAATGTACCAAGCCTTATCAGTTTTAGTATTTTAGGGTTTTTCCAACCCATGGTCAAACTAGGGTTTGAATTTCTGAGAGTTATACCCAACCAAAAATCTTGAGCCAGGTATATAAACTTCAATTTTGATGAGGAGATAAATCCTATGCTAGGCTCAATAAAAAATTCTTCTTCTGTAAGAATCCCTAATTTCCCGCATCAAAAACTGAAAATGTCCGAAATCGAATTCCGCTTCGGCATAAAGATGCACCCTTCAATGGAGAGTCAACCTAGAATACTTTTACTGATGGATTGTGGAGAGAGACCCAAAAAGTAAGAAGCCCTAGCTTTTTCAATTGCATAATGTCTTCTTCTCAGGTTAGCTCTGATACCATGTTATATTTTTATCATTCAAGCTAGCATTATGATCTTAGGATCTTATCTAAGAGAATAAGATGCACAATAATAAAACACAAGAGACAATGAACACAAAGATTTTCCTCGGGGAAACCATAAAGGAAAAAACCCTGCAACTTCCTCAGAAATAGAATCAACACCAAAAGAAAATCCCTAAAAATAGTATGATGATCTCCTGACAGTAGTAGTCTTTATCTTTCTTGTCCCAACGGCTTCTTCTCTCACTCATGCGCCCCAGTGAGTGAGTGTGTGTGTGATAAATAGAGAGGCTCACTCTCTATTTATATTCTTTCATTCACTTAATTTCCACTCCAAGATGTCAGACTCACTTAACAATTACTTGTTAGATTTTCAACATTTAAGCTAGCCTTATGATAAGATCTTTTCACTGAGAGAATAACAAGCACAACAATCACATAAGCACATCACAAGAGACAAGAGACACAAAGATTTTAGGAGGGGAAAACATAAATGGAGAAAACCCCTCAACTTCCTCCAAGATAGTATCACCACAAGATGTGAACCCAAAATAGTAAGATGACCTCCCTTCACAACAGCAACCTTCTGTCTTCTGTCAAGCCCAAGAATTTCCTTCT
>LPNX010295517.1:119712-156496 GCA_001517045.1 Pseudotsuga menziesii
AGTTCTTCATATTTCTCATTGCTTGAGGGATCTTCTTTGGATGGGAAGAGCTTGATCTTCAGTTGCTCCCATATTCTCTTCTCTTCTTATGATTCAAGATTCTTCTTCTTCACGGAGTCTTCTGAAAGTAATCACTTCCTTCTGGAACACATTCCTTGAATGAATGAATTCTACGATCCTGGGAGGCTATTCAAGGTGTTCATCACCACTTCTGCATTCTTCACCGCTTCAAGTTGTTCTTGATTTGAGAGACTCTTATGACTGCATGGTCTCTACATTCCGGATCTTCACATTCTTCAACTAGTTTCTTTAGGTCATATTCTGATTTTGTTCTTCCCTTCAAATAGCTTGAAATTCAGGAAGACCTTCAACAACATTGCTTGCAATAGGTAGTGCTCTGTAATGCACATGTGCAAGCCTTCTATGCCAAAGCTCATTTGGATCTACATGGATCAAGGCTTGTTCTGGATGGCCCTTCAATTCATACAAGCCTCCTTCTTGTTCTCCAATCACTAACGCATCATCGATAGTCTCTCCTTTTGGCCACATGATGATTTGACCATCTATGAATGCAGCCCTCATTCCTTTTGCATCAATGCTGAAATGGAGAGAAGGTTCTTCTTCAATCCTAGCACAAACAATACTTCTTTCATTGTTAGAGACTTACCAGAGTATAGCTTGTATGAAGGTTCCCCACTACCTTTTATTGGATATTGGTAGTCATCTACAAGTTTCACCTTGTGAGGTGATTCATGTTCTGATAGTCGTACAAAGGATTCCTTGAATCCCATCATATGTTTGGAAGCCCCAATTTCTATAAGCCAATCATCACTTCCATGAGTAATGTTACCTATGAGAGCTGATATTAGAACATATTCATCCTCGCTTGAAGAATCTTCTCTTTCATATCTGGATCTCTTTCTGGATGGTTCATCATCCTCTGCAGCATGAGCATGATTTCTTCTTTGGCCTCGTCTCCCTCTGAAACTGGAACCTCCATACTCATGTAGGTGTCCAATCCATTTTCTTCAGAGAGATCATATACTTCCAAGTTTGGAAGTTGTCAACTTCCGCAAGCTTTTAAATAAGATGATGTGATATATCATATTGAAATGAGAACCTCAAATGGAAATAGCAAAGGATTAGATCTTACCGATTTGAGGTGTCCGTCCTCGTCCCGGAGTTCATTGATCTAGGGTTTGTCACAGAAACCCTAATTTTCAAAACTTGGAATCTTTCAGATCTGATTGGATGAATAGATAGATCTCTTTAAATGGAGCTGTCCAATGTACTCCTTTTCTGAAAACAGTGGAGGGAAGCTCCTGGAACAGGAAGCCCTAATTTACTGATTTCTTTTGCAGAAATTCCTATTACTGTTTCTGTAATATCTCTGAACTTAATGATCCTCTATGTCTAAAATTTATTACTGAGGTAACCTCGCATGTCCCTGATCCAACACCATAGGTTTCATCAGAATTGGTTTCACCATTTGGGATTTATCATCCTTTTCCCAAGGTGACCTGTTACTGGACTGTTCAGAACAACGAAGTTGTATGGCCTACCACGTGTCACTGGTTCATCTTCTGAGTCTGATATTCGGACCATAGAACGTACAGTCCATTCCATTTCTAGAAAATCTTTAGTAATTCCATTTGGACCTCTGTAGCCCAAGATATTGCAGATCTCCCCAGGTGTCTTGTTTATGGATGATTTCTGGAAGAGGATGGAACCCTGACTTGGAGAGATCATATCTCCCAGAATATAGCGAATAAGAGGCTGAACTTTGGAAAAAGTGTTCATCAGGATTTTATCTTCAGCCCCTGCAATTTTCAGCTTCTGAAACTTCGCCAATATTGGAAAATAGCGACTGTACCAAAACTTAGCATTTTTAGTATTTAGGGTTTCTCCTAGCTCAGGGTCAAACTAGGGTTTGACTTTCCCGGAGTTTCACCCAACCAAATTTATTGATCCAGGTCTCTAAATTTAGGTTTTGATGAGGAGAAAAATCCTATGCTAGTCTCACTCAAAAAATTCCTCTTCTGTAGAAAGCCCTAATTTTCACATCAAAACTGAAAATGCTTGAAATTGAATTCCGCATCGACAGAAAGATGCACCCTTCAATGGAGAGTCATCCTAGCATACTTGTGATGAAAATATGTGGAGGAATATCCATAAAATAGGAAGCCTAGTTCCTATAGCTGCACAATGTCTTCTTCTCAGGTTAGCTCTGATACCATGTTAGATTTTCAACATTTAAGCTAGCATTATGATAAGATCTTTTCACTGAGAGAATAACAAGCACAGCAATCACATAAGCACATCACAAGAGACAAGAGACACAAAGATTTTAGGAGGGGAAACCATAAATGGAGAAAACCCCTCAACTTCCTATAATATAGTATCACCACAAGATGTGAACCCAAAACAATAAGATGACCTCCCTTCACAATAGCAGCCTTCTGTCTTCTGTCAAGCCCAAGAATTTCCTTCTCCAAAAGNAACATTACTTACTAGAGTGGACATCTCTAGGAGAGTCTAATAACCCTAGTGCCCCACAACTTGTGGGGAATTTTCCCCTCCGACCAACAAGGAGGGTTATCCTTAACACAATGGTGGGGACTATTGCCCCGAATTACAATAACTCAACTAGGGAAACTTCTATAGAATATTCTAATAACCCTAGGGCCCCACAACTACAGGGACTTTAACCCTTAATCAATAGGAGGGTTACCCACAATGACTTGACATGACTTGTTCACATTATAGAAACTCCTGATCAGACATCAGGGCATGACATGACTCAATTACATTACAAACACTTCCTGGAATAAACGTCGGGGTACAATACACAAGATATACAAGTGAATACATTCCAAAGTTACAATTAGATCAACAAAAATCATCTGGAGACTTTTGAGGAGGGGATTAAAAACACATATGGGGATGAGTTAGTGAATAATGCTAAATATAATATTGTCGAAGATGAAGATTGGGAGTATGGACAACCTAAACACATGTTCATGGAAACAAAAGATTATGATTCTTCTTATGAAGAAGTTAAGATGGCTGAAATGGATAGGGGAATTAACTTAGAGATGCCTAGAAATGAGTGCTCAGAGGAATTGGAAGAATTGAGAGGAAATGAAAAAAAATGAAGTAAATCCAGATCAAAATCCTACACTTGAAGATGATGAAAATGATGATTCCAGACATATTGAAAGAATTCCTCATAGATTAAATGAATGGTTTACTTTAACTGACCATAATAGAGAAAGGGAAATCTAGGGGCTTGTACCTATTTACCCATGGGAAAACCATCCGGGGTCAGCTAGTGTAGTAGATGCTGATGACGAAGCAAATAAATCCCATTATCCTGATGTTGGGTCATTATCTCATTTTTATTTAGAAGATGGTAACCTAACTCAAGTCTATGATAACTCTCTAAGTTGGAAAGAGGATGCTTTAATAAATGATGCACCTGAAGGAGAGTTTAATCTTAACAACCTTTCTATGTTTCAAACTCCTTCAGTTTCTCCAAACAATTCTTTATCTGCATATCCTCTCATACCTAATTTCCTTATTCCACCTGAGTCATCTAGTCATAACACTCTTGATCTATCTCACATGCCTATTTCTTTGACATCTCAGTCTGAAGTAGTCACAACCGAGATAGAAAATATGCACATTTATGTTCCTATAGGGGAAGGCTCTAGCCATAACACTATTATATCCCATATGCCTCATCCCTGGGAAGAAGATATAGAATTTTGGACTGTTTGTGAAATTGTCAAACATGTAATGTCTCCTCATGATAAAAGGACTAATACAAGTATCCAGGAGACGAGGAGAGAGGTTAGAGAGATCGTAGTTGGTAGGGTTTGTTCCCATTGATGGTGGTCCACCCATATTTAATGCAGTTCCTTCCAGGAGGAGCTCAAGGATTATCACCCCACAACTGCAAAACCTTGTTGATGTCCATCTCATGCCTATACGTAACATTGAAGTTGTTCTTGAATCAGTGAATAGGAATAGATTTCCCATAGGAATTCAAGTCCTTATTCCAAACCACTTACTACATATCCGATTAGGGCAAGCTGATGAAATTTGGGTTGGACTTTTTTCCATTAAGCATTGCATAGGTGACATGTGTTTTCTTGTTACTGGTACTAGATGAAAAATATTACTTCCTATCAACCAAAGGGATTTGAGGGGTTACATCCCTGACCCCACTTATCTTTGAGTCTTTTCTTACCTAGTAGGGTAGAGTAGGTAGGACCAGAATAAGCCCTTGATGGGAAGCAATGTACCCTATTAGTCTTGCACCTTTTGTTTTTTCCTCAAGCTTGCTTCTTCAAATTTCTTAGTGTAGTTTTCAGTCTTGGCATTTTCTTTTTCTACACAATAAAAAAACAAACTTTTTCTTAAAAGTTATGGTTATAGACTAGATTTAATTTTTGCTTTCCAGTTTCAGTACTTTATTTTATCCACACCGTTTGCTGACGACCGGTGTGTGAGTTTTGTATAGCTCTCAACATTTTGTAGGTAGTTGGTGACATTTTGGCAGCAGTTGCAGAGTTGGAAGGATTGATTGAGGATGCTAGTAGAAGAGTGTGAAGACCAGATATTCTAAGGTTCTCAAGCACTATATTCAGTAGATCACTTGTCCCAACTGGAGCTAGATGTTATCACATATATAGTAGTCAGGCTACCATACACTATTTTTAAGATTTCAGTACATTTCCAGTTTCCTTACATATGAGATGCTGAGATGAGCATTTATGATGGATCATATTTTGATTTATGGACTATAGTACTATCCCATGCCATGACTGAGTCTCATGACACTCAGATTTGAGGAATGATGTAGTGATTTTAGCCATTTGCATAGCAGTTATTGATGCCCAGAGTTGTGTCAATGTTTTCTCATTGGACTGATGCGATTTTAGATGGATTGTTTACACGATTATGAATCATCTTATATTATCTTGTGTTATGGTTAACATTGCTCTTATACTCATTCTTGTGACATGTATTAGAATTTAGTATCATGATCTGGTGTTCATATAGATATGTGGACTTGGATGAATTAATATTATGCATTAATGTCCTTACTCAGACTTGGAAGTTCTTGATCTATACTCATTAGTTTTAACCCTCCTTATAGAGAATAGAGGTAGACATTCCCACCATAATTTGGCTTGCTAGTGTTGGTTTCATCATTCATTATCTCCATCCATCCATTACCTTCCAATTAAGTTTATGATTCGACTTACTACTTGAATTATGGCATGGAGGACCTTTCCCCACTATAGCCTCTATGATTGGATAATCCTCCCTGTTTATTTGTGTCTTGGCTCTGAGTTGCCTAAGTTGTGTTAGATAACCCGAAGCAAGTAGTGCTGCCATCAATACAATGGGTTTGGAAATGAGGGATATCTTATGAAAATCCCATTCATGAAAAGTAGTGTTTTTAAACATACATGAATGGAAGGCTATCCTAATGAAATTGGATTTGAAGTAAAATGAAAAGAATATCTTAACACATTCATGAAATTTAGTGTTTTTTCAACATACATGAATACATCAAGCAGAAATGAAATGAATATCTTATGAAAATCCCATTCATGAAAAGTAGTGTTTTTAAACATACGTGAATGCAAGGCTACCCTAATGAAATCGGATTTGAAGTAAAATGAAAAGAATATCTTAAAACATTCATGAAATTTAGTGTTTTTTCAACATACATGAATACATCAAGCCTAAATAATAAGAAATCCATGTAAGAAAAACATGGACCAAGCCTATGGAAAATCAAAGGCCTAAAAAGAAATGATTCCTAAAACATTATATCTAAGGATTGCTAGCCTTACTTGTATTGAGTTGGATTGTGAGCATTTGTCACAGTGAATAAACACCTCTAAAATAAATCACCCATTTGTGAGACACTGCCATCCCCTGTGTTGTTTTTTGTCCATCATATGCTAGAGTAAGCTTCCCTTTCCCGTATCTAAAGTGTCACAATGTCAAGATGGTACTCACCCTGAAGTGAGTATGGTCTTGAAAGTTTGGTCTGAGTCATAGCTAATAAATGAAATTCTTTATATATGGTTGATACATCGCTAGTGAAATGATTACTAATTTTAATAAGTTTTATTTGAATGATTTGTAGAGCATGTCTTGACTTATGAACACTTGCAGCAGATGGATGCTAGCTTGAGTTATATTACTGGTTGTATGGTCATTTACAAGTTATTATTCTATCTATCTGGATGTTGTAGATGATCATACATATACCTATAGAGGGTATGAGTATACACCTTAGATGAATTTGAACTCTTCGAGTCCAGTGACACGGCTTGTTTTCAGTTATGGGTAGTTGCAGAGATGATTTGGCTCGGTGTACCTTTCTGGTGTAGTTTTGCTTTACTAGATGACATGTCTAAGAAGGGAGATGATTTTGTTGGATCTTCTAGGGTGTTGCATGTGGAATGGGGGGAATAGACACTTGTTTGTACCATATTATCCCCCTCCCAGGGATCCTGGAGGGCTCAGTTGGATAGCGCAGGCACCCTAGGAGGTTGTTTTTGGCATATCACATTTCTTGAGGCAGATTAAAAAATAATTAAATGGCTACTGAAGAATTCGATTTGGGCTACTAAGGCAAGGAAATGGCATGGTATGATTTATGATGATGAGGGTGATGTTTTCCACTTCTTCTCCAGTAGTTGCAGCACTTGGATGGGCCCACATCTATTTTTCGGGTATATTATATTATTTTTTGGAGATTTTGGAGGCTCACAGTTTCCTCAAGGAGGCACAATTTCACATTTAAAAAATTATATTATTTTTATTGTGCCATGGGGACACCCAAAGGGATTTAGATAACACTCCCTGGACCCACCATGTGCTTCATTTATTTTTTGTTGAGTGGGTCCCCTCTCCTAAGGTGATTTAGTCCACTTTTATATTATATTATGCAATTGATCCATGTCTTGTATGTTGAGCTCATCTCAACCATTGATTAGAACATTTGTATCTTTTAATATTAGCCACCCATTTGAAAAGTGGTTATGATTTTGGTTCTCTCATTCCTATTTAAAGGAGAAATATTCTCATTTGTAAGGGATCTGTTGGCTCTTGGATTTGGATAAATAGAAAAATTTTTCTTGTGGATATTTTTGGATCTCCTTTGCATCTGGTGTTCTTCGATTGTGATTGGAAAATATTTTTCTTCCTAGAATTTGGGAAATTTTTGTGACATCTATATATTTTTTGGGAATCATTGTCTTATCTACAAGAGGGTGACTTTAGCTTGGGAATTTTCACAGGGTCTCCTAAACTTGCTTGGATTGGTTTTGCTTGTATCAGGGGGTTTTCATTAGCATCATTGTGATGTATGATTGCATCTTGCTATTTTTTTGTAGCATTTTATTTTTTCTCATGATGCAACAAATTGATATAGTTGATGTTTGTTGTGCGAGAGAGAGGAGGCATTGGCTTCTTGGGGCAAAACGATGGACTTAGAACTCACTCAAAAGTTATCAAATTGATCGAGATAGCATGGATCATCATCATCAAGGAATATAAAAGTTTTTCCAAGTAATATCTGTAGGTTAGTGATATTCATCCCTGGTTTTAATCCATTGACATGCATACTCCTTTTTATTTTTCAAAACCCTAAAAATATAAAAAAACCAAAAATATTAAAGATCAAATCGCTTGATCTCGAGACGAACCTTTTTTGGGTTTCATAGATTGGGTCATTCCCTAAAGGAATCTTCATCAACGCTGAGATAGAAGTGAACAAGCTTCCCTAGATCTGAAAAGCTAGTTTCCAAACCCTAGCGCTATCATCGATGCTACAAAGTTTTCCCATGATTTGATTTTTCCAGAAAAATACCTTTTTGGGTTTGTAGATTGGGCTAAATCCCAGGTGGGTCTCCTCCAATACTAGGAATAAAGTGACTCCATTTCCCTAGAACTAATAGGCATTGATCTCCAACCCTTGCACTACCCCTTCTTTTGCCTCTTTTCCTTGTAGTTTGACCTCTTCCTAGGTGAATCGAGTGCTTTGACATTGTCATATCTTCCTTTGAGTCTATCCATCAGTACTAGATAGCCCCAATCATGTTCCTCCCCTCCTTGCATTGGTTATGTTTCCAAAGGTAGTGGATATCTTCACCTCCAGCTAGTATCTTAATCCCAGAACTAGTATTTACCTCATAGGGTACCTATGTTCCAGCTTTGGATCAAATATCATATCATATAAATCTTGATCCAAAGCCTTGGTTCACTTAGTGACATCATCCATAGATCTAGGGTTTCCAACATCTTGCACCTTACGTACCTCAAGTCCACTTGATCTAATTCGGTGTCTAGGTTTGGTCTCTCCCGTCGGGAGTAGATCTGGGTCTCCCCTTTTGTTGTCTTGGGCTATGATAACATAAAGTGAAGACTTCCTCGATTGGCCTGAAAACCATTCAAATGGAAGTCGAGCCAATCTTGGTTTGACCTCCTTAGTTGCATGTCCTTCTACCATCCATCCTGGATCCATCTCACATAGGAAACTAGAAGGTTGGTGATAACAACACCTTTTCGCAAAAGGGCATGACTATTTACTTTATATAGTCTTTTGATTAATAATAAATTAATATTAATATTAATTTATTATTTTATTGTTATAGAGTCACTCCCAATACCCTAGTATCAAGTTGTCATCTTTCTAAAGAAATACGTAACTTGTGAAGGAAGGTACCAAATCATTTATATCTTTGACTTTATCCTACTGTCCAATTTAAGCCATAATATATCACTAAATATGCCATTTTATCTCCTAATAGCCCTAAAAATCATGGATCAATATGTAAAATCATATCGACATCCCATATCTTCCCTAACAAATCATGGATTAATCAAATTGTTAGTTTTGAGGGCCCTTGCACATCAAAATTTAACATGGGAACAATTTTTTCCAATGGCAAGGGTAGACCGGGAACCTATATTGGAAATAGAAGGTATTGGGGAAGAAAGTGATGAGTGAATATCCTCAAGTTCATCTATGGAGAGGGATGCAATGTTGACATACCAATTGAAGAATGTTTAAGAGGAAGGTGTGAGAGAAGTTACAACAGCAGAAGCTGAAACTGGAGCAGTTGTAGAAGCTGCGATAGTAGAAGATGTAACTATGGATGATGCAATGGCATAGGTAGGAAATTATACAAAGGAAATATAAGGTGGGGATTTAGAAGTACGGAACGTTGAATCCTCACCTAAAATCAGGGGAACCATAATTTAGGAGGAGGAATTTCTTTCTGAAACTAGGAAAGTTAGTGAATTGTCCATCCCTGCTTTTGAAAATGTGGAAATTCTTGTGTCACATAGAAGAAGGAAAATACCAATTTTTAAGGGCCATACATCTATCCTACAAAGAGGAGAAGGAATAGGGATTCTACTGTGGAATAAGAAGTACATGTAATAGGGGAAAATATTAAAATTCCTATTCTAAAACCCTTACCATTCACCGTGACAAAAGAACCTACTGCAAGTAAACCTCAAATTGAAAATTTACTTTTTGAGAATGAACTATCAAGGGAATAAGTACAAATTCTCGAAGATGAAGTACATAGGTTGATATAATCTTTCAAAAATTAGATGATGCAAAGCTTAAACACCTTGGTTGAAGCTACGGACCAGTTGGAGAATCCACCTTCTGTTTTGAAGGATGGTGAGCATGATGAACTAATATGCCCTGAATGTGGAGAAATATTCAAATTTGTATGGTATAGAGTTACAATGGTGGATCTAACATCATGGAAATTATCACAAGCAAGGCAGGGGGGAGAAGAAATAACTCAAGGAGAATCGATGGAAGAAAGGAATCCAAGGCTGAGCATAAACCCTAATCAGGAATTGCAAGAACAAGAGGAAATGTTGTCCCAACAGTCAAAGGACATTAAATTGATTCCATATCAGTATCATCAATCTGAGGACATTGAATTGATGCAGGATCAGTCTCAACGATTAGGGGATGCATAAATCATTTAAGAGAAATATCCACAGCCTAAAATCATTGAAATAATTGTGGAACAGGAGGCTGTTACAAAAGAACCAACACTCTAAGGATTTGACATTGAAGGAGCAGCTCAAACAGTGTGTACTTTGAGTCTATCATAGAAATTGGATGTTTTTACACAAGAACTATCATCTTCAAAATTTTTTGTTGAATTTGCAACTCAAATTGAAGTTGTTGGGGCTAAAACACAGAAAAGGGATGCTGCTACACAAGAACCAACATTACCAAAATTGTTTATTGAATCAACAACACAAATAGAAGCACCTGGAGCAGGGGTTGAAGTAGAATTTATGTTGGACAAAGGAAAATGATAGAATAAAAGAGGAAAGAAGGAGAAAGACTTGGAAAAGAAGCTCTATATATTGCAACTTGAGCTCAGTAAATGGAAATATATTACTATCATGATGGAGAAAGGAATGATTTCCTTATCTGAACATAGTAGGATTATCCAAGAGCTTAAGGATAAATGGGCTAAGGATCTATCCCAATGGGACAATTAGCAGAAGGAGCTACAGGAACTGAGAAAGATTAAGTTCCTAAAATAAGAAAAATAACAATTGGGTAAGGACATGTACAACCTGATTCAATAATTGATGAGCCGCAGAGCTCCATCCCCATCTTATCCAGTGTTCTTATATGAATAGATGGTTCTGTTTAAAATAAGAGCACTAAAAGAAGGGAGACCCTATCATGTATTTTCAACCCCTAAATTTTTGGATACCTTCATTAAGAGTGATTTTTTGGATCAAAATTTGCTATGTGATTTTTTTTTGCATGAAAGAGCATGCCCTATAGACATCCACTCCAATCCAGTTCCTTATTTGGGAGATATTCATCTAAGATAATTTACTTCATTTGTTACCAATCATATGTATTGGTGGAGAATCATTTAGACCATATAGAAGAATGAAGAGACTTCCACCCTTTGGGTTTGAAGTGAGCCCCAATATCCTACATCATTAATAATTAGGCATATGAGACTATTACAATCTCCTCAGAAGGATATTCAGATGGAAGCCTTCCAACAAGAAGTTGTCTCTTCCTATTTCAAGTTGATCTCTCATTAATATTTCTTTTCAATAGAATGTAGCAGACGCTTGTTCTATTTTTTTGAGAGAAAGATATCCATACTATGTTGAAAACTTTAAATATGCCTTGTCCTAGTTGCGGAGCTATGTTGCATGTATTAAAACTCGTGGACTTAGTTGGATGGGACTGAGATTTAAGTTTCCTATTTTATGGTGGACAGCAAGAAAATACCATAGCATGTAGCAGCTTAATAAGAAGGCAAAAAAATAGTGTCGGGATGATTTAATTGCATGCAACGGGTTCAAGAATCCAAAAGAGCAATATAAATCTTCTTTAAATATTACACATCTCCACTGAAATAGTTTTGAATCAGAATCATATTCAGACTAGTTGGGTCTCAAAATATCCCTTTATTCCTATACCTATCAATGCCTTTTCCCCTGTTTCTCCTTACTTTTCCATACCCCAGGAAGATATATTTCTAGGTTAAGAATATATTTTCAAAGGTATAATCTATTATTGCTTTATTGTAATAATTCCCAATATTGACTATGATTATGAACTTTATCTTTTGATTTGTGCTAACTTATGTCATTTCAATAAAGATAGTTCAAATCCTTCAAGGATTACAGGTGTAGCAACCCGTTGAGACTTAAGGATAAAGGAAATTTTGGTGCCAGCTGTTAATTCCAAGAGTTGGTTCCATGCATTGACGTAGCATCATGAGTATCTCTCCACGCAGTCAGTCAAGACTGGGTATCATTGAGACAGTCACGGCATCTCACCTTCCAATCAGTTGAGTCTATTCGATGCATTCATCACTCGAAGTAATAGCGGAGGCCTGGATGTGAACAACTAAATTCAATTTTATTTTTGGTTGTAACTATTTGTTTTGTAACATGGCATCGTGAAGATCATAGATATTCATAGCTGCCTAATATTAATGGATCTGGATTATATCACCTATGTATAGGTATGGAGAAGTAATTTGAATTGGGGGTTCTTCCATATGTTGTTAGCATTTGATTGTAAGAAGTTGTAACAAAGATTATTGTAACTGTGGTTTTACTTTCCTAGTACATGGAGAAAAAATTATGCATATATTTTTGTTTTAATTTTTGTTAGTTAGCGTCATCTCTATTAGGAGTCCAGGGCTTGACTTCTCACAGAGATCGTCATGTTAATCAGATTCTTTAGTTTTTCTTATGTTAATTTGGTGTGTAAGTACAGTAGGATTATTTATAGCAAGCTGCAAAAGTAGTGGTGTGGTATCCGACTGTGTCAGGTAGTATATTTTTCATTTTATGCAAGTGTGTTATATCATTGTTAGAGTCAAGCTCAACTCTGATTACAACTGTTCATTTTATTTCTTAATATTTTCTTAATTACATGGTTATGGTTTGGGTTACTGTAGTCTGATATATTTAGGGTTTGATTTTTTGCAAAATTATATCTAGTTCATTTATTCATAGATCAGTTAATATTGGATTGATGTCATAGGAAGGTAAAAGTCCCTTGAATTATTAGATGGATGATTTAGATTAGATTTAGAAACGAGTTGAGCTTGGTTGAGCAGTTAGGTAGGATAAATGATTTATATTCATTTGATCAACTGCTTGAGTGTTTATGCATAGTTTTTTCAAGGGGTTGGGGTAAGTTGTGCAGCATCGCAGATGCTGTGGAAGCATAGAAGACAATATGCAAGACGAAGATAGCGCGACAGGTTAAAGATAAACTACTTTTGATTATTTTGTCTCACTTTTTGTACTTGTTGACCATTTTTTGTGGATATTGGTCATTAGTCAGTTAAATCAATTAGGAGTTAGTTAGAAGTGGACCATGAATGTAAAGGTGCAAGACTATATATAGATAGAAGTTAATATCGGGTTAGATAGCATGGAGAGAGACCATTATGTAAGGATTGATAGAAGTTGATATATGTCTAAGATGAATTGTTATCTTTTTTGATCCGTGGGTGATTGTGTAAAAGTAATATGATAAGATGGATGTTGATATGAATTGTTGTTGTCTTCTTTTATATTTTCCTATCTTTCTATTCCTACAAACTCGATGATGAATGCTAATTGAATATGAAATATGGCTCTATGATGCAATGTTTAATATTTATGAATTATGTAATCGGTTTAGATCTGCTTTGACATTGGTATATGTGTTATGAATGAATGATGTGCAATGATGTATGGTTTTAGTTAAAGAAGTTGATCTGATTTGGTTATGGAACTGATGAACTGTCGATGCCACTAACCCTCTTCTATACTGCAGAAACTTGATTTTGTCATCCCTCCCTTGAACATCTCGGGTGAGACCTCATCTGCTCTGTGAGTGTTTTTGGATAGGGTAAAACCCGTCTAGGACGATGCTCAGGGAGATCGTGATGAGTCGAGTGTCGACAGAGGGGACCCTAGTCGAATGGTTTTTGTTGGTTGAGGGTTGATCCAACACATATATTGGGCGTAGTTACCTTTGAAATAAAATACTTCCCTGGGTTGATAACTTATGTTACGGGATTTTTAGTTGTTTAATTAATTAGACAATTAAATTGTCCAACAACATATAGGGCTATTCTTTTATGGTCTAATAAGACCCTCAAGTCACTCTTTTTTTCCTCAGGAAAAAATAATATTATATTTCGAGGAAGTATTATATAATATTATATAATATTATTGTTTGTGAAAATAATAAAATGAAGTTAAAAGAATACAGTTTGAGTAGTTCGGCTCAATGAAAAAAAAAACATTAATAATGAACATTTTACATTTGATGAACATTTTTAATTTAATAATGTAAATTACAATAGAATTCAAGTAAAATAATTGGTAATAAGAGATTACCCGAGGAAACATGGAGAACCACAAAAAAAAAGTATATAAGGTCATCGATCACATCAAAGCACCAATTTTTCTTCTGAAATATCAAAATATTTCACTAGGCTATCTGTAACAAGTTCCAATGGATGAGTGAAATAGCAATAGTAAAAATTAAACACTGCAATTATAAAAATAACAGTGTGAAATGTATAATTCCTTACCATTCATTGAGATCCTCTCTATTTTGAGAATAATTTAATATTCTTGACTGAAAAATCCCAACCACATCAGGTTGGAAGATCTTATGGCCCCTTCCCCCTCATGTCACTCTCAATTCCCCAAACCATATGCATCTACTTGAAAAAAAATTTAGTGCAAATTCATTCATTAAGTAGGAAAAAAAAAACATTCATTAAAACATTCATTCATTAAATAGCCGAAAAAACCATGCATGACATTGTATGATAAAAAATAATTACTCAAAATTTCTTTCATCACTTCTTTTTAGTTTTATTCTCTTTACAAAATGAACAAGAAGCGCATCATTTGGAATTTGTTGTTTGGTTCCTGGTGGTTCATCAACATATTCTGATGTCTCCTTAGTAGACTTCTCGCCACGTGTATCTTGCATCAAGGGGTTCAGAATTGCTGCAATAATGTGAAAATGTTGCATTAATTATATATATATATATAATTACAAGTATTTCATTTAAAAAAAACATTACAAAAGTGTTTCATGTTCTTCATTTTATTTTCCAAGCTTAACCTGTATAGTGTTACCATCTAACATGCTCTGGAGTTGAAATATGGAGAAGTACAATTAATGTTCACCATCTACAATTATCTATACAAAATTGTAGCATATGAATAAATTCATTACCACGAATCAAAGCATGATCTTCGACCAATTGTTGTCCATCATCGACATTAAGCAGATCATTGATTTCCTACTCAAAATAGAATAAATATTTTATGTTAATTTTTTTATAGCAAATAGATTGCATGACAATTAATAATTTTTCATTAAACTATATATGTTTATATATATGTGCACTAGATGGATCACCAGAAGACCGTGTATGCCCAGATAAGATTTTTCGGTATTCAACAATAGCTTCAAAGTCGTGTTGGAAGCCAAGATTCAAGTGTTCCTTAGTGGGAACTACTTTGAATTGTTGATCTTGCATATTTGCTTAAAGTCATTAATTTTACATTTTGCACCGCATTAAAATGAAAATAATTTTCAATTTAATATTTGGATGCATTATCGGGCTTTCAATACTTACAATTTGTGCTTCCAAATTTGAATAACCACCAGGCCCAAGCTTGTGCTAAACAATTTTTTTAGTCTTTTCTTTGTGTCCTTTGATGTGTCTGATAGCCTAAACAAGTGTTGAATTACGTTAGATGTTCCAAATTTGATATAAAAATTAATAATAATAATATTTAGCATTACATTGTGGAAAGTATTGCATACCTCCATGTTCTTGTCAGTATCTTTCCTGCTTTTCTCAGAGCCCTCTCTTTTCCATCTTCCATTAGGGCTTTCCACTCCCTTTATGGAATCATTGGAGGGAACTCATACCTAGGGTTCCTTTCTAGGTGAACCCTATATTGGTCTCAGATAATATTCATATGTTGTCCAACCTTCTTTAGGACCTTTATTGTATCGAAGGTATCGTTTCCGAACAGGCCAACCAATCGATTAGTCATATTATCCTTTAAAATTTTTGTTTGTCTATCTCACCTTGTGTGGATAGTGGGCCTAAAGATCTCCAAGGTCAAATCATTTATATTTTATAAAAAAAATCATTTCCTGCAAAACAATCATGCTATCATTAGTTTTAAAAAAGGTTTTTATCGATATATTACAATCAAATTATAAAAAATAAATTGAACAATGTATAATTACCTGGGATATTCTCTATATTTATTGGAACGAGTTCCTTGTTAACCAAAAATGTTGTCTCTATTGAACCTGTGCTAATGACATGGGAATATACATGAAAGGATGCTTCAAAATCAACATTACTAGAAGGCTCTCTATCCATCCCTTCATCTGCACAATCTGGTGTGCATCGGTCAACAATGGTTGCACTCTCTGTTGGCCTCGGGTGTGTCATGGAATGTGTTTTTGATTGTTCAGTCAAAAAAATGGTGCAGTACATGGTGTACATGGATTCATTTTCTCACTGGGCCCAACACCATCTTCACCACTAGTGTGTGGTTGCATAAAATCCTATAAATACAAACCATTCAATTATAAGTTCACTATCATATAAAAGTACAAATTATAAATTTCTATATGAAGTGATATTATGATTCAAGATTCCACAACTTACTTTCAATGCCTAAGATATCTTTACCACCACTTCAACCTTGGCGTTATTCTCATCTGTCTGCGGAATAATGAATAGAATACGAAGGATATCTGCATTAATTTTTTTCAAGTTATTCTCTATCAACTTAACAGGGTCTAGGGAAGAACCAATGTTAGCATCGTTCAACAAATCATTCACATCAAAATCTATGGATTGTTGTGATGTTGTTTCATAAACCAAATCATTGGTCTGTAACAAAAATATATAAAACATTACTTACGTGTTAAAGCAATAGTGTGAGAAAAAAAATATATTAACAAAACATATTTATCATGATAGATTACTAGAACTACATCTAGGTTTAACTGATGTCTAGATGATGGTGTGGTCTGATCAATAGCTGGGGACTTTCCTCGATCATCCACCTGCAAAAAACAAGTGCACAACATTATCATAATGAAAGCAATTATGCAAACCAAAAAATACATAATAAAAACATTTTATGCTACATTTTATATATGTGTACAATTTTGAAGTATTTAATATGTAGAATTAAATTCAAGTTTACATGTTTCCCTGAGGCTGATATTGTCTGATCAATAGTCAGGTGGCTTCCCCGATCAACACTCTGCATCAAATATAGATAAAATTATATAAACCAAACGGATATAGTTTTGAAAAAATATAACAATAGAACTGTTTGTACATATTAAATTTGTACAATGGCATCAATGTATACTTGCTGCCTTAAGGTAGGTATGGAAACAATGCATTGTGAGGGATGTGTGCCTCACAAAACCTTGCATCAAAAATATAGAAAAAATACCTAACGAAACCAAAATACTCACTAAAATAGTATAATAACATAACATTTTGACGGACTTATACTTGTACTATTACAAAAATGTATACCAATTGCCTCAAGGATGTTGTACTTCTTTGACCAGTTGGCCCTTGATCACCTCCCTGTGAAGTAAACATAGAAAACTTTAATCAAAATTATAACAATATAATAACAAAAATTCCTAAAGATGTTAAAATAATTAATAAAAGGTTGGGTAAATTGTTGGATGTACCACATCCATAGTAACCATGTTTGTATCTACTCGATTCAAATTGTAATTAATAAGCATATCTTCCTTTGCAGATATTGATTTAAGGGAACATAAAAATACATGGTTTCCTTCACACCCCTCAAATATGTAGTTGGGTTTCTTAAGTGTAGAACATGGTTGTGTACTGTTTATAAACCTTGCAATATTTTCAATTGACTTTGGCCTTCCATCAATGTACAATGTTTCTCCTTTATTTTAATCTTTGTCTTTCAGTTGTAAATAATTTTTTGACAACCCATATCTACGCATACTTCGTGTATATTGGACCAGGCGCATCCAATCTATGTATTTGTATGAGGGTCCAACATACTCCATCAATTATGTACATCTGTTGTAACTGACCTTTATGCCATCCATGCAAAAAAACTCCAAACCATGTAATTACGATGGTGCAATTCTATATATTCTCTCATTCACACAAAAAATTGTGTTGAGTTGAGGAAGATCCCAAGGTACCCATTGTTTCACTAGATGTTTGTACCTTAAGGGAACCTCGATGTCTCCTATTGTTGCATCATCATAGAAACATGACCCCCCTCCTACGAGAAAAAAATCAATGTGTTTATTAATTTTTTTTTCTGATATTTTGACATTTAGTTGATATAGCCCTTGTAGACCTACTCGATGTTCAACTTTCCTCTATCCTTCCTAAACTCTCCTCACTTGAGGAAGATAGGTCTGACAAATACCTGTTTGGTTCTACCTGCACCATGGCTAGAAAAAACTTGGCAAATAAGAGAAAAATACCATCATGTTAAAAAAACCTCCAACCAATACCAATTTTAAGATAGAAAAGGATGCACAAGCTAAGATGGATAAATTTTTGTAAATTTTTGTAACGCACAAGCTAAGATTTTGTAACTTTTTTTCAGATGAAATATAGGTGTTCCTTGATATTCATTAGTGAATCAATGGTAGCTTGTACATAGTCCTGGAAATAAGTATTTCCAGACGGGAGTGGAGATAAGTATCAAAATATTTCCTAAGGGGAGGGACATAACCCATAATCCCAAGATGACTGAAGTAGCAATACCACGGGGAGAACATAAGGAACCCAAATAAATTATCCAAGGAGGAATAGAGGGTGGATAAAACACACCCCCAGGGGATCAAAACAAAATCTATATCCCCAACTAAAAAAATAAAGATGCTAATGTATACCATACTTGAAAGAAGCAAAAAAGAGTATGACACATAAATAAAAAATATCTTAAAAGAGTTTTATCATGCCTTCCTCAATGATTTCTCCTTCTAAAATTTTCGAGAAGGAGAGGTGGCCAGCCTTTATATTCAGTGCTTCCTTGGATAAATGGTCTACACTCATAATTTGCTCCATGTAGACATGCCTAAAGTCATATAACCCATGAATTGAAGTCATCGGTAGTGTAGCATATATGTCAGATTTAATGGATATCCGATGACAAATTTCACTAGAGAGATGTCATAAATTCGATGAAGTCTCTTTAATAGAGGTCAGATAACCAATGAAATTATATCATTATTTTGAGGACTTATAAGCATGGCTTGACACTAACACCACTTCCTACTGTCTGTTGACTTGGTACACTCAACTAATACATCAACTTGGTGTAGTTATACTAATACTAAGTATCCGATAGTGTAGTTATAGTATTGTTGGGTGTTAGTGCCAAGGTACTATACTTTAGTTAGTGGTTAGTTTAGTCCTTAGTAGTACTCTATTATGAGACTTCAAAGTTCTAACATAAAACCATATCTCCCTTTTTGTTACACACCCTAACTATGTAGCTATGGTACTACTACATTGCTCCAATGATTGAGATTCCTTTCATCTAGGCTCTCTAACTCTACCATACGTGTGGTGACAAGATCTTCATCAGCCTTAGCATCATGTAGTTCAATGCTAAGTGATGGGACTAATACCTCTTAGGGAAACATAACTTTATCTATATATACCAATGAGTAGGTCATCATGGAGATATGTAATCTCCTCTGAGTGGGACTTTTTAAATTATAATGAAATTTTTGTAAGACCATAGTGTAGGATAGATTGGTGTTCCAATGGTCACCCGAAGAATTAACGGTGTGTTGAAGGATGGATATCAATGTAATATGTGTCGCTCAAACCTACCCATTCTCTGTATATAGTAGGGTGTAGAAAAACTTATTTTTGATGTTATACTTAGCTAGGAGTCTCTCTATATATGTAGATATGAGCTAGCTTCCATTGTCATCCACTAAGGTATAATGGACTATCAAATGAGATATAATTTGGTTTCTAATGAATTTCTCAATAACATGTCCCATGAAACAACTAAGGGGCATGCCCTTTACCAATTTGGTTCAATAGTTAATTATGATAATGATGAACTTGTGGCCGTTATAAAGGTTTCATGTATAGATATGATGAGGCCTAAAACCCACAATAAGAATGGTCAAGGGGATTTGATTGAGATTAAGTCATAGGATGATATATGGTACAAATTCATATAATGCTAGTATAATATGCATTTGATAACATATTTTTTTACATTTTTTTAATAGTGGCTAGTAGTAGCCCATGTACAAGATCTTAGTTAAGGTGGAATGTGACCAAAAGCCCCCCCCATAATGTCCACTATGTGCTTCTTGCAACATAGAGTAAACCTTGGTATAGTTTATGTTGCAAAAGAGGAAACCATTAAAGCTTTTATTTTCATTAAATAATGCTAACATTCTAGGAAGTCAAATGGGCATGTAAAATAAACTTAATTCATCCCATTATTGCAACCAAATATCGTCAGCACATTGAGCCTTATATAGGGTCTGTTTTAGCAGTGTTTGGAGAATAATAATGACACCTAGCAGACACAAATCATCCCTAATATAGATGTAGCCAACACTGAGTTAATTTTGGGAAAATGTGTGGAAACAAATGAGCAATGGAAATGAATCCTAAGAAGTGGATATAATGGTTTCTTGTGTTGTATTCTATTTATTTCACCTACGTCAAATCAGCATGAGATGAGGATGAGGAAGGTTTTTATCACATGTGGGTTCCCATTGTCACTTGGATCAAACCATACCAATTTGGAATCATTCTCTACTGCTATACTATTGAGATGTTCCATTTGGCATCCAACTTTGAGAATTATTGAGGCATGTCATCATTGTTAAATCCTATTTTCACAAGGTTGATCTGCCCTTAGAGGATTGTGAGGTCACTTGCAGCCTTGAAGTGAGATTTGGATTGTTTCTTTGAGAAAAAAAGGAGGTGATGATCATATTGTATGAGATATAATTTACCTTGCAGTAGTGATCAGAGTATCTTGAGCATCTAATATTGGCTATAGAGACCCTATTCATTGACTTGAACACATTATATTCAGGATGGACACCTTCTAAGAGAGTTCCATGAATATTTATCATAGTTAATTTAAGGGCTATACCAAGATATCTAACAATAACACTAGGATGAACAAAATTACAAATGGTTGGAATCCAAGAAAGTGGCTCATCAAAAACAACCAACCAAAAGTAAGTATTATGAACACCAGCCCCAAAGAATTCAAATAAATTTTTGTCAAACAATATCTAGTAGTCAAAATAGAATCTTGCACAACGATCATTGACAAAAGAGATTCACCTACAAAATCATTATTCACCATATCCTCACCCCTTGGGAATGAGACACCTCTAAGATGACCCTACAAGTGAGTTAACACCAAGAGATAAATAGAGGCATCAATAGTCAACAAATCCATCACCTTATAGATCCTAACAAAAAAATAAAAGTGGCCAGAGACTCTGGTGACATCAAGACATATCTTTCAAAAAATCCACCTATTACTTGAAGGGAATCCTAACTTAAAAAATGTATAGGGAGGTTCATAATCCATTCCAAATTGGAATAGTGCATAAGACATTTGAGAAGGGATTGAATGTTCAGCGTGAAGACCCTTTGTGGAGCACGTCATCTCTACCATCGACTAAAGACAATTACACATTGAAAAAACCTTGTACAATGATGAATAAAAGTGCCCCCTATACAAAGGGCTTTCAAGAGTTTATTATCTCAACAGATAGTGTAAGTGTATATGTGTGGAAAACATAATAGTAAGGAAAGGGAGTGTTGCTCTTATTCTCATCAACACACACAAACATAAAAATTCAGAAATTTTCACCTATAGGACAATTGCAATTGAGTTGCAGCTGGCTATTTAGCTAACATTAATCTATAGGATTGGTGCAACTAAGTTGCAGTTGAATGTTTAGATAATAGAAATGTACATGATAGTTGCAGCTGAGTTGTAGTTGATTGTTTAGCTAAAAGTAATCTACAGGACAACTACAGTTGAGTTGCACCTGACTATTTAGCTAACAACAATCTACAAGACACTTGTTGCTGAATTACAACTAACTGTTTAGATTCATTTTGATGACCCTAAGTTGTGGGAAGGTAGGGGAGTGTTGCTCTTACTATTAGAAACACACACAAATATCTAACTTCAGAAATTTTCACCTATAGGATTGTTGAAATTGATTTGCAGTTGAATGTTTAGGTAACACTAATCTACAAGACATTTGCAGTTGAGTTACAACTCACTATTTAGCTAACAATAATCTATGGGATAGTTGCAACTGAGTTGAAGTTGACTATTTAGCTAACAGTAATCTACAAGATAGTTGCACTTGAGTTGTAGCTGACTGTTAACTTTTTTTTATGACCCCTATGTTCATAAAATTAAAACTGATACATTGTTTCAGCAATAAAACACATTTAAAGCAATCATAGGAATTATACGCTTCTCTATTTGACATAAGAAACAACATAACCACCTGCAGGATATGCATTTGGAGTTTGGTAAGGATTACTCTTTATTAAAAGTTTTAGTTTAATTATAATCATGGGATTTCTTGAAATATTGTCGAAACACTCATATTTATAGACAGAGTCGACAAGAATGAGACTGTGATGGTGAATTTAATAAATTGGATGGCAATTGAATGTTTGAAAGAGTGCTGACAGGTTTGAGCCCCTAACTTTTAAATGTTAAGAACCCATGTCAACCCTCCTCTTTATTTTGTCGGTATATTTTGTCGGATGCATATGCTTTGTAATTCGTCCCATTAGTATGATGTATTATCCCACATTCATGGGGAGTAAGTAATAGTTGTTAAGTCATCTAGTTAATAGGTTTCATTATCCCACATTCATGTCGAGTAATAGTTTTTTATATTAGACTTAGTATATAATTATGTATTGAGGCTAATGAAAGCATCGAATAGTTATTTTGTATTGAGCTTGCTCAAAGGAGGTTTCCCCCTCGAAGTGGCCTGTGATCAATAAAATCTCTTTTGTTCTCCAATATTTTTATTATATCATGCATTTTTATTGTTCATTGCAAGAGGTTCTCCACATTTGGTATCAAAGCACTTTCTTGGGCTCATTAGGCGGAATTTCAAGATTTTTTTGTTTTTTTGTCGTGCTTCTTGGCGTTGCGAGCCTTATAGTTGTTCTTCTTCTTGCATCAATATTATTCATTCAGATCAGGGATTAAATCCTATCTGCTTAATTGTGGGAAGTACTTGGGAATAGCCCTAAAACTCATTGTGAGGAGTACCACAGGAGCCCCGAAGTAGCTGGCCATTGAGAGGACCTGCCAAGTGAAAAGGGAAATGACCCCCACCAGATTGACTAGATTCCCATCCATGAGGAAAACCAAATAGCTGTCATTTTTGTCCAAGAAATTAGAAGTTTTACCTGTGTCATGACATGAGGGGTACTGCCCCAATGCTCAAGCCTGAGACAACCTTGGTGGCCGAGTGACTACCTTTGAACCAATAGGAAGCCGAATAAACTTGGGGTCCATATATATTTACAGTTCATAACATGCATAATTTTAGAATTGTCACATATCATTTACTCCATTTCTTATTGATAAAACGTAGCTTCTAGCACCACCACAGATCAGTTGTATAAATTTCTGTTTTTCAGCCATATCTTCCTTGATTTAGCTCTGTTTTCCTTGAAATTTCACTATCACCCTCACAATACCATTCTGCGTGCATTCTGCATATTCCTTCATTGATTCCCTTATCCTCAATTTCACTTCCTCAAGGCCAAAATTCCACATTTGTCAATTTTTAGAATTTGTCATAACTTCTTTGATTCTCACCCAATCACCTTCAAATTTTTCCATGGTGTTTTTTTTCCATTTCTGCTTCATTGACCCTCTTTGAAAAATTTTCCAATTCCTTCATACCACCTCTAAAATTCACATTTTTTGCTTCTTGTCCCTAAAAAAGTGTCCAAAACCCCGTAAAACCCCAATTTCCCTCCCAAATTTTTCCTAAATAAAAAATCTCCTTTTCTAAAACCCTCTCCATTTTTGTTTTTCTACCCATTACCTAGAAAAAAAAAACCTACTTATGGTTGTCACTCACGCTGAAGCAAATAAACAAATGGAAAAACTTGCTGCCATCAAGTCTAAACTTGAGGATCTAGATCAAAAAATTTCTCGGCCTCCATCTTCAGCATTCACCCATGTATAACTGCCACCAGCTTGAGTCTTCTGTAGACATTGGGTTCTCATTGTTTAGCAACTTCCATGGGATGAGGCTGGATTTTCCTCGCTTCAATGGTGATGATTCGACTGGATGGATTTATAGAGTAGAATAATATTTCAGTCTGCATAACACTTTTGATGTCAATAAAGTCCCCCTTGAATCCTTTCATTTGGAACATGAAGCACTTCAATGGTTCTGTTGGTACATTAAGGCTCATATCGAGCCAAACTGAAAAGATTTTTCCCAACTCCTCTCGCAGTGATTTGGTCCTAGTGCTTTTGATGACTTCATAGGAGCACTCACCAAACTTCGCTAAACTGGCACTGTGCGGGAGTATCAGACAGAATTTGAGAAACTCGCCAATCACACTGAGGGATTGCCTGATGCATTTTACCTTAGTTGTTTTATTAGTGGTCTGAAGGATGCAATACAGTTTGAGGTTAAAATGTTCTTCCACAACATAATGATGGAAGCCCTTGGGTTGGCTAAGTTAGTAAAGGACAATATCCGGGCTCAAAAATGCTCCAAATCCACTCTTGTTCCATTTAGACCTATGGTTCCTCAAAGAACCAAAAATTTGCAAGCTCCTAGAACCACTCCTATCAAGCATTTGTCTGAAGTAGAGATGTAGGAACGTCAAGAAAAAGGGATTTTTTATAATTGTGATGAGAAATTCACCTAGGGACATAGATGTGTTGAGCAAAAGCTCTATCTCTTGGATGTGGATTCTCCACCCGCACCTAATTTTTTTTATGATGCTCAAGATCCCATAGATGATGATGGTGACATTCAACAACTTCCTGCTCCAGAGGACCAACCAGAGATATCTCTCCATGCCTTAGCTAGAGTCACCACCCCACAAACCATGCGGGTCAGAGGGTTCTTCAAAAAATCCCTCTTACAATACTCATTGATACTAGTAGCACTCACAACTTCATTGACCCAAGGATTGCCAAACAGGAAGATTGTTTCATCCATCCTTGCTCCAGATTTGAATTCATGATTGCCAATGGGGGAACCTTACCTTGCAAATGGAAGTGTCATAATGTACGCATATCTATGGGGGATTATAAATTGTGCTCTGACATGTTTTCCTTGACCTTAGGCAGATGTGATGTGGTTTTGGGTGCTCAATGGTTACGCACGCTTGGACCCATTTTATGGGATTTTGCCAAACTTTGGATGAAGTTTTCAATCAATGGTACCAAACACACATTGCAGGGCTTACAACCAGGGTCTCTCAACGTCATCAGTTAGCATCGCATGGAAAATATTCTTAAGAAAATTTCACATGGTGCAATCCCTTAGCTCCATTTCATTCAGATGCAACTTTCAACAGTCTCAAGTTTCAACTACTCCATTAGATCTCCAACAAATTTTGGATCGATATGCATGTGTGTTTGCTGAGCTAGTAGGATTACCACCTTCATGACCTGAGAATGATCATATTCTGCTCCTTCCTGGAAGTGTCCCTCACAACATCAGGCACCATCGCTACCCATTTCACCACAAGACAGAAATTGAGATGCTTGTTCACAAGTTACTCAAGCAAGGTGTTATTCTCCCTAGCACTAGTTCCTTCTCTTCACCCATCCTTCTAGTCCAGAAAAAAGATGGGTCATGGTGCCTTTTCATCGAATTTCAAGCACTTAATCACATCAAAATCAATGATAAGTTTCCAATTCCTATTATTGATGAGCTTATGGATGAGCTCCATGGTGCTCATTTTTTCTCCAAGTTGGATCTTCGTTCTGGGTATCACCAAATTTAGGTTCATGCAGATGATATCCCTAAAACAAATTTCTGCACACATGATGGCCATTATGAATTTTTGGTCATGCCATTTGGCCTCACAAATTCCCCTTCCGTGTTCCAGGAATTAATGAATAAAATATTTTGGCCCTGCTTGTGAAACTTCATTTTGGTCTTCTTTGATGATATCTTCATCTATAGTAAAACCTGGGCTGAGCATCTCCAACATCTGGATCTTGTACTGCAACTTTTCTGTGACCATCATCTCTGTGCCAAACAATTTAAATGTGTTTTTGGGCAGAAGGAAGTATATTATCTCGGACATATTGTTTCATCACAAGGGGTTCATGTCGATCCTGCCAAAATCGATGCCATGAAAAATTGGCCACCTCTTTAGACCTTGAAGAGACTTTGTGGGTTTTTGGTTCTTACTGGATACTACTGCAAGTTTGTTAAGGATTATGGGAAGATTGCAGCTCCATTAATAGATCTATTGGGAAAGGATGCTTTTGCATGGACACCTTTTATTGAGTGTGCATTTGAGAAACCAAAACAAGCTATGTGTACCACACCTGTTCTAGCTATGCCTGATTTTTCCAAGCCCTTCACTATTGAGAGTGATGCTTGCGACAATGGACTTGGTGCTATCCTCCTCCAAGATGAACATCCCATTGCATTCACCAGAAAATCCCTGTCTGGTAAGAATTTAGCCACCTCTACATATGAGAAGGAAATGATGGCTATTTTGCATGCCGTACAGAAGTGGCATCCATACCTCTTAGGGAATCATTTCTGCATCAAGAATGATCAACAGAGTTTGAAATATTTCCTGGAACAATGAGTCTCATCCACAACACAACAAAAATGGGTTATAAAACTCATGGGTTATGACTACGAGATCACTTACAAGAAGGGTAAGGACAATCTTGTGGTGGATGCTCTTTCCTGCACATTTGATGACCATGCTTCTCTTTCATATATTTCTATGCCTATTCCAAATTGGTTACAATCTGTTCAACAAGGCTATGTCAATGACTCTTCCTTATCTCAAATCATCCAATAGTTGGCCAGTAATCCTTCTCTTGTACCGCATTACTCTTGTGATGTTCTTCTCTGAGATATAAGGGTCACTTGGTGCTTCTCCAGAGCACAGATCCTCACTAGGCTATCTTCTATGAACTCCATGCTTCTCCAGTGACAGGGTACTCTAGGTTCCTCAAAACGTATGAGAAGGCACGACATAACTTCTTTTGGAAGGGAATGAAATAGGAAATTCAACAGATGGTTGCTCAATGTGATACCTGCCAACACCACAAGGGTGAAACTACACTCCTCCCCAGCTTGCTCGAACCCTTTCCCATTACTACAAGGATTTGATAGATATTTCGATGGATTTCATTGACGGGCTCCCTAAATATGGAGGGAAGACTACAATATTGGTTGTGGTTGATCAACTCTCCAAATATAGTCATTTTTGTGCTGTCATCCATCCATATACCACCTCCTTATTCGAACAAATTTTCATGGACCAGATATTCCGTCTTCATGGCATCCCTTCTTCCATTGTATCAGACTGCGATGCAACTTTCACAAGTCATTTTTGGACCAAACTCTTTCGCCTCACTAGAACCAAACTGAAAATGAGTTCAGGATATCACCCACAAGCAGATGGTCAAACTGAACTCACCAACAAATTCTTGGAAACTTATCTTCGTTGCTTCACCTCTGAACAACAACATCAATGTGCAAAGTGGCTCCCTCTCGTTGAATGGTGATATAATACTTCCTACCATACTACATCTAAAATGACTCCATATGAAGCTATTTATGGGTAGCCACCCCTAGTGCTCCTTCCATACACCCCCCATAGTTCACCAGTTCAGGCAGTTGACATGGTTCTACACAACCGTGATCAGATTCTTCACATTCTGCAAGAGAATCTTCACATGGCAAGAAATCACATGAAGCAGCAAGCCGATCAACACCATTCTGAGCGCACCTTTCAAGTCGGTGATATGGTTTTTCTTCATTTGCAGCCTTACAAGCAATCCTCCCTGAAACTCAAAGGGCATCAGAAGCTGGATCCAAAGTTCTATGGGCCATATAAAGTTCTTTAGAAGATTGGGTATGTTTCTTATAAATTGGAACTTCCTCCTTCTTCTCACATTCACCCAGTCTTTCATGTCTCTTGTCTTAAGAAAATGATTGGCACCAACATCAGAGCATAAACTATTTTACTAGATCTGGATAAAGAAGGATCCATCATTTTGGAACTAGATCCCATCCTCAATAAGTGTACTCATCATCTTCGCTCTCGGGCCATCACAGAGGTCTTAATTCAGTGGCATAGCATGCAACCAGAGGATGCTACATGGGAACTGCTCCTTCAGATTCAGCAGCAATTTCCACATCTAAAGCTTTGAGTACAAATATTTTTCTAAGAGGGAGGGGATGCTAAGAACTCATGTCAACCCTCCTCTTTATTTTTTCGGATGCATATGCTTTGTAAGTCATCCCATTAGTATGATGTATTATCCCACATTCATGGGGAGTAAGTAATAGTTGTTAAGTCATCTAGTTAATAGGTTGCATTATCCTACATTCATGTGGAGTAATAGTTGTTTAGATTAGACTTAGTATATAAGTATGTGTTGAGTCTAATGAAAGCATTGAAGAGTTATTTTGTATTGATCTTGCTCAAAGGAGGTTGCCCCCTTGAAGTGGCTCGCAATCAATAAAATCTCTTTTGTGCTACAATATTTTTGTTATATCGTGCATTTTGATTGTTCATTGCAGGAGGTTCTCCACATTAAATGTGACCATAGTGACCATAAACCCATTAAACCCTAATCCTGACTCTTTATAATCCCCATAAAACTAGATCCCCTAATCACTTAACGCACTAAACCCTAACCCATGATTACCCTAACCCCTAAGAACCATAACCACTAAATGTGACCATAGTGACTATAGTGACTATGTATACTATGTAACACATTCATAAGACATAATGTGACCATAAGGCCCCTAACCACTAAAACCCCTAATAACTAATCCCTTGACCCCTTAAACCTAAACCTCCTTATACACCTAACTCCTAACCCCCCTAATGTGACCTTAATTCCCATAGTGACCATAACCCCAATGAACTGTAATCCTAACTCCTTATAACCCCCCTAATCCCAAATCCCCTATCCCATTAACCAACTAAGCCCTAACCTCTAAATCCCTTAATTCCTAATTAAGGTGACCATAATGATTATGTATTTTGCACAATGCATACATCATAACATTACCATAAGGAACCTAACACTAAAACCCCTAACAACTAAGCATTGGATTATGTAAATGTAATATACCAAAATTTCACCTAACACTTATGGGCATAAGTCCCATCGCATGTGATGTTGCTTTGATGTTTATATTTTGTATATTGGGCATAAGACCCCCACCACACATGAGTATGAATATTTGTGTGATATATTGGGCGTAATCCAATGCATATGTTTATTTACCATGTATGCGATTACATGTGTTGGGTGTGGACCCTGAAGCAGATGATTGATGAGATGTTATGTTGAGCACGATCTTTGAAGCACATAAGTAATTTAATGTTTGTGTTGAGTATGATCTCTGGAGCACATGAGTGATTTGTGGTTTGTGTTGAGCACGAGCTCTGTAGCACATGATTGATTTGAGGTTTGTGTTGAACACAAGCTCTGGAGCACATGAGTGATTTAATGATTGTGTTGAGAGTGAGATCTGAAGCACATGAGTGATTTGATGATTGTGTTGAGCGTGGGCTCTGAAGCACACGAGTATTTGATTTTTTTGTTGAGCATCATCTCTCAATCACATGAGTTATGAAACATTTGTGTTGAGCATAAAGATCTGAAGCATGTGAAAAGATAAGAATTGGAAGTGTTGGGCATAATCCCTGGAGCATTCCAAATTGATGTTGAGCATAAGCTATGGAACATCGGATCCTTGGCCATTGTATCCCTAGGTGAATTATAAAAGTATATCCTAGCATTAGTGTTGAGTGAGAGGCTCTGGAATTGCACTAAGTGCAACTCCCTATTTTTTTAGCGTTGAGTGTGGGCTTTCAATAACGCTAGGAGTTACTGAAAATTAATTATTTTGAGTGAAATAGACTCTGATAAAACATTGACTCCATGTTACTTAGTTTTAAGTTGATTAAATGAAATGCCGAATTTTTGTTTCTCATCAAGCACTGAAGAACTATCACAATATAAGAGGTAATCCAACATGCAAGGAGGTTTAGAGCTGTCTAACCTAATTGACCAGCCCTACCTGAAGGGCTTAATAAAATAAATGATTATAAGTTAAAGAAAGTACCATGTGATTTGGGATCATGATATATGATACCCAAAGTAAAAATGTTAAACAATGATATATGTTATGAAAGAAAGCATGAGCATATGTATTAATAATAGTAACTATAAATAATAATTGAAGTACCTATGTATTATTATTTACTAAAATAATTAAATAGATATTTAATACCTAAAAGAGTCAAAATGGGAACTAGTCAAAGAGTTCCTAGTCAAAGAGTTCCTAGGTTAAGTTGAATAAATATTAATTTCACATAAATCAAGTAAAATATTATTTCAAGAAAATAAATGATTCTTGATATAACTGAAATTTCACTTTTTTTTTCCTAAATATTGTCTATAAAGATGCAAGACAAAGAAAGGATTGGGGGTCCCATTCTATTCTATATGATCTATTTTCACCAGACTTGTAGTTACCCTTATGAGATGGATCTAAGATAGATTGTAGAGGGATGGGAAACCAAATACATGAAAACAAGATAGCCTCGACTCCCAAATGGATGGTTGTCATGCTAATAAAGGAAATTTTCACTTGATGTTGTTTGGAGACCTAGATCTACTCTTGACGAGAGAGACCAGGACAAGACACCAAATTAAATCAATGGAAGTTGAAGTATGTAAGGTGTAAGGTGAAGCAAACCCTAGATATATGGATGAATTCACAAGGTGAGTTATGGTTTGTATCAGGAGGTTTATGAATTTTGAAATTTATCCAAGATTGAAATACAAGTGACTTATGAGTCTTACTACTAGATCCAAAATCAAGGTACTAGAAAATGATGAAAATATCCGTTGCCTTGGGAACCGTTTCCAATGCAAGGAGGTTAAGAACCAAATCAAGGCTATCTAGTACCGGTGGATAGACTTGATGAAAGGAATGCCAGTGTTAAATTGCCCAATCCTCAGGGATAGGATCAAAACAAAGGAAAATTTGGCTAAATGAGGGTTGCGTTAGGGTCAATAGATCAGTTCCTTGGGAATTGGGCCCAATTGAGTCACCTAAGCCTGATGCCTAGGAGGATCCACTTAGGTTTTGACCCAATCTACAAAACCCAAAAAATGTTTTGCCAAAATATCAAGCAGTTTGATCCATATAAATTTGTGACTATTTTAAGTTAGGGTTTTGAAGGTAAAATAAAGGTGCCAATGGATTGGAACCAAGAAATGAAGAACTAACTAGTGGATCTTACCTAGATAACCTTGTAGATTCTTTCATGATGATGATCTATGCTGTCCCGGTCAATTTGAGAAGATTTGGATGAAGAATCTAGGCAAATCTATTTTCCCAAGGAAGTGAATGCGCCCTCCCTCTTGCACAACAAACGTCAACCATATCAGATTTGATGGAGAAATGGATAAATGCTACAGAAAAATAGAAATATGAAACCATATACCACAATGATACTAATGATAACCCCCTGATACAAGTGATGTCAAACAAGTGAGTTGAGGAAGCCCTGCAAAAACACCCAAGTGAAGTCTCCCTCCTGTAGACAAAACAAAGTTTCCACAAAAATATAGATCTCACCACAAATACCCAAATGATAGGAAGCAATAGAATTTCCAATCACCATCAAATAACACTAGATGCAAAGGAGACCCAATACTTTCCAAAAGAATTTTTTTTCTATTATCAAGATTCCAAGAGCCAAAGACCCCCCTTACAATCATGAGAATCTCTCTCCTTTAAATATGAATGAGATATACCAAAATCCTAACCACCTTTCAAATGGATGGATAATATTAAAATATCAAAATGTTTTAATGAATGGTTGAGATGAGATTAGCATAAAGTAATGGATCAATACAATAATATAATATATCAATGGACCAAATCGCCCTAGGAGAGGGTATCCCACTCAATATGAAAAAATAAAAAATGAATAAAGATCATGGTGGGTTAAGGGGGTATTAACTAAAATCCCTAGTGTGTCCCCATGGCACAATATAAATAAAATATATTTTTAAGTGCGCAATAGTGCCTCTCTGGGAAAATCATGAGCCTCCAAAAGCTCCAGAAAATCATAAAATATGTCGGAGAGATGGGTGCGGGTCCATCTGAATGATGAGACTACTGAAGAAGGGATGGAAGACATCACACTCATAATAAAAAATCATCCCATTCCATTTCCTTTCCTTAGTATCCCAAATAAAATTCTTCAGTAGCCATTTTTATCATTTTTAATCTGCCTTGAGAAATGTGAGCCTGCCAAAACTGCCTCCTGGAGTGCCTGCGTTGTCCAACTGATCCCACTAGGATATTTGGGAGGGATGCATAATGGTAAAAACAAGTGGCTAGAACACTTGATCCTCATACAATGCCCTAGGTGAACCCATCAAATCATCTTTAAGCTCTGACAGGCCACTTAGCATGGAAAAACTACACCAGAATGGTATATTGAGACAAATCCTCACTGTAACTACCCCGAACTGAAAACAAATTGTCTCATTGGACTTAGGGAGCCCAAATCCATCTAAGGTGTATACTCATACACCCTATAGATCTCTACATGATTGTGTACAATATATAATATGTCTAGACAGATTTGTAAACGATCAAATAATCAATAATATCACCTAGGCTAACATCAATCTACTGCAAGTGTTTAGAGGTTACGACATGCTCTACAAATAATTCAAGTAGAAATTATAACAATTAGTAATCATTTCACTAGTGATCTATCGATCAAATATATAGAGTTTTGTTAATTATTAATTATGACTTAGAACAGACTTTCAAGACCATACTCACTTCATAGTTATAATAAATTTGGTAGTGAAGGGTGAAGGATAAAAATCAAAAGGATAGGCTAAAGGATGACTACCGACTTGAAATTGTGACAATTTGGATATGGAAAATGGATACTCACTCTAGCATATTTCAGACAAGCAATAACATAGGGGATGGTAGTGTCTCACAAATGGGTAAGTTATGTTCAGAGGTGCCTATTCACCTTGACAAATGATCACAATCCAAATCAAATACAGGTGAGGCCAGCAATCTTTACATATAAACTTTTTAAGAACCATTGCTTTATGGGCCTTCGAGTTCCCATAGCCTTGATCCAAGCATTTGTTACATGGATTTTTATTTATTAAGGCTTCATGCTCCATGTGTGTTTAAAAACACTTGTTACATGGGTTTTACATTTCATGTTTCAGATTTAAAATTCAAATCCAATTTCATTAGGATTTCCTTGCATTTATGTATGTTCAAAAACACTTATTTTCATGAATGCGGGTTTTCACAAGATGTTCATTTAATTTCCATATACATTGTATTGATGGTAGTGCTATTTGTTTCAAGTTTAGCCAACACAACCTAGGAAACTCATAGTCGAGACACAAATAAACAGGGAAGTTTATCCAACAAAGAATCTATAGTGGGGAAAGGTCCTCCATGCCACAATTCAAGTAGTAGGCCGAGTTAGAAACATAATTGGAAGGCAATGGATGAGTGGAGATAGTGAATGGTGAAACCAACACTAGTAAGCCAAAGTATGGTGGGAATGATCACCTCTATTCTCCCTAAGGAGAGAAAAACCAATGAGTATGGGTCAAGAACTTCTAGGTCTAAGTAGGGACATAAATACATAATATCAATACAACCAAGTCCACATATTTATATGATCGCCAGATCATGACACTAAATGCTAATATATGTCACAAGAATGATTATAAAAGAAATAATAACACAAGATGATATCTTCTAAGTCACATGCATGTAAATAACCAGCCTGAACCAACATCTGTCCACTGAGAAACTGTTGCTGCAACTCTGGGAAATACTGACTACTTTGTAAATGGATAAATGGCTACATCAATCCTCAAATCTGAGTGTCCTAAGACTCAGTCATTGCATGGGAAAGTACTATAGTCCTTCATCAAATAGTGATCCATCATAGATGCTCATCTCAGCATCTCATATGTAAGGGAATTGGCTAAAAAAGTGTACTGAAATTCGAAAAATAGAATAAGGTATCACGACTACTATATATGTGATAACATGATAATTATTCTATTAAGAATTTTGGGAGAGAATTTTTTAAAAATAAAAGTAATCTGGTTTAGAACCTGGTATTCCAGATAGGTAAAGCCTTACCTTTAGGAGCTCTAGACTACTTCCATGTTGGAACCATCTCGGGGGGATCCGGATTGAAACCAAGAACGGTTCTGGATCATGTTTGGGTTTAAAGTGGTAGTTCCCAATTTATTTGGTTGACATATTTGAGGTCAGACTTTTCTATGTTCTTATTAATTCTGTGTACTTAAGGGTGTAGGGTTCTAGCCATTAAATAACTGTAAATTGCATGTATTAGTTTTTTACCTTCTCTACAGTTCTTATAGATTTTATTAAAGTAGGGTTTATAATCTTGAATGAAAATATGTATATTGTATGTTTGCTTCATCTAGTTTTTTCCTTTTGTGTACATAGCCTTAAAGCCTGGACTATTTCTATATAAACCCTAGGATTAGATGTTATGCTACAGGTTGATTTATTTGCTTAAACATTAAACTTAGCCATTATTACCTAGCTAGGAAAATATAGTTTAATATTCTTTTAGTATTGTTTTAAATTGTCAAACACGCATATCATAGATTTTAAAACTCTAGTTATTCAAATAAACTAGTTATTGAAATTCTACTCAAACCTTAAATGTAAAGTAAACCAGAGAATTCACTAAAATAAACCATTTATAAAACTATAAACATACATATCGGAGATCCAATCTCCGAGATATTAAAATTAAAACTATGTCCAAAACATTTTAAATAACTAATAAACTAACAAACTGAAATAAACAAACTAACCATATATGGAACCTCTTAAACCATAAAAATCAATATCTTAGACTTACATCTAGAACTCTAGCAGAGTTCATATTTCCAAGCGAAACGCTTCTTTTCCATATTATCCATAACCATAAACATCATATCGTACCACCAAATAAACATTTAATTAAACACTAAAATCCATGCTATGAAAACATAACACTGCTAAGTATTATTAACCCAACCCATCCATCGAATCCTATCTAGGATTGGCTGCAGGATTTCCCATATTTCATTTCAAATCTTTTAACCCAGCCCAACCATCAAAACTCGAGAAGGTTTGGTTGTAGGTCGTTACTTGCAGTCATATCAACAACTAAACTGATAAATAGAGAATTAAAATAACTAATTACATAAACAATATTATTAATACAGAGTCATTCCCTGCGCATCACGCTAGTGGAATATCGTTAATAAAATGATAAACTCACATTAAGAAAACCAAGAATCATTTGCACACATCTCTATTCATTTTAATTGAAATGCATCTAGGATCGAATCCTGTGAGATTCCCAAACCAAAACTAACAAACCACAAATCTAATTCATTAAACAACCCAAGATTGAATCCTGTAGGCTCCAATAACAAAACAAAAAAACTTTGTGTTTTATACATTAATGGTTTCGCCTCTTAGGCTACTTGAAAGATCTTCAATATAACCAACAGTTTAAACAAAACAGAGCTACGCTCTTTACATCCATTGCACAGTCACATTATAAAAATATAAATACATAAATACAGGTTGTGCATCCATGCCTAGGGATGAGCCAAGCTTCATGCTTATGGTTGCAAGGTAAATACCCAACCACGTCATTTAAATAAGATCATACATCCGCGTTTTTACCACATAGTACCCCCATAATAATTCGTTGCATAAAATCAATAGTCAAGCTATCCATGGTTCCATTGCAAGCAATGACACTGTAAGTAACGAAACATATCACAAAGATAAACACAAGAGCTTCCATTAAGATGAAACAAAACCCATTAAAAATTGTTGCAAAATGATGAATTTATACACAGATCCAAGCAAAGATTCGGATAGTCAATATATTTTTTAGTAATCATTTTCATAAGGCAGATCCATAGAGAATACTACACAGTTGCATCCATTGGTTACAAAAACATTATCAAACCCCAACCAACAAAACTACACAAAGATACATTTCCCCACCTAGAGTTCGAAACCTTTGTCAAACAAACACACAATAGTAAGGGCCTTGCCAAATTTTGGGGCTTACCCACATAATGGTTGTGCATGCAAACTATGGGGCCACCATAAAACCATGATAGAGACATGCTCTGTCACTTGCACAAACCAACACAATTTATATAAGGATTATGCAACAAAAATCGAAATCAAACTGAAATATTACATTGTGCAGACCAATGACGTTTCTTACCAACAGGAGAGCGGGAAGGTACTTGAGTTGCATAGCATGGCACCAAGAAGCAATAGATCCCCAACCAAAACCAGTGAAATACCAAATGAAAGAAATGCAAAACCTACCCAGTGCTTGAGGCATTCTGTCTGCGCTTCCTAAGAAGCATTTAAGTTGCCACCCTGTCCACCATTGTCAATCAAATTGGAAACCCATAACTTCATAGTTTTGTTCATGTCCTTGTTCTATAGTTCACCATCCACCAACGTTTAAACCTTAAACCCTCAAATTTCATGCTAACACTAAGTTTCAATGGAATATGGAATATGCCATCACCATAAACCACTTATCAGATAGTTTCAAAGCATATATTACAAGGCCATTAAGGTTTCAAACCTTATCATTAATATATACCATAAAGTTTATAAACATGCATAAAATTAATCTCTTATGAATCTTATCATTAGAGGAATTTTGGGGTCTAAAATGGGCCTCCTAAGGAAAATAATAAAATAATAGTTAAAATAATAAAATAATAGTTAAACTAATAAAATAATATTGATTAATTT
>LPNX010295517.1:169979-185435 GCA_001517045.1 Pseudotsuga menziesii
CTAGTCCAATTTGTCATCTCCTGGAATTAGGAATTCACTGAAATCCTCCTTGATCTCTTTCTGTTTAAACCATCTTTCTCCCTCTGCTGGTACCTTAATGGCTNAGATAACACATCCAATGAGATCTCCCGCTTGAAATTCGAGTAAAAACACAGGGAGATATGTTAAAAATATGAACAAAAAAAGTAGTTTTCTTTTATGACAAATATGTCAATTCAACCATTATGGTTGACTCGTTTTATTGAAATTCTATTGGTTCTTGAATTCCAGCTCACAAAATTTATTCTTGGCATGTTTTCTTATAAGGCCCATTTTAGACCCCAAATTTTCTCTAATGGACAACCTACTCATTCAACCAACAAATCCAAGAAATATTTTTACCATAAATGAGCCAGCAGCCCAAAATAAGAACACACACCTGAACCTATAGAAAGATATTATCTCAGGATTTCTAGTGATAATTCCCTTTCTCCTAGCAGAAAGAAATAGAGGAATGATGGCAACCTCCAAGGAGAGTTCATAAATATAAGAGTCCCAACCTATGATGAAGAGATGAATACCGGGGAGAAAGATCAAGAGTGGCTTCCATGTATGAGAAAATATTTATGAGTACACAACTACTCTAGTGAGATGAAAGCATGTCTATCCATCTATAATTTAAATGGAAAAGCAGTTAGATGGTCGAGAGACCTAAAGCATACCAAAAAGGATGTGGTAAAAGAAATCTAATGGAGTAACTTTTGCAGAATTGTTCAGTAGAAATACATGTCTAAAAGATTCTTCGACAGGAAGGTGAAATAATTTCATGAGTTAAGGATATGTTCCATGACCATGGATGCTTTCATTAACATATTTTTTAATCTATTACATTACGTACCTTACATAAAGTACAAGAAAGTGAAAATACAACTTTTTTTAGGATGTCTTCCTCCATATTTTCGAGAGAGAATTGAGTTTGACATGCCTAAAACTGTAGACACTACCCTACACAAAGCTAGTCTTTTCTACGAGCATGGACAGTTAAGGTAAGAAAAAATCAATAGAAGTCAAGACAGGTCTAGAACCTTCTTGGACAACCGCAAACTGGGTTTCAACCCACTGCCTTACAGAAAATAGAACAACAATTTTCCAGCAAACAGAAACTTAAAAAAAATGGGTGCAAATCTAAATGTTCCTACACCAAAAGCCAACAGACCCATGGAAAATGGGGGAGGCAATGCTACCCCACTGCAAATCAAATGTTGGAAATTCCAAGGGCCCCATTATGCCAGAGATTGTAAAAACAAGATTAATAGAGTCTTGCACGATCTGCAAGAAGAACCAATAGTAGAGGACATAGCTAGCACACCGAGGATTTATGCATCTTTGGATGGAGGACAGGAAGACCATCATGATACTATGGTCAAAATACAAAGTAAGGTTTCAAACAATTCTATTTCAATTTTGATTGACCTCGGTGCTTGTCGAAGCTATGTATCACTGAAAATTGTTGAGACATGTAAACTAGACAAAGTTAGACATGAGAAACCATGGCTGGTGCAATTAGCCATGAGTACGAAACAAAAGGTTTCTAAATTAGTTAGAAACTATGAAATAAACTTGAATGGTTTCCCTACTAGGATAAATTTGAACATTTTATCCTTAGGATCGTACGATGTACTTATCGGCCTGGATTGGTTGGAACAACACCATGTCATGCTCAATTGTCTACATAAGTCAATATTATGCATAGATAGCCAAAGGAATCAGACAAATATTCAAGGAATACCTAAGAAGGTTTCTGTTAGGAATATGTCTTCCTTATAAGTAAAGAAGTGCATTAGGAAATGATGCAAACTATTTGTAGTAAACATATAGGATTTAGAAGCTTAGAGAGAGCAGCACATCGAGGAATTTCCAATTCTCGTAGAATTTACGGATGTCTTTCTTGAGTAAATACTAGGATTAACACCAAAACAAGACTTAGATTTTTCCATAGAATTGACACTAGGGTTAGTTTCAGCTTCAAAATCCCCATACTGCATGAGCACACCAGAGTTGGTGGAGCTCAAGTTGCAGTTGCAGGATTTGATTGAGAAGGGTTATATTCGGCCTAGTGTGTCCCCTTGGGGAGAACCTATACTTTTCGTAAAGAAGAAGGATGGTACGATGTGGATGTGGATCAATTACCTCCAACTTAACAATATTACCATCAAGAACCATTGCCCACTCCCTAGGATCGATGACTTGTTTAATCACGTCGGAGGAGCCAATATATTTTCAAAGATCGACCTACAGTACAGATACCATCACGTACGGATCTGCGATGAAGATATTCATAAAAAGGACTTTCGTACGCGATACAAACACTATGAGTTTGTATTAATTCCATTTGGATTTACCAATGCACCTGTGAATTTTATGTGTATGATGAACAATATCTTCAGTAAATACCTGGATAAATTTGTATTGGTCTTTATAGATGACATCTTGGTTTACTAAAAAATTAGAGTGGAACATGAGGAGCATCTCTGCATAGTACTATAGGTGTTACGAGAACACCAGCTTTACGCTAAGTTTAGTAAATGTGATTTTTACAAACCACAGATATAGTACCTAGGTCACATCGTCTTTGATAAGGGGATAGTCCTTGACCCAGAAAATATTAAAGCCATAGAGGATTTTCCTACCCCTACCAGTGTCACTAACATGAGGTAATTTTTGGGATTAGCTAGTTACTACTGAAAGTTCATTGAGAATTTTTCAAGGATTACTTGTCCCATGACCGCTTTGAAAAACAATGAAAACAAGTTCTTATGGACGACCAAGTGAGAAGAAAGTTTTCATAAGATTAGACAAATTTTGACTACTGCATCGATACTATGAATTGTGGATCTTGATGGGGATTTTGTTGTTTGCATGGATGCAAGCAAAGAAGGGCTCAAAGGAGTCCTCATGTAGAACTATTGTGTGATTTGTTATGAATCGCAGAATTTAAAGGAACACAAATAGAATTATCCTGCACATGATCTTGAGTTATCATCCATTATCCATGCCTTGAAGATGTGGAGGAACTATCTCATGGGTAAGAAATTTCTTCTAAATATAGACAACATGAGTTTGAGGTATTTATTTGATCAGCCATATCTAAATGCGAGGAAGGATAGATGTTTTTCTTTCCTTGGCAAGTAACATTTTGAGTTAGATAGTATAAAGGAAAAGGATAATAAAATTGTTGATGCTTTAAATTGACAAGCTCATATGTTATATGAGGTAACTTTAAGCCAAACTGATTCAGATTTGCAATTAGAATGACAAACGGAGTTGACCATTTCTATGTTGAAATTCTGAAGAAGGTCCAAGCAGACAGGTTGTTTCAACAACAAAAGGAGTATAAGGTAGATAATACCAGGCTATTGTGGTCCAAAGAAAGATTGTATGTTCTAGAAGGAGGGGACATCAGGTCCAACATCCTCATGGAATTTCATAAAAAATGCTACATGGGGCGTCCGGGATATCAAAAGATTATATCTGCAATAAATAAACACATTTTTTGTCCTAAGTTAAAGGCTAACATAGCATTTTTTATCGTAAAATGTCAAGAACGTTAGCTAGTCAAAGCTGAGCACCAGCATCATTCAGGATTGCTGCAACCGTTACCCATTCTAGAATGGAAGTGGGAGGTCATTAGTATGGATTTTATTACAGGTCTAGCAAGGAGAAAGAAGCAAAATGATTCTATCTTTGCAGTGGTTCACAAGTTATCGAAAGCGGCACACTTCATTCCAATAAATTCAACCTACAAGGTAGTTCACATTGCCAACATCTTCTTAAAAGAGATATTTAGATTGCAAGGGATACCCAAGGAAATCATCTCGAATCGAGACATGAATTTTACTGGAAACTTTTGGAGATCCTTATTCTCTAGATTAGAGATGCAGTTAAACTTTAGTATTGCTTACCACCTGTAGAAAGACGAGTAAACAGAACAAGTAAACCAGATTTTGGAACACATGCTTAGGATGTATGTTATGAAGAACCCCACCAAGTGGGAGGATTATCTGCATATTGCAGAATTTGCATATAACAATGGATACCAAACCTCCACCAAGATGAGTCCCTTCAAATAATTGGTCACCAAAGTCCAACATAACCTTAAAGAAGTGCAAGACTGCCAAAAATGTTACACAGATAAGAAAATGAATGATAAATATTATCAAATTGGCAAACATGTTTACTTAAAAGTAAAAGCAAAGAGAAGCTCATTGAGATTGGGAAGGGGAGGAAATTTGGCACCAATATTTTGCAGACCTTTTGAGATACTGGCCAAGAGAGGGACGATGGCTTATGAATTAGCCTTACTTGCTCATATAAAAGTTCATAATGTTTTCCACCCATCATTGTTGAAGAAATATGTATATGATACTAAACATGTTATTAATTGGTCCTTGTTACAGGTGGAACCTGAAGGGCAATTTGTACCCAAACCCCTTCATATACTGGACAAGAGAGAGGTGCATCTCAGGAGGTGCACCATAGTTCAGTTGAAAGTGCAATGGAAGCACTTTGAAGCTAATGAGGCTACTTGGGAGAATCAAGCCACCATGAGAGAGGATTACCTCGCCTTATTTCATGATTTCATTCATAGTCCCTAGAACACCAAGGACGGTGTTTTTCTAAGCTGGGAGGGATGTAATATCCTAAATTTTGACCTAACACTAATGGGCATAAGTCCCATCACATGTGATGTTCCTTTGATGTTTATATTTTGTATATTGGACATAAGACTCCACTGCACATGAGTATGATGATTTGTTTGATATATTGGGTGTAAGCCAATGCATATGTTTATTTAGCATGTATGTGATTACATGCATTGGATGTGGAACTTGAAGCACATGATTGATGAGATGTTATGTTGAGCGTGAGCTCTGAAGCACATGGGTAATTTAATGTTTGTGTTGAGTGTGAGATCTGGAGCACATGAGTGATTTGATGTTTATGTTGAGCGTGAGCTCTGGAGCACATGAGTGATTTGATGATTGTGTTGAGTGTGAGATTTGAAGCACATGAATATTTGATGTTTATGTTGAGCATCTGCTCTGGAGCACATGACTTATGAAACACTTGTGTTGAGAATAAAGCTCTGAAGCACATGAAAAGATAAGAATTGGAAGTGTTGGGCATAAACCTTGGAGAATTCCAAATTGATGTTGAGTACAAGATCTAGAACAACGAATCCCTGGCCATTGTATCCCTAGGTGTATTATACAAGTACATCCTAGCATTAGTGTTGAGCAAGAGGATTTGGAATTGCACTAAGTGTAACTCCCTATTTTTTAGCGTTGACTATGGGATTTTAATAACGCTAGGAGTTACTGAAAATTAATTATGTTGAGTGAAAATGACTCTGATAAAACAATGACCTCATCTTACTTATTTTTAAGTTGATTAAATGAAATTTTGAATTTTTGTTTCTCATCAAGCACTGAAGAACTACCACAATATATGAGGTAATCCAACATGCAAGGAGGTTTAGAGCTTCCTAGATTAGTTTACTAGCCCTACCTAAAGACCTTAATAAAATAAATGATTGTAAGCTAAATAAAGTACCATGTGATTTGGGATCATGCTATATGATACCTAAGGTAAAAATGTTAAACAATGATATATGTATATATATAGATTATAAATGTTATGAATGAAAGAGTAAGCATATCTATTAATAATAGTATCTATAAATAATAACTAAAGGACCTATGTATTATTATTTACTAAAATAATTAAATAATTATTTAATACCTAAAAGAGTAAAAATGAGAACTAGTAAAAGAGTTCCTAAGTTATGTTAAATAAATATTAATTTCACATAAATCAAGTAAAAGATTATTTCAAGAAAATAAATGGTTCTTGATCCAACTGAAATTTAACTATCCTTTTTTCTAAAGATTGTCTATAAAGACCGAAGCCAAATAAAGGATTGGGGATCCCATTCTATTCTATCTAACCATTATTCTCCTAAGAATTTTGGGCGAGAATTTTCCAAAAAGAAAAGAAATATGGTACAAAAACTGATATTCTAGATAGGTGAAGCCTTACCTTTAGGAGCTTTAGACTAATTGCATGTTGGAACCAGCTCAGGGGAATCCATATTGAAACCAGGAACGCTTATGGGTCATGGTTGGGTGGAACATGGTAGTTCCAAAGTTATTTGGTTGACAAATATGAGGTCATAATTTTCTATGTTCTTATTAATTCTGTCTTCTCGAGTGTGTGAGGTTCTAGAAATTAAATAAATACAAATTGCAGGTATGAGGTTTTTACCTTCACTACAATTCTTACAGATTTTATTAAAGTAGGGTTTATAATCTTGAATGGAAAAATGTATATTGTATGTTTGCTTCAGCTAGGTTTTTCCTTTTGTGTACATAGCCTTAAAGTGTGAACTATTTCTATATAAACCCTAGGACTAGATGTTATGCTACAGGTTGGTTTATTTGCTTAAACATTAAACTTGAACATTATTACCTCGCTAGGAAAATATAGTTTATATTATTTTAGTATTGTTTTAAATTTTCAAACATTCATATCATAGATTTTAAAACTCTAGTTATTCAAATAAACTAGTAATTGAAATTCTGCTCAAACTTTAAATGTAAATTAAACCATAGAATTCACTAAAATAAACCATTTATAAAACTATAAACATACAGACCAAAGATCCAATCTCCGAGCTCTTAAAATTAAAACTATGTCCAAAATATTTTAAATAACTAATAAGCTAACAAACTGAAAGAAACAAAATAACCATAGATCGAACCTCTTAAAATAAAAATCTCATACTTAAATCTAGAACGTTGGCAGATTTCATATTGCCAAGCGAAACGCTTCATTTCCATATTATCCATAACCGTAAACATCATATCGTATAACCAAATAAAAATTTAATTAAACACTAAAATCCATGCTGTGAAAACATAACACTGCTAAGTATTATTAACCCAACCCAACCATCGAATCCTATCCAGGATTGGCTGGGGGATTTCCCATATTTCATTTCCAATCTTTTAACCCACCCTAGCCACCGAAGTGTGTGAAGGTTTGGTTGTAGGTCGTTACTTGCATTCATATCAACAACTACAATGATAAACAAAGAATTAAAATAACTAAGTACATAAACAAGATTATCAAGACATAGTCATTCCCTCTGCATCGCACTAGTGGAATGTCGTTAATAAAATCATAAACTCACATTAACAAAACCAAGAATCATGGTCATATACCTCTATTCATTTTAATAGAAATGCATCCAGGATCGAATCCCGTGAGATTCCCAAACCAAAACTAACAAACCACAAGTATAAATTATTAAACAACCTAGGATCGAATCGTGTATGCTCCAATAACAAAACAAAATACATTGTGTTTTATACATTAAGGGTTTTTCCTCTCAGGTTGCTCGAAAGATATTCAATATAACCAACAATTTCAAAAAAATAGAGCTATGCTCTTTACATCCATTTTACAGACACATTATAAAAACAAAAATACATAAATACAGGCTACGTATCCATGCCAAGGGATGATCCAAGATTCATGCTTACTATCGCAAGATAAAAACCCAACCACCATTTAAATAAGCTCATACATCCACATTTTTTACCACACAATATCCGCATAAGAATACATTGCATAAGATACATAGTCAAGCTATCCATGGTGTCATTTCAATGAATGGAATTGTAAGTAATGAAACACGTCACAAAGATAAAGTCAATAGCTTCCATCAATATCAAACAAAACCCATTAAAAATCATTGCAAAATGATGAATTTATACACATATTCGAGCCAAGATTTAGACAGTCGAGCTCTTCTTTCCCAAATTTTTGCATAAGGAAGATCCATGGATAATACTACATAGTCACATCCATTAGTTAAACATCCACTATCAAACCCTAACCAACAAAACTACACAGCGATACATTTCTCCACCTAGATTTATAAACCTTTGTCAGATAAACACATAGTAGTAAGGGCCTTTCCAAATTTTGGGGCTTACCTGCAGAGTGGTTTCATAGGAAACCTATGGCACCACCATCAAACCATGATAGAGCCATGATCGGTCACCTGCAAAATTGAAATCAAGCTGAAATATTACATTGTGTAGACCAACGACATTGATTACCAATGAGAGAGCAGGAAGGTTGTTGAGTTCACAGCATGGCACTAGGAAGTAAGAGAAACCTAACCAAACCATCAAAATACCAAATTAAACAAATGCAAACCCTACCCAACACTTGAGGTATTTTTCTCGCGCTTCCCAAGAAGCATTTAAGATGCCACCCTATCCACCATTGTCAGTCAAATCGAAAACCCATAAATCCATAGTTCTGTTCACGTCGTTGTTCCATAGTTCACCATCCACCAACATTTAAACCTTAAAACCTCAAATTTCATGCCAACACAAACCTTTGATGGCATATGGAATATTCCATAACCATAAACCCCTTGTCATATAGTTTCAAAGCATATATTACAAGGCCATTAAGGTTTCAAACCTTAGCATTAATATATACCATAAATTTATAAACACACATAAAATTAATCTCTTATGAACCTTATTACATAGGACTTAGGTATAGTTAGGCCTACGAATTTAGTCCTCTTTTCACCCAACTTTAAACAAGAATAGTGTAGTGTAGATGTAAAGTTGTAGAAGTAGGATGTTTTTATTGACACGATTTTAGACAGAGTTTAATGACGATTTAACCTGTACAAGAGAATTGGAGCCTGCATTAGTTCATTATGAACTAAGTAATCCCCTTAGAAATAGGAATCCTTACATTTCTGAGTGGTCCCTCAAGGGATAAAACCCCCCACTCCACCCCTTGACATACAAAGGAAATTCAGCCTCTTATGAACAAAACCATAAATGAATTTAGAGACATATAAAATAAAAGTTAAATATAACATAATGAAAGCATCGACAAATTTCCGCATTTAGTAGACAGACAGAGTAACCATAAAAACAAGTCCAACTGATAGCATAGGATCATGTACGCATGTCATCATCAGACAGAAAAACACATAGAGGAAAAAACAAATAAATACTCTTAGGTTGAGTATACAACCAAGTTTTATTCTGCAGAAGTTTTAAACAATGTCCTCATAATTTAGTATTTTATTAGTCTACGATTTTTTTTTTCCAAATTTAAGGGACATTACAGTAAAACCTTCTATCCCAAACTAAAAATATAGGTAAGAAAAATTCCAATCCTAATGACTTTTGGAGGTGGTTTTTTAACCCCCCACAACTCCCTAACCCCCTAATGTGACGATAGTAACCATAGTGACCATAACCTCATTAAATCATAACCTTGACTCCTTATAAAACCCCTATGGCTAAATCCCCTAGCCCCTTAGCCAAACCCTAACCAAAATAAAAATTTAATCCTTGTCATAATCATAGTCATGAACAAGGACCTAAAATTTGCCCATAAATGATAGCTTAGGCCATGAGAACCATTCCTAGTGCCCATGAAGAACCTTAGAGTACACTAAATGTTTTGACCCAGCAACCTACATTTTTTGTATTGAACTCGACTTGGTGTAACGAAATTTAAATGGACACCATATCCTACTCACATGACAAAGTTCCCATTTATAAGGCCTATGTAGTGGCTAAGTTCCCCAGAAATTATGGCTCATGAAACCTTTACTTTGGTATCATTTATAAACATCCATGATGTTCTAAACCTCAAAATGGCCATGACCATATCCAAGTTACATGCCAAATGTTCCCTATGGAGTGCTTGTGGTGGCAATTTGGGGCCCCACTATTGGGCCTAGGGAAAGCGTGCAAGAAATAAGTGCAAATGAATAAATGCATAAGAATCAATCCATCGTGCAAGAACAAACAAGAAAAAGGAAGCATGCGACAAGAATAGAAGAAATCTGCATGAACAAAGAAAACTGCACGGAAGAGGAAAGCTATGTAGAAGAAGGAATATGCACAAAATATGTCACCTGCACAGAAGGAAGATGGTTACAGGGTAAAATAGTAGCACATGTATAGATTAACAGCTAAAAGCGATAAGACAATCGTGGGTGCTGAAATCGGCTTAAGCCAGCGGATGCCACACGAGTGAACGCATGTTGTAAGTAAGGTCGTTAGTGCCTCGTGTCAAGTAATGCTCACCATAGCTGTAGCTTTGGGGAATTCGATAGTGACAGTTAACAAATTGCATGTATGTAGTCGATGCTGCATGATCATGTAAAATATTATAAATAGGAGGGATTCAATAGTTAGAGGGTTTCTTTTATGTTGGTTGTTGTTGTTGTTGTTACTCTTTAGTTGCTTTTAATTGGATATTAGTGGGAAGATCTCTGAGGGAGTAGAGTGAAGTTGTGATATCTAAATGGTAGTTTAGTCACGAGTCTACAGGATGCAGTCGGAGTTAGTGTAGTAGAAGAGAAGCTCTACTAGAGAGGTTCAGATGCTAGAGAAGTCGATCCAGGTCATGTGTGGATCAGTAGATGGTAGCAGTAGTTAGGAAAAATAAGATAGAGTGCATGATAACAAGAAATATTTTGAGAAGAAATCTATATCCAAGATAGTTTGTAGTCAGATGCAGGTTGAATGCACCACATATTTCTCATGCCAGATGAAGAGCGCCTTATGGTTTTTCCTGAATGGGTTTCCACGTGAACTCTCATGTGTGTTGATGATTGAATGCATGTGTTTTTTTATGTTTATAATGCAAGTCTTGTCATGGTTGAACAAATGATGTACTTTCAATAGAATTCTGAATGCATGAATAGGTTATTATGTGCTACTTTTGAGTATTAGTTTATGTTTATGGTGCAATCGTTGTTGCACATCTGTTATATTGCACATGTCTGTTAGCTTGCTTTTATATCCCTTTATGTTTAAAGTACTAAGGCCGAATCTGTGTCACATCGTTAGTAGTTAATAAAATAAATACATAGTGTGCACTACACTTTAGGGTAAATGACTCCATCCTCACGACTTGGTCAAGGTCCTTGGTCATGCACCAAGGGACTATAATCCCTCGACGAATTGTGGAAACATGGTTCCAATGGTTTCCCATCGAAGAGATATCTCAGGTGAGATTGCACTTGCTTTGTGGGTGTTGTCAATGGGGCTTGCCCTGTTAGACTGGTATCTTGGGTGTTTGTTGGGTTGACAGGTTGTGCAGAACCTGAATCACCCAAGTTAGGAAAAGTGGCCAACAAATGGTTTTGTTGCTAGGACCTATTGATCAAAATGAGGGATATGTTGTGGCACCTGACTAAGAGTGAAGTCAAGGATTGGCTGGAGTCGAAGACGTTGATATTCATGCAAAAGGAATGTGAGGGTTCACGGCTGAGCCCTGAGAACTAGGTACAATGATATCTATATTTAGATATCCATGAAATTTTCTTCACAGAATTTCCCATTATATTGCAAGAATGGTTGTCGGATTTAGCAACCCGATAGAATAACTTTCAGAGAAGAGGGGTAACTGAGTGGACCTACCAATTAACACAAGAAATAGCACAAGGAACCCTATTTCCAGAGTTGTTGATTTTTGGAATGATAGCATATTAGAACGATATGTTACTGAGTTCGCTATTGAAACGATAAACTCGTATAGCGAGGCAGAGAGACATTTTTTCCAAGGACCTTGGGGAAGGTACCTTATGTCTATAAACCTATGGATTAAAATGCTCCTTTATGAAAAGGGTATTTTACAACTTAGTGATTAAGTCGTGTAGTCCATGAAGGGAATATGTTGTGTAAAATTTAGGAGTAATATGGAAGGTAGTAAGAAGAAATGTTCCCAGGAAGCTTAGAAGACAAGTTGGACACTTGATTCTTAAGAAGAAGAAGGAGGTTCCAGTCAAGGAAGAGGAGGAAGGTAGCAGGAGGAAGGAGGGCTTATAGCCTTCCCAAGGAAGGTGAATATTGATGTGAGTCACACCTAGACGAAGTGTCCTATGATGAAGATGAGGAGTATAGCCTAATTTCTAAGAGAGTAGAATTGGAAGAGACTATAGAGACTCCAAGGATAGGACATGATTACAACATTCCAAGAAGATCACCTAAAGTGAGACCTAGAAGTTCCTCACCTAAACAGCTTGTGAAAAATAGTAGTCCTAGTGTTGGGACTGGTGCGCAAGGAGGCCCATTAGTGGTCCCAGTAAATCTAGAAAATCCAGGGAATCCAGTGAACAACCCCAATGGCACCCTAATGGTAGGGACAGACATTATACTACCCACATTCAATGGGAATGGAATAGAGGATCTAGAACAACACTGGTTCCTCTACGAGGCGGTGTGGACGGTCTACCTCATTAACAATGATGACATCTAAAAAAGTACAAATTATTATGACTCTATGGGGCTACGCATTGGATTGGTATATGAAGTATTGTGTAGTACCGCTAGGGCATCCACATAGGACTCTTGAGGATATTCGACACACAACGATCTTGGAATTCATAAAGCCACAATATGAGTCCCAATGTATAACCAAGATCAAGGAGATTAAACAAGCTCCAACAGAAACAGTATGGGACTTTGACCAATGGTTCAAGACGTTGATGGCCAAAGTAAGCTTCCAGATGTCGGATGTGCAACATAAAGAGTGGTTTATTGCTGTGCTACTACCACACATTAGGGGACCACTCATGTAGCAAAATATTGTGACACAAATGGAGGTACTAGAATTGGCAATGAAGCTAGAGGCTTCATCTATTGGAGATGGTGCCGCAAGAATGATACAGATTCAGTCAGAATTGGCTAATCTGACAATTCAAATCCAGGACATAAAAAGAGGAAAAGAGGTGCAGGACTACCTCTAGTGTACGCGATGTTGGACCAATGGACATACCAAAGATGACTATCTGGCTTACATGAACTACATCTAGTCCTGTACGCCAAACCCATTGAGTACCCAGGGGTTTCCCTAGTGCAACATATGCTAAACAAGGGTACACCATGACGAAGATTGCATGTTCCTAGAAAAGAGGGTATGTACCCCAGCACAAGCTCAGTTCCAAGTTGCACATTAGTTTCATCTTGCACAGTAGTTTTAGGTTGTGCCTTAGTTTCAGCCTACGTAGCAGTTTCAGATGGCACCTGTCATGTCCCTGTTCCTCAGACCGGCGAAGAGGACGCGATGATCATATCAAACACGACCGGGAAAACTACCCCATGAAGATTAACAGAAATCAAATGCTGGAATTGGGGGATTAAACAGGCATCATGACAGGAATGCCAAACATACAAGAATGCACAGATGCATAATCCTTTAATTTATACAGCGGAAACAAACATACATTCCAGCATTCCACCATGTTCAATATGATTCATTAATTGACATCAATATATAATTGTAGAGATGAAATATAGACAGCAGACTTATCTTTTGGTGAAGAACTCGCTCGCAACTAGCTACGTCGCTGCAACGTTCCACCCAACCATAGGCCAGCATGCTCATCAATCTCTCAGCACACTGCCACCCCCGAGCTGGGCATGATTCCTCCAGAAGAAGGGTCAATTACAGGATTACACATAGCCAAGGGGACACATAATAGCCAAACCAACACTGCTGGGTTTATCAGGCCATCGACAGATTGACCAAGCCCGGACAATCCAGGGTTCAACCACTGCATACCAGCAGCCAAACAATCCCTTCACAGCTCTGTGAAGAAGAAAAACAACCGAGACAATATCAAACGGAAGGTGAGACATAGCTCAAGCCTACAAGGCAACCCAGAGTTGTTCTTAGCCCTAACATGGCCAAAACAACTCAGCAACAACACCCCAAACCAGGGAAACAACAGCATCCCAATCAACCAGTGAATAATGGCAACAATTCACAGACCATAGTGGACAAGAAACAGAGCTCCCAGCATAGCTATGGGAGACTCAAGCTCAGACCATAGCAGAGAAACGGCTCACCACAAACACCCAGTGGCCCAAAACGCAGTTGGACACCATAACTAACACAAGAACGTGGGGAAGACAACAGCCCTAAAGAAAAGACAGTGAGCACGGCTCTCACATGGGAAATCGACCTCAACAATTTGTGCATGAGGAAAAACTTGCACCCAACAGAAACAATGCACAGGAAAACATACCCGATCCTTGCGTGAGGATTCCAGCCTATGCGTGAGGGAAAACAGCCTCCTCTCTGCACGTGAATCAAAAGGACATCGGGAGGATGAACAGACCTCTACGTGAGGAAGAACAACCTGTGCATGATGGTGAGCAATAGGGCATGAAAACCACCGACCATGGGGAGAATGGAGTCGTGGGGAAGATGGAGGAATTGCTTGCCTCTTTACCCATGTTTTCTCCAGCAATAAATGCCCTCAGCCACTCAGCCATAACTCCTCAACCACCAGCTGGAGCATTAAAGAGGTTAACAAGGTTGGATGAGACAAAAGGTGACACACAACAAAGGTGGCAAAACATGGGTTTTTCCCATAACCAAGGTTTGACATCCCCCACCCCTTATCCTTTGGAACCATGCCCTTTTCATTTTAATGTTGCACTGTTGTGGCTGGTTGTGGTTTTAGTTTTATTTGATGTGCGTGTTTACATGATGCCACATTAAAATGTGCCAGATATCACAACATACCATCGACAATTATCCCCATTGTCGAAACATACACAACCAAATCGATGGTGGGGCTTTTGCCTTGAGCTCCTCACCATGATTAATTACATTATATACATCATGCAAACTGGGTCAAAACCAGGGACATTACATTTCCCTCCCCCTTGGAATAACATCGTCCTCGGTGTTCCATTACATATATACAATACATATACAATTTCACATCAAAATTTCAAAATTGCAGATCTATCCCACGTTCAATCATTTACTTTGAACGTTCAAGACCAAGCCTCTCGGATTCCATGGACTTTCCCTACTGGTTCTCAGCTTCCAGCTGATCTCGAAGTCTAGGAACTTTGCGGCTGTTGCCTTCATCATGTTCCCTCATTGGACAGTCCTGGCGTAAATGATGTCCTCCGCATCTCCAGCATCTCACTGGTTGCTTCATCTTTACCTGCTCAATTTCCTTTGAGTCTTCATGCCTAGAACATTTCTTATCGGGTCACTTGGAAATTTGTCCCATTGCTTATCCTTCTTCCTTTCCCGTGCCGATTGCTCCCAGAAGGCTTTTCACCTCCCTTTGCAAACCAATAGAGTCTTGCAAAATCTGGTGGTTCATTTCACTTTGCCTTTTCTGTATCCTGAGCATCTCCCCAAGATTCTCTTGGGTCTTGGAAATCACTTGAAGGAGACTTCTAGCTAATTCCAACAACTTTTGATCTGCTGCCATGATCAACGTGCATCACCTGGTTTCACTTTTCTCACCTGTGAAATGCACCATTGAAATTCTATCAGACCAAGCATAATATAGGCATCAAAATCAATTAGTTAATTACCCAATTGGCA
>LPNX010295525.1:3667-16074 GCA_001517045.1 Pseudotsuga menziesii
AGAAATTGAGATTTTTCAATTGAACAAAAAATTAGGGCATTTCAGCAGCGACTGTTTGGAATGGTCTGGACGGTTAGAGACAAGTGGAGCATGAAATTTGACACTTAACCATTGAAATAACTACATTCTAGCACTCGTATTGGTCTTCTAAACAGGTATCCCGCATTCCATTTCTAGGGTTTTCTTAATTTGGGGCTTTTCTGAAGAAATCCTTAATGATAAAATTCGAAGGAAAAATATGAGTTTTTTTTTTACTTAAGACATTATAAATGATGAATTATTAGCAAATACATTCAAAGTATTCATCATTCAAAACATTATATTCAGAGCAGATCTTGTTGGAGTTTCTTGAACTGTGTTTTAGGTCAGACTGTTGTGATTTGAAGATAGTTAGACTATGGTATATTGACAGGAGCTGTTAAACCATAATAAATTTGAAAAAAAAGTGGAAAACAAACAGAGCAGATCCCACTGACCTAAGCTGGGTGGAGAATTTTCCAGAATGTGCACAGTTATTTTCAAATGCAGGATGGTTGATGTTCTTTAAGAAAATTAAGGGTTATCATGTTGAAGTGTCATACAAGTTTGCTCAATGTCTAGATAAAGACATAGTGTCTTTTGACAGCTTAAAGTTCAAATTGACTAAGGAATTGATAGCTGAGGCAACAGGGATCTTGGACAAGGGAGAGTTATGGTTTAAAAAGGTTCCATTTATCTTCAATGCTCAAAAGTATTTGCTCCCTGGTGTGATTGCAGATTGGGGTAAAGGTGTTCCAATCCATAACTTCAAACCTGAATGGATTGAGCCCATTAAAGTCTTGTAGAGTTATATTACCTGTGAGGGTAGATATTCTTTTGTTTTCAAATATCATTTTAGGTTTCTTCAACACCTAAGTGATGAGTCCAAAATGAACTTACCTTTCTTCTTTCTGAAAAGTCTGCAAAAGATGTCATGCAGAGTTAGACAGCACCAAGATCATACAAAGCAGTTTGTTTTCCATCATGGAATTATCAAGCTTATTATAAACACTGTCTTGCAAAGTAGGGAGAAGAGTTGGGAGCATTTCATTTTTTGGTCAGGTTTTAAAACTGATCGAGAGGGACAGTTTCAAAGAAGACAAGAAGATAAAGGACATAATTTGATTAAGAAGCTCAGGGAAAAAGTAACAGTCAAAAATTAGGACAAGATGACACTAGAAGAAGTTTCAAATCCTGAAAATAAAAAATTTGAATTTGAATAGAAAGTTAATGATACTGAAAGCAAGACTTTACAGTCAAAAATCAAGGAAGATAAGCTTGTTGAAGATGTTGTACCTACAGAGAAAATTCCAGATGTAAAAGAAGATATTGAAGTACAAAAACAAATCCCTATCATAGTTATATCAGATGACGATGATAAATGCTTATTTGATGATGATAAATTTCCTGTTACATGCGAAGCTAGGGTTTCTGCTGATCAAAAGCTTTACACCCATTGTGATGAGAAAGTGACTGTCAAAGAGAAAGAAAATGAAAGTTGTTGAGTTTGCCTCAATTACTCATCAAGGAAAGACTCTTAATATGTTGGGAGAGATTTATGTAGTATGGAGACCTAAAACAAGACCTAAGAATAAACTTAGACTCATAAAAGACTTGGAGTGTGCAAAGATTATTGAGAATTATGCTTTGTTTTTCCTGTTTTGGGTTATTGAAATTGAATGTAGACCACGAGCTGATGGAGATGGATTTTAGAAAAAAATAGAGGTTTTTGTTCAGAAGATACCCATTCACAAAAACCTCTCTCAGTTTTGCAACAGCTGTCAAGTTTTGAAATATTCAGTTTAATCTTTACAGCCTATTTTTCAGGGTTTTACAAATATTTAATATTTTCCTGTTTTAGTGTTCATCTTGCGGGGAATATTCTGATTGATTGGAGATGAATTTTTAAAAACCAAGAGATTATTTTTTCCATCATGGAACCATTCACAAAAACCTCTCTCATTTTTTACACAGGTGTCACGGATTGAGAGATATCGAAGCTTCATTGACACCTATTTTTCAGAAATTCACCATATTTACCAAGAATCTGATTTTTCTATTTTTAGTCAATTAGTTGAAAGTTAGTTAATGTAACTGCTGGGTAGTTTCAAATTTGACCTAATGAAGGGAATATATAACTACTTCTTTGTAATTATAAAATATGGACAAGGGTACAGGAGAGGGGTTCGATTTTTTTGCTAACAAAGGGAGGTCATCAGACTTGTTTATGAGCTAAGTAAAGACTTTTATGTGTATTTTGAAAACTGAATTATGAAATATATGCTCTATATGCCCTTCAGTTTATTCTCTGGTTTCATTTATAACTTGTTTTAGTTACTCAGCTAGTAAATTCATTACTTGTTTAATGTTTTTATGCTTGGAATGCTTGCCATCTGTTTAATGTTTTTTGGTTGTGTTTTCTGTTGGATTATGGTTTATATGTTATGCATCTCAGCTATTCAATGCTCATGATTTAGTGTTTAATTTGGTTTTATGAATGTATTCCCTCTTGTATTCAAACCGCTCAACCAAAAAACCTTGAAAACCCTAAAAACCATATTTTATTTTATTGAGATTATTGAGATTGTATTGGCTTGTTCTCTTGTAGTCTGGGAACAATTTCTGGCACTAACACTCACTTTCATTTGTAAATAAAAAATTATGGGATACATCACTATACAGTTGTTTTACCCTTCTTAGGGTTTCTTTAGATGGATGCGCTCCTCCTGAAGAAGTTATCTGCTTAATGCAAGCTATTTTTATGGTAATTATTTCATGAATGTCTTCTTTTGGTGATGCTTCAATTTGTTGGATGAACACAAGCAAAAGGAGGTCAAGCTTCTTACCTTCTTGTTTGGATGTTGGTAGATGGGCGTGTCTGAGTCTTAGTGGTATCCTTAGAGATGCACTTTGCCCTAGGATGGGCCATTATCTTTCCTTACTATCTATTATATTTTTATCATTTAAGAAATACGATCGTAGGATATTATATCATATAATAACATGCACAACAATCAATCACAAGAGACAATAGACACAAATTTTTTCCTCAGGGAAACCATAAAGGAGAAAGCCCTACAACTTGCTTAGAGATAGAATGAACACCAATGGCAGTAGTAAAACCCAAAGACAATAAGATGATCTCCAACATCTATTCTCTCTCTTATCCCAGATCCTTCTCTCTCACTCATGCGCTACAGTTGAGCATGAGTGACTGTGTGATAAATAGAAAGGCTCACTCTCTATTTATACTAGTTTTTGAATTGACAACAACTTACCAGGGATGAATTCTCTAGGAGAGTCTAATAACCCTAGTGCCCCACAACTGCAGGGACTTTAACCCTGATCAACAAGGAGGGTTATCCTCTATGACTTTACATGACTTGTTTACATTACTGATTCTCTCGATAGGAACATCGGGGACTAATCAAATACAATATATGAAATACATAAGTGAATACATTCTGAAGTTACAAATAAATCAACATCCCATCTTAACTACGAAGGCATTCTCTTGACACAATTCATTAGCACAAGTCTTCTTCTCTAGATCATCATAACTAGATCATCACTGGATCATTATCAAAGTTGGACCATCAGTGGATCATCATCATCATTGATCTGCTATCTTGATCAATCAGTGCTATCTCTCAATTCTACTCGTCACAGGAAGTTCTATAGAGCCAACCCTTTTTCATGTTGGTTGTAGGCCTAGCTTCTAGGTAGTTCTTCATCTTCTTCAGCACTTATATCTAATCATGGTAGGCCCATCCTGCCACCATGTTAGAAAGGCCCACCCAACACTTACATCTGACCATGGTAGGAACACATCCAATATCCATGTCAGAATGGCATTCCCAACCCTCACATCTGACCCAGTTAGAAAGGCCCAACACTCACATCTGACCATGGAAGGCCCAACCTACCACCATATCAGAAAGGCTCATCTAGAACTTATATCTAACCCAGTCATAAAGGCCTAGCACTCACATCTGACCATGGGAGGACTAGCTTGCCACCATGTTAGGATGGCTCATCCAGCACTTATATATGACCCAACCAGAAAGGCCCAACACTCACATATGACCATGGGAGTCCCATCCTGTCACCATGTCAGAAAGGATTAGCACTTATATCTGACCATGGGAGGCCCAACCTGCCACAATGTCGGAAAGGCTCTGCACTTACATCTGACCATGGGAGGCCCAGCCTACCACCATGTCAGAAAGGCTTTGCACCTACATATGACCATGGGAGGCCTAGCCTGCCACCATGTCAGAAAGGCTCTGCACTTACATATAACCATGGGAGGCCCAGCCTACCACCTTGTCAAAATGGCTCTGCACTTACATCTGACCATGGGAGGCCCAACCTACCACCATGTCAGAAAGGATCATGGACTCATCACTTCCCCTTGGAAGTAACCTCAATCTGGAGAACAACAAGATTCCCCCTAAAGTACTCAAGCTTCACTATGGCCAATGGCTTGGTCAACACATCAGCTATCTGCTCGTCCGTGGCAACATACTAGAGCTTCACTGCTCCTCTCTACACCATATCCCTGATATAGTGATATTTGATCTCGATATGCTTCAACTTGTCATAGAACACTGGGTTCTCTTACAGCTTCACACAACTCTAGTTGTTGCAATTTATACAAGTATCATCCAATTGGAGATCAAATAAATCATATAGTAGCTTCCTCAACCACATTGCCTCACAACTATCCGAACAAGCTGTGACATACTCTGCTTTGGCTGTACTCAATGCCATGTAGGATTGCTTCCTGCTAAACCAATAGATCACACTTGATCCCATACTAAAGCAACACCCTGAAGTGATCTTCCTATAAATGGCACTACCTACCCAATATGAATCAACATAACCTTCCAGGTTAATCTTCTAATTCGCCTCATACTTGAGCTCATAATCAACTGTACCCTTTAGGTACCTTAGAATATGCTTTCAAAAATCAGGTGAACATGTTTGGGATTTGTCAGGAACTAACTCAATGTGTTCACAGCAAAGCAAATATAGGGTCTTGTATTTTTCAAGTACATCAAGGACCCAATCATCTGATGATACAGTGTAGCATCAACTAACTCTGATGAAGCATCACTCAATAGTTTCAAGTTTGATGCCATAGGTGTGGTCATGGCCTTATAGTCTATCATCTAGAACCTCTTTAGGATCTATACTGCATACTTCCCTTGTCCTAGGGAGATTCCATCTGCATTTTGCCACACCTCCATACCTAGATAGTAGTTCATCATACCCAATTCCTTCATCTTGAACTCGACAGCATGCTTCCTCTTTGTATCAGCAATCAACCCATCCTCACCTATTACAAACAAATCATCTACATACAATAGGGTTATCACTTGGTTCCCTTCCTCAACCTTATAGTAAAGGTTGGAATCCGCATTACTCTTGGTAAATCCCAAACTAGTCAGGAAGCTGTCAATTTTTCTGTACCATGTCCTAGGTGCCTGTTTCAAATTGTACAGGGATTTCTTCAATTTACATACATGAGTTTCCTTTTCATGTGTCTCAAAACCGAGTGGCTGCTCCACATAAACTTCCTTTTCCACAACACCATTCAAGAAAGCAGTATTGACATCCATCTGGTGTATCTTCCATTTCATTACTGCAGCCAGAGAAAATACTGATCTGATGGAAGTGTATCTGGCTACAGGTGAAAAGTTTCCTCATAATATATTCCTTCTTTCTGGGAGAAGCCACGAGCCATAAATCTTTCTTTATATTTCTCTATGCTACCATATGCAGCATGCTTGATCTTGAAGATCCACTTGGAAGTCACAACAGACTTCCCTTCTGGTCTTGGAACAACATCCCAGACATCATTCTTCATGATTGACTAATACTCCTCGATCATAGAATCCTTCCAGTATTTCTTATATTCCACTTCTTCATAGTTGGAAGGTTCTTTATCAATGATATCACATAATAGGGCTACATATCCGAAGTAGGACCTAGTTCTCTTCCTCTCTCTGTGCATCTCTTCTAGAGCCCCATATCTTTCTACACCTTGGATAGCCTCTCGTAAACATGCAAGTTTCCTCTTGTGAGGATTCTTCTCCTGGGTGGATCTATAGGTTCCTGGGGTTCTTCTATTTCTCGATCTTCTTCTTGAGTTGCATTGTTCATAGTTGTATCTTGAATTTTGGGTACTTCTGTTTCTTCAGGGCCTTCAACATGTGTCTTTCTGGATTTTATGTAACCTGAGTCTTCGTCAAATGTTATGTCCCTGCTGATGTCGATATTCTTGAACCCTAGGAAATATATTTTGTAAGCCTTTGAGCTTTCACTATATCCCACAAATATACCCTTCTTTCCTAGAGGATCTAACTTTGTCCTCTTTTTTCTTTTGGAATGTGTATGTACATTGGACAGCCAAATATTCTAAGATGACTGACTTCTGGTTTCTTGTCAAAGAAGACTTATTCAGGTGTCTTGTTCTCAAGTACTCTATGTGGAGTACGGATTTGTACATACACAGTTGTCTTAGCAGCTTCTGCCCATATATGCATGGGAAGATCTTGATCATGAAGCATTTCCCTTGCAACTTCCATGATCGTTCTATTGTTTATTTCTGCAACCCCATTCTGTTGTGGATGATATGGAGTGGCCAACTCCCTCCTAATCCTTGATTCTCTACATAATTCTTTGAATTCATTTGATGTGAATTCTTCATGATTATCTGATCAAAAGTTCTTGATTTTATTTTTTGTGTGGTTCTCGATCAAGGCTTTGAATTCCTTGAACTTACTGAATACTTCATCTTTTTTCTTCAAGAAGTATATCCGTGTCTTCCTAGAAAAATCATCATTGAAAGAAACATAGTATACATACCCACTCAATGAACTGGATGACATCGGACCACATACATTAGAGTGGATGATTTCCAAGATTCATTTTTCCTTGCTCTCGGTACTTGGAAATTTCTTCTTTGTGTTCTTTCCTTTCGCACATCCTTTGCAAACTCCTTCATGTTTTGCCTGTATTTCTCGAAGACCTTCAACAACTTTTCTTGCAAGTGGTAGTGCTCTATAGTTCACATGTGCAAGCCTTCTATGATAAAGTTCATTTGGCTCTACTAAGTCATGGACCAAGGGTTGTTCTGGTTAGCCCTTTAGCTTGTATAATCCTCCCTCTTGCTCTCCAATCACAACTGCATCATCTATAGTCTTTCCCTTCGGCCACATAAGAACTTGACCATATACAAATGCAACCCTCATGCCTTTTCCATCCAATGCAGAGATGGAGAGGAGGATCTTCTTTAGTCCTTGTACAAACAAGACATCCTTCATTTTCATATACTTTCCATAGTCTAACTTGTAGGAGGATTCACCACTACCTTTTATTGGATACTGGTAGTCATCCCCAAGTTTCACCTTGTGGGGTGACTCATGTTCTCATATTTTCACAAATGATTCTTTGAATCCCATCATATTCTTGGAAGCCCCACTATTGATAAGCCAATCCTTGCTCCCATGTGTGATAGTTCCCATGAGGGCAGAAATCAAAACATACTGTTCATCGCTTGAAGAATCTTCACTTTCTTGTTTGATTCTCTTTCTGGAAGGTTCATCATCCTCTGTAATGTGAGCATGATGTATTATTTTGTTGTCAATATTCTTCTGAGAGATATTCTTATTCTTGGGACAATCTCTTGCAAAGTGTCCTCTTTGGGATGATGATAGTCCCTCTTGATTTTCTTGGATTGTACTTTGCGAGATTGATCTTCACTTCCCATCTTTTCTTCTCAGGCTACTATTTGAGCTTCTTATTGTGAGAATTCCTACCACAGTCTACTGAAGGTGATTATTTTTCTTCTTGCAAAAATTCCCTGAATGAAAGAGTCCCATGACCTAGGGAGACCATTCAGGGTGGTCATCACAATTTCTTCATTCTCCACTTCTTCGTCCACTGCAACTTCCTCAGAGATAGAATGAGCACCAATGGCAGCAGTAAAACCCAAAAACAATAAGATGATCTCCAATAGTTGTTTTCTCTCTTATCCCAACTCCTTCTCTCTCACTCGTCCGCTACAACGGAGTGTGAGTGACTGTGTGATAAATAGAGAGGATCACTCTCTATTTATACTAGTTTCTGACTTGACAACAACTTACCAGGGATGACTTCTCTAGGAGAGTCTAATAACCCTAGTGCCGCACAACTGCAGGGACTTTAACCCCTGATCAACAAGGAGGGCTATCCTTTATGACTTTGCATGACTTGTTTACATTACTGATTCTCCCCATAGGAACATCGACGACTAATAAAATATAATATATGAAATACATAAGTAAACACATTGCAAAGTTACAAATACATCAACACTGTCACCGTAGCAAATAGCAGCACATCTTCTTGTGAGGGTGCCCTAGTGTTTCTCCTTATTTTTCCTAGTCTATTTGTTTAACCTAGGACCCTTCTTCACTAGCTTATCCCTCCTCCTAAGAAGCCCTCATTTGGGTAGGGCTCATACTAGGGTTTCCCTAGATCCTCTCACCTCTTTTTCTCACAAATCTAGTATAGGGTTAGATAGGTTAGTGTTTAGATCATTTTTTTAGGTCACTTTTGGTTGACTTAGGTTGGTTTGGGTCTCTTTTACCTTCGCTTCCATATTAACAGCTCTCCTAAACCATATTCATTACTTCCTTCTTCTCCTTACTTTCTTGCTAGTCACTTGTTCATTGCTCTTCCTTGGAATCTCCCTTCCAACAACCGCAACCCACCCTATGTCCCTTCCCACTTTTGCTGTTATAACAAGGTTTCCTTTCTACCCAACGCAGTCTTCCCTGAAGTATCACTGGTCACTTACATCCACCTTCGTTGTTCCATTGGGACGCTAGGATATGCCTAATCCCTAGACTTCCAACCCTCGCAGCCTACTCCCTACCTTGTTTCTGCCTTAATCCTCAAGTCTGACTCCCCATTTCTTCCCCAAACCTTCGTTGCAATCTTTCTCCACCCATGGGGCCTACTTTCCATCCCCTTCTACCCTCGCAGCCCTAGTCCAAATCCTTTCCTACCTTCGTTAACGCCTCGTAGCTTGTGGATGCTCTTCATACTCTTAGTTCCCTCTCCTTCATCTTACTTTGCATTATCCGCTCCCTATCAACCCTTTCCTCGCTCCTCCTTTGCGACAGTCCTCTCCTTCAACCCTACAGGGCTTCCCTTATAGTTGAAACCATCACATTTTGTATCTTACAATGCCTACACAACAACCAAAGAAACGGTTAACATTGTTAGCATCTTAAGGACAAGGTCACATTTGTCTTAAAAAATGTAAAACCACTAATACTTGGTTCTGTTGCGAATTACATGGGACTGTGGTAAATTATCAAGCACATAACATTGTTACTTTGCATTGACCTTTGTATCCACTCATAAATACTCAAAAAACTCAAATCATCAAGCTACTAACAATTCTCTTATTCACCTCATACATTGTACATTGATTCATGTTATACTAACTCTCTAGTATATACTACATTTTTACATACTACAACAAAGTGCACATACTTCCATGAATAAGAATTGATACATGAATTATGGAACATACACAGAGCTGAAAAATAAATATTTATTATTTATTTCAGTAGAAACATTATGTTAATTTTTATTGTAAAGTTTATGACCAAGTGGGTCAAGGATGACTATAATTGAAGAATTATTTATTTTAATAACTAATAAAAGGAGACACCTATCCAGAGAGGACTGTTAAATCAGTGTTCACTGACCCACTAGGAGGAAGGAGCAGTTGTAGAAGGTTGGTTGGCAAGTTGAAGCACTAGCATTCACTTTCTAGCTATTGCATGAGCATAATCCCTAAAAAAGTGGTCATGTTTCGTGAGAGGGGCAACTGAGCTGGTGGCTCATTTAATTCCAAAATTGACCCAAATACCTAGGCAATCTTATATAAACCATCAAATTGAGCACGAGGCTCACTACTCATTCTGAATTATGAGAGAATGAACCTTGTGACTGCTGCAAACTGAAAAGTAAGGCAGACAAGGAATTTCATGAGGAGATAGATAAAGTTTTTTGTCGAGTTAAGTCTGCTACTGAGTGCTAAGTTGCAGAATTTTATTGTGTGGCAGAGACCTTGGTCCTAGTGGTTCAGTGAATAGGCTCCGGGGTCCTAGGCAAGTGACTTTGGCTGCTTCAGGAGAAGGTTGGTTGGAACAATCTCCCGTGGGTGTTTGTCCCCTTTATGCATTATGTCCATGTTCAACTGCTATTTAATTTATGAATATGTACTTTCATTGGAATATGCTCAAGAACTGTATTTATGATGGTTTATATTCTTTTAATCTAGAAACTATTAAACTTTATTATTAGAATTCAACTTAAAAGATAGATCTACTGAGTTAGTATTTTTTGTAAAAGTGTTTCAAAATCTAAATGATGTTTTTTCCTATCCAGATTTAAGCTATTTCTATTGATACTAAATCTTAGTGAAATATCAGTAATAGTGATATGAATCTTATAGGTTAAGATTTGAATTATTTTACACTACTATAACTACTTAGGGTTTTAATCTCAAATGAGATTTATACAGATTTAAACTTATCATGTGCATATCTAAGTTTCCTCCTTAACATGTGTTCCTTTACAAAAATCATTATGGGATCGAGTCTTATCCTCTTTAAATAAACTCTAGCATTAATCTAGAATAACTAGGGTTTAAACTGAATGGTAATAACTAAGCTAGTTCACATAAGGCATCTTAATCCCAGTCTCTTAATTGATTAAATTGTTAAATAACACCAAGTCGAGATTATTGAGAGACCGTAGCAGTGGTTACAGGCTTCAGGTCAGGCTAGTGTTGTTTGTACAGTATTTCGCTTGCAGAAGGAAGTTACAGCCTTATAGCTTATTTTATTATCAAAACAGTATGGTTGACTAAAAAGGGTGTAATACTTGTTAACGCCCTTCCAGATGGGACATCGAAGAAAGCGTTGATGGTATGTGAACAAAGTTATCCTCTAAACGCCAATATTCCTCTAAACTAATTGCACAAAAAAGGAAGGTTCACTGATTGACATAAGTCGAAGTTGTCACTATTATGTAGTGTACGATACCCTTCTTTTTATTAGTGGAGGTAAAACAACGTGTCTCATTCACTGGGATCATATCCTGAAATAAAACGTCAAACTAAATCAACTGAAATGGCTCATCCACAGGAAATGGCCAGGTGCACCACTCGTTCAACGCCGGCATTACTACTTTGTCCAACTACAGGCTTCGACGACAAACGGGAAACTCACTGGCGACTAAAAACTAACATCGGAAGAGTAGACCAATTCATGGCTGTAACGGCGGAAAAGAAAAGCTTGAGGACATGCGACCTGAAGGTGGGAAAAAAATTAAATCGGAAGTCGGAAAGGTTTGGACATCGGAAGCCAAATGACTTTCCCAGCTGCAACGGCGGAAGAGAAATGGCTTCGGGTATGTGGCTAAAACATGTCAACACGCAACGACAGTTGGAACGATTTGGACTTCGGGTGAAGGAGTAATTTGGGAGCCGCAACGATGGAAGAAAAAAGGTTCAGGACACGCGACCAGCGGGAAGGAAAACTCTCAATCGAAAGTTGGAACGCTTTACCCTTCGGAAGCCAAATGGATTTCCAAGCCGCAATGGCGGAAGAAAAGAAAAGGCTATGGGCAAGCGATTAAAGATCAATACGCGTCGGCAGTCGGAGCGATTCATACTTCGGATGGCTAATTGATTTGGGAGCCGCAACAGCGGAAGAGAAAAAGAACTATAGCTCCCGATCCAACATAAAAATGACGCCCGATCACAAGAAAAATTAAGTGTTTCAATCAGCTCTAAAAATTTAACAACGGACAAAAAACCCGTTTTACCTCCGCAACAGCGACCCACAACAAAAAACATTTGATCCGATCGACCAACAAAACAAACTTAAACTCTACGACTCACAACAATTTCAATCACAATCAATTTCTGGAACAAGACGAGAGTTCTTCTTCGTCGATCATCAAAATTAAAGCTTGACCAAAAAATATGGATCCAACTGATTCACGTAGCATCAAATCGAAATAAAAAAAGGGGGGGGTCCAAAATTTGCAAAAATTGGGGGGAAACAGTTGCAGCTGCAATAGTATGTGAACAAAGTTATCCTCCAAATGCCAATATTCCTCTAAACTAATTGTACAAAAAAGGAAGGTTCACTGATTGACATAAGTCGAAGTTGTCGCTATTATGTAGTGTACGATACCCTTCTTTTTATTAGTGGAAGTAAAATTCATGGTTGTTGTCCATGGTTCTTTTTTCACTTCCTCTTTTCTACACACGTTCACACAGACAATGGAGAATCCCGGGTATTCTTTCCAAA
>LPNX010295527.1:6821-17815 GCA_001517045.1 Pseudotsuga menziesii
TTACTAAAGACCCCTTATAACCTCAACGACTGAAGTAATCCTTAATATAGGGTTATTACCTAGTGAAGAAAATAATTACCTATAACTTATAATTAAAAGGATAATTTCACCCATGAAATGAATGTTTTTCCTTCTATGTAAAGCGAGAGGTAATTTAGTACTCTCCACCACAAGATTTTCAAAGTGCGCAACGGACATATTTTAGTTAAGAAAAATTTACTATCGAATGGAAATATGTTAAGAAAGTCTATTAGGGGATTGGACGCATGTGCCGGAGGCAAATCTTTTGACAGCTAGATTGACGGAGACCTACCTTAGCAAAAGCAATGGCAGATTTTCTGCCATGATTTCAGTTTGGCGCAATTCAGGGAGAGAGTCGTTTTCTGTTAGGTTATTTTAGTAGATTACAAAAATATTGAAGGGGGGGAACCACAGGGAACTTTGCTGGAAAGAGTCCCTGCGCAAAGAGGGAGAAGATCCATAGGTGTTGGGTGGAAAAAAAAAAAAAACCTTTGCATGTTATTTGGAGAGGAAATCGTTGCATGATAAGAAGGAGTCTCTGCGTTGTTCTGGAGGATTCTGGCATTTATGAAAAGAAGTTCCTGGGCCTTGAAGGAAAGAGGAACTCTGTGCTTGGAAGAGACTGATCTTCACGTCCTTGAGGGAAGATCTAAACGTTTTTCCCAAAGGTGAAATTATGGTCAGTGTAACATACCCATAATACCTCAATGCCATTATGGTGAGAATGGGGAAAAAGAACTGACTTTGTTTCACTGTACTACAAATGAATCAAATATGTTCGGGTCAAAAATTTACATGGCATTATCATAAAGCATATCAATTCAGGTTGAAAAAAAAATAACAAACATTAAAAAAGAAAAGAGGTTGGTCGTTATGAGAAGGCTACTGTATTGGGATCAATCTTTTCATTCCTTCCCACTTCTGATATACATAATACCCTAAGCAAAAAGCTTTCAGCCTTTTATTAACAGTTGTCATCACCATAGATAAAGAGATCATCCAAGCACTTCAAGTCATAAAAAATTGATGCAAAGGATTTATGATACCCTTTGATTTTGCATTTCTTAATGGTCCTATCAAAAGAAACTTTATACCTTTGATACAACGTCTTCGAGAGTTCATATTTTTAACCAAATGTACTTGTCCCCTTGTTAAGATTCCTTCGACACACCTTTTATATAAAACCATAATCCAATTTTTAACCAAATGTACTTGTCCCCTTGTTAAGATTCCTTCGACACACCTTTTATATAAAACCATAATCCAAAGACTTGATGCAACCTTCCTCTTTCAAAAGGTACTTTAGATCATATCATTCCACGCAAACTTTACCCTATAGTCATTACTCTAGCCAGCATAATGACATACACATTTTTACAGGAATAAGCCCTTCCCTCCTGAATAATTATATGCAGTTTCATACTTTTCATTAATACCAAAAGCATAACCTTGAAAGCTTCTATCAATAATATGTTTTTTTTTAAAGGTGTAAACCCTAACCATCATTCCTAACCTTTAAAGGAGGTAGTTCAAAGCATTCCATCATCATCATGGTTCTTTTAAGCAATCATTATTTATCCATATATGACCTTGATTGTCCCTTTTGAAGTGTTTAAATAAAAAGCATAGTTACAACGCAGCATTTCAGAAACATATAAACAATACAGAAAGATTAAACATTAAACAACAGACCACAAAACACCAATGTACGTGGTTCACCCAATCCATGGGCTATGTCCACAAAAGGGTTACATACTGTGACAATGCGGCCATACTTTTCATTCTGCTCCTCGCAGATCCTCTCTGTGAGAGTATATCCAACATGAAACAATTCCAGATCGAATTCCAGATCATTAGTTCTTTATACAACAAGTAAAGAGATAAACGATTATAACCGAGTTTCCTTCCAACCCTGAAGCTAGAATTCACCTTTACCTTTTTTTTATTGTCGATATTGTCTAGGGCTGGGGTCTACCCTATATCATACTTTAGATGGATCACAGTTTCTCTATCAATTTTTACAAACTAAGAGACACCTGCAGTCATAGTTGTACCAGATAGTGGTTTTCTTTAATTGCGACTCCCTTGTGGTACCACAGTAAAAGTAATTTTTCTTTATACACTAGGGAAAGTACCTTCGAGTAAGTGGCCTATTTTAAAATTCGGGGTCTCAATCCAACCCCAATCGAGGAGGTTCATGAGGACTTAAACTCCCTGTGTTTCCACGTGTGTAATTAATAAAATTTATGTATATATATACAGATGATTCCCTTATGGGTTCATCCTTGTTTTGTAATGTCACTTCACACAAAAAAATTTCCATACTCCAGAATTACAGGCTAGAGTTTCTGATCCAATGACCCCACCTAAAACCGCACACGCAGTTTGGGAATAAAGGAAACGAAGGGGTTCAAAAAGGACTCAGTACCTGTACAATGCACAGGTGGGTTTGGAAAGATACTAAGGGGTCTCAGGATAAAACGATATACCATTTACGGCAGTCGCAGGTTGGAGATCAACCATTTAATACCACAGAAAAAATTATTCATAAAACAGCTTGCGCTCAAGGCGCATTCAGCTCTTCTGATTCAGACTTAACACTAGCCATAAAATGAAAGACGAACAGACAGATCTAATCTTCCCATCGCTTGAAAGCCAGATCAGAGATCAATGCAACGACTACCATATATAATAGTTTCAGATCTGTGTAAAGAACCTTCCTGCTTTAGGCGGAAGGAGTAACTAGTCAATCCCAACCATTCGATATCTAAGTGGTGAAAAGTGGACCTGTCTAAAAGAAAATGGCATTTCGGTCCAATATATCAACTTAGATGTCACACCTTACAAATGCCTATCTCAGAGCGGAGATATATATCTATATATCAATTTATAACAAGCAGGATAGATAAGAAAATATAGACATCAACGCTGATATCATGTACCTACGTCCAATCAAAATAGAATCGCTATCGGGAGGTGTAATACACTGGCCCTATTCATAGTGAGTATCAACGCATACCTCAAGGTTGAGAACAGTATGCCAGAGCCGAGGTCAACCAAGGCGCACCCTATCTCGTTATGAATCGTACAGGTTTTGAACCAACTGCAAGTCCTCCCTGAAATCACACGTCTTCATGGCACTTATCGTACCAGCCTCATGCCCAATCGAACTAAATCAGTTATAAAACTGCATTTTCTCCAAAGGCGCAGGTACAAAGAGATCACGGCCCTCACAAGCGTTTCCTATCCTTTAGAAAAAAAAAAACAGTCGCGCTCCTCCTCAACTCTCTCTACCTATCCATGGGAAAAACCTGCATGAGATGTAGAGCGGCTGGTTTCTTTTTCCTTCTGGCTCCGGCGTGCCCCTCAGCATACCCCAGCCTGCCACTTAATACCTCTCGCGCTCCCTAAAACGTGCAGCCCCCCTTTAATGCGCTGAACCGTTATTAATATCCATGCTCTAAAGGAATCATAGCGTTGCATCTAAACCGCCGAGCCTGGCCAAAACGCCCAGCTCCAGCAAGAAGCGCCGAGTGCCCTGCGGGTATCATTATAAGTTTTCAGATGTGTTTTCTACCCCTCTATCAACCGTTCCCTAAAACAAGGAGTTGTTCCTTTATATCATTTTTAAATCTATAAGTGACCCACCACTTTATTCTTGGTCGTCACCAATTTAGCCGAGTTAGTAGGGGCGGATTGCCTTATTCTCGTGCCATAGCAAGAGCACAATCAAAGGCGTTTTCCTTCTATGGTCATAAGTGTTAATAGTGGTAATTTTAATTATATATATATATAGAAAAGTCAATCCTAATTAAAAGTCATCATTTAATGAAATATTTATACATCTTTCCAAACGGAGACTATAATGATAATCCCGTTTGATTCTTCTTATAATTTCTTTTCTCCTGCCCCCAAATATTCTGGAATAATGGTGTTTTAACATCGTGTTAAATCAAGTAATAGGGACTTTAAAATGCATGTTTATCTATAGATTAGCCTTTTAGGGAATGGGATCATCCTTGCTTCAAATTCTAGTATAAACACTGTGCGTTATTAACCTATTAATAGTTTCCCCCTATGCCCACAAGAAGATACCTTTCTCGCCTTCCATCTTGTGTTTTTTTTTTCTTTTTCTTCCGTGGATGTTACGCTCCTCCCAAAGGAACGACCCATCACTCCTCTCAACCCCATCTTCTTGGTTGGGTGGACTACCTTCACCATTTTCTTTTTTTACATTTATGTAGATATGTATGTATTTCAACACTATAATGCATCATGCCATCAACGTAAGAATTTCCCTATCACTCCATAGTATATATATATATACGTATAAGTTTTCTTGGCTTATTTATGTCAATGCTTTGTTTTGAGGGTTGCACTTCCCTTATGGACTTAAATCACCTTAGGCTAAATACTAAGCTAGGGTGTCTTAGTCGTGATGGGCATATTTCCTTTGTGAAGTAGAAATTCCCTCCTTAAATGTTGTTGTGATCAAAGCGATATGATTATGGTATCATTGTGGCTCTCCAACCATTCGCTCCTTTATCCCTTGTAGGTTTTGGGTTAGCTATCGGCTAAATGGTATCACTGTCTTCCATCTTCTACATAGGCAATATTAACTTATACAAACTGGATAGTTCTGTTTCTGGCGGGGCCTTGGCCTTGAGCTCCTCACTAGAAACAAGTACAATCAAATATTGGTAACTACAAAAACATCTTGGGTATGGGAGTGACATTACAATCACGTATTTCTCGTTGGATCTAGCATTTCTAGGTTTACATTGGATTTCATTGTTTTGAGCTAGATTCACACATAGATGTGATGCATTATCCCAATCGTAGGCTGGTAGGCTATAGATTGATGTACTCAATCCAGAATTAATGATTTCGACTTTCTTTCATCTTGAACTTTTATATATATATATATATATATATATATATATATATATATATATATCGTAGATGCCACGTTGTTAGGGTCTATTTTCTGTGATTTCAGCTTGTGTGTTAGAGATTGAAATCTAATAGAATCCAGAAGCATCATATGGCTCAGGTCGTAGCTTCCTATGGTAGTAAACCCTTTCTATTATATGAGCGGATCAATATGGACTTTGCTTTTTTTTATAGATTGAAATCGGTGGGAATCCAGAAGCATCGTATGGCTAAGGTCGTAGCTTCTTATGATAGTAAAACCCTTTATATTATATATATAAGAGAATGAATACAGTCGGGGTATATAGAATGAAATCCATCGGAGTCTGAAAGCACCTTAGATCGTAGCTTCTTGTGATGGGAAACATTTTCATATTATACATAGAGCGATGAGTACAACCTCCTTTAAATCGAAATATATGGTATTTTGAAAGCGCCATACGACTTAGATGGGACCAAGACCTTAAACCATCTCAAACTGATGAAGCTGGAAGGTATCATACAGTTTCCATGGATGGATTAGATCCATCCCCTTTTTCGGCATCTAAAAATATAGTTGTTTCTGTTCTTCCTCCCAATGCTCATGTGGAAGCTTGGCCAAGGTACGCCATTGGGTGGGATCTGTGCTTTTAAGTAAAGGGGAGTCAATGCTATTTAGGTCATATCTAACACATGGAATGATAACCTATGATTCTTTTCCCTACATCTAAATCACATATCATAAGCTTATCCTTTCATGCAATTTACGCCCTAGCCGCAAGTAAAGGTGTACTGGAATGGTTTTGATTACGTATAGGTATACCCAACCCAGGTTAACTTTTGGAGTTTTATTTCCAATCAATGATGGTTTTGGTACCCGCCTAAAATTTGAAAACGACCCAATAACACCTCCAATCATATAAATGCAAGATATGTTGGCATTACAACAAATCGATCCTGTAATACCCTACAGCGAATTAGTTTGAGGATGATAAAATCATTTTTGTAGTGACAATGCCACTTTACTTTATTAGTTTACGCCAACGAAGTTTTAAAGGGTGGACTCAGCCTAGTAACCCCTAAAGACAAGAATAAATGGGATTCTAAATAGAAGATCTGTCGGCTTTTAAGTGAACATTTTGTTTACCTTAATTGGTGAAGTCTAGGGAAAAAATTTCAATCATACACTTGGTTGTTTTGTTTGGTAGGGGTGTCAAAAATATTGTTACCGTTTGGATTGCTATTAGTGACTAAAATTTATAGCTGCGATCTAACACTGTTTTTGTGCCAAAGTCCACTTATTCGCAAGGCATACCATAGATCTATAATGTTACTTAAATCTTACACCTGCTATGTACCAGATTTATCAATAAGTGATGTGGGGCTGCTGCATTGATAGAAATCTTGAAATGATTCCGGAAGAAGTTGTTAAATAAATAAATAAATAAACCCTTGGGGTAGCTTGATAACAGCACTGAATAGTTCAGTAGAGAGGAATCCTATGTTCTTCCATTTGAAGGAAAGTATGGCAACTATGATGTTGCGGATTGTAACTTTAATGAAATAAAATGTCGCAGGCATATGACACCTTTTGGTGGACGTAACCCCAAGGTTGGGGTGAACCACGTACATCTTGTCTGTCTTCTTTTCATGTGTCTAAATGTTTTATTTTCCTCACATTTTTTTTGTGTACATGTGATGCTGTTCTACAACCTTGATTATGGACTTTTCTACTGTAGAAGATAATGAAGAAGAGTTATTATAATGTTTCTGGTTCCCATATAGTATTTCTTTAATTGCACTATGATGATGAATACGCTTGCAGATCAATGGTTATATGTTTTGTAAAGATATGATTAAAAGTGCATCTCATACGATTCACTACTTAGAAATAAACAATGAGTAAATCACCTTGCTTAAGTAAGATCCATACTGTTAGTCGAGGGATATTTATTTCATCTAAGCATTTCACTATTTAGGGGATTACTTGATCATAATTTAGCATGTATGGTATTCCATATGCAGGAGGGATGTAGATTTGTCCAAATGATTGTTTTACAGTACGTGTAGTTTGATTTAACGAATTAATTGAACATGCTACATTGGAAATGCTATATAAATCTGCCACTAACATCTTTTACCCATTTTATAGTAAGAGTGAAAGCAAATAGGGAACATTTATTCCCCTTTCTACCCATAATGACATAGAGGTACAAGAGGTATTTTACATATGGTATGAGAGCGAGGTTGAAACACTCGGTCCTATTGGGCTCAAAACGCTCCAGCATGTTTCGTTTTAACTAATGATTGAATTTTTCTCCGTGACCCATGAAAACCAACAAGTTCGCACTGTTCGTCTAATCCAGGTACCTTAAGTTGTACCCAATACACATGTTTATTGACCTTGTAGTTCTGCAGGAGAAGTCGATGTCTTTATGGGGTTTTCAGAAGGTAGCATCCTCTGCAATTTTTCTAGGTATGACTCATGATCGCCTTCTAAGAGTGCTTGACTAATAAATAGACCTGTGTATAATATAGTCTGTGATTTATGTTTGTCGGCTTTTGAATGCACCCAAAATGATAACTCGATATATATATATATATATATATATATGTTTGCATAAATCGTTATAGCCCTGAATCGCCCTCTGCCTGGGTTTGATAACAAAAAGGATGTGTTATGATCTCTATCTGGTTACCCTCACATGACCAAGGGATGTCGTACAACCAAAAATCATGATTCCCCTACTGCGTGTGCTTAAGTGATACCTGAATCGTGTATCATAGGTTGTGAACTATGTTTTCAGGCAGTTTGGATACGTCTGGGTGTTGCCCAAGTTTGCATTCCACCTAGGAGTATTGCGTAAGCGTGTGCTAGTTTATTTTTTTGCTGGATCGTGTAATAAGATTTTTGTTTTCCAAGATTTTAAATTTGATTTCTTCTTTCCTAGATTTTGAATTTGATTTCTGCTTGAAATATGGAAAGAAAACATTGTCGGGATATATGGTTTGAATTATTAATCAGAGATCTAGTAGTTGCTAGTATTTTCAGTTCGATTTTCAAATTAAACCTAGAAATAAATCGCTGGTAGGGATCAGTGATTGCAATCTTATATAGATCTGGTAAATGCTAGGGTTTAATTTTTAATTAGTATTTAAATATGGAAGTAAATAGCTGCTGTGGAATTAGCGATAGCTATATTATACAGATCTGGTAATTGCTAGTGTTTTAAATTTAATTTTGCTTTGAATCTAGAAAGAAAACACTGTTGGGATTTATGCTTTGAATTATTTATGGGATTATAAAGAATCATGGTAAATGCATTACCTTATAGATTGAATGCTGCTAGTGAAAAATGTTTGAATTTGTTTATATATATCTATAAAAACGTTGCTCGGATTTATGGTTTAAAGTCTTAACAAATTGTAAGGAATGATAGTAAATGTTGAATGTTGCTGGTGAAAAATGTTTGAATTGGTTAACATTGGTGGGATTCACGGTTTGAATTCTTAACAAATGGTAATCGTGGTAAATGTACTATCTTATTGATTGAGCGTTGTTGCTGGAAAAATGTTTTATCGATAAGTAACCGGGATTTATATATGGACATCATGACACAGAGAGCTAACCTCATATTTTTGAACTGCTGGAAAGTTTGCTCATTGGAGAAACTTGTCGACACTCATGTGGTCATTATTCAAATGACGAGAAGGAAAAATTTTGCAGCATAGGTGTAGAAAAACTTATTATAAACACATGATGAATAAGAAGAAATGTTATGTTTAAATTACTTGAAAACAAATGTCATTGCTGGAAACTAATTGAGCTAGATTACTAATACCGTTCAACATCTATCTCTCATTACCTAGGAAGAGTGATTCGAAAAGCAAAGCTCCTTTAGGGATCACCTTATCATTTGAAAAAGCCGCAATCATTTCATTAAATGTTTTCTTGAAAATGAATATTGTTTAGTTACTATGGAATCCATTTAATTACTGTGCATTGCAGGTAATTATTTAATGAGCGGCAACCATTTCATTAAATGGTTTTTGGAATTGAATATTATTTAGTTACTATGGAATTGATTTAATTACTATGCATTGCTGGTAATTATTTATTCAGCATTAAATGTTTTCTTAGAATTGCATATTGTTTACTTACTATGGAATAAAGCTTAGAGTCTTTACTTTTTAGGCCTCTATTGCTTTAATTATCTCCGATTGGGTAACTCCCTGAATGGAGGTAGGGCAAGTCTTTGCTACAATGAAGAAGAATGTATAAAGGTTATATTTATTGGGATTTTCTGACCTTATTGTGGTGAGGCTTATTGCAGGCAATTTACTTTGTTTAGAATTGTTAAACAGGTTTGGATGTTGGTTCTATGGCATTGACAAGCACTTTAAAAGTTCATATCTAGTATATATAAAATTCCAACAGTGAGTGATTTTTTCTGTTGTAATAAATTGAAGCTAATGAGTGGTTGCATTGTCAAAATTCCCAGGTTTTATGTGTTTTCTTGCAAATGGTGTTGGTATAAGAAATTGAAAAGATTTTGTGGCTTCTTGTAAATGCCTTCTTGTCAATTCTGGTGATAAAAGGCTCTTATCGGATGAATGAAAAATGAAGTAAGGCATGACTTATGCAAAAATTTTGATGTTTTTGAAATAATAAAATGATGAACTAACACCCATAGGGTGCTTGCAGGCATGGGAAATTATGGCCATGAGAAAAGGCTAAAGCTCCAGGACTATGATGAGTTAAATCTCATGTGTATAAAGTTGTCACCACGAGGGAGTGGTGATGGAGGTAGTGGTTGAAAGCTACCTTGTTTTCCCCCGGGCCAGCGAGGGACCATTATGCATTCTGGGGACGCCTAGATGTAAGACATTTGGTTAAGACTCGTTACGAACACATTAGAGGACTGTCACATTAGTGGGCGACTCTATGAATAGAATAACCTCTAGGCGTTGTGGAGGTGTGCAAGAACGGAGTGCCTCAGCTTAGTGAAGCACCCTGAAGAGCACATAAAGGAGATATGCCTACAGAGGGTTATAGGGTATCATCCTTGTGTTCGGTGGGTTGAGTTGGTATTGGAAGTACTGTTAGCACTTGGAGTGCTGGGATGGAGGAACATCCTAAGAAAAGAATAATGATAAAGCACCCTGAATAGCACAAAGGAGATACATGAAGGGTTGGTATCGTCCTTGTGTTGGGTGGCTTGAATTGGTACTTGAAGTACTGTTAACACTTCGTGTGCTGGGATGGACGACATCCAAAGAAGAGAACAATGCCAGGAAAAGGTGTGTGCAGTACAGATAAACTGGTACCTATATGTTATTGGAAATAGAACTGATATGTTATGAAAATTGTATTTCTGAGTTTTACATTTCGATGCTAGTATGCATGCATATGTCTGATTTTAAATGCAGGATCATGACAGGAAATACAAGCAAACAAGGACAACTCAAAAGGAAAGGAAAAGTTATTGAAGAGCAAGAACACCGAGGACGGTGTTAATTTTAGGGGGAGAGGATGTAATATCCCTCTCATATGCCCTCGAATATTTTGTAATTTCACATATTAATGTACTTGTCTTGGTGAGGAGCTCAAGGCCAAGGCCCCACCAAGACAACACCTTGTGGCTTATAAAAGTTAACCACCTAAGTGAAAATGCTTAGAAGATGAAATGCAATGACACAACTTAATGAAGAGCTAACTAAACACACCATGGATAAAAAACTTATCCCAACTCAAGACGCCCTAGCGGATTACTCAAGCCTAGTCGAGGGGTTAAAGAAAGAACCAAGGAGAAAACAATCCAAAGAATTAAGAAACATATATGTGTATAGAATAAACAAAGGCTTCATATATGCAAAAGAATATATATATATATATATATATATATATGAAATGAATTATAATAGACGCCATAATCTTACAGATTCTCATTACAAATCACATATATTAGAAGAATATATGGAGTTAAGGCATACACAGATTCTCAGTATGACTCACCTATATTGGAAGAACTTATGAGGTTAAGACGTGTATATGTATACAT
>LPNX010295543.1:4169-92967 GCA_001517045.1 Pseudotsuga menziesii
TGACATGGTAGAATATGGGGAGACTAACATTGGGTTGGTCTCCGATACATATGAGGTTGGCTAATCAGGCCAAACTACAACCTATTGGCTGAGTTCCAAACTTGGTCATGGACGTTGAAGATATGAATACTTATGATGAATTTGATGTGATTGAAGTTGTCGAGGGGGGAGGATCCTATGTTACACTGCTGGGTTTTGTATGGGACAACGATAGTATGGCAGTGATTAATTTCAATAAGTAGATGATGAAGTTTGAGGATAAAGACATTAGAGTCATCGCTTCTATTATCCAATAGAAGGACGAAGACATATTGAACTTATAAAGATGAATTTTTCAAGGGCTTGGATCATGCTTACAATATTTTTGAATATCACATCCACCTGAATGTTGATGGAGAACTAGGGTGGTGAAGAGTTAGTTCTATGTATTCTGATTCTAATGATGCATTGGAAAACTGGCAGAATCGCATGCATGAAGTATCAGTCAGGAAGTGTGGCTTGATCACACAGTCACTCTTCCATGTCACAACTGATATTGTTGAATTACCAAGTTAGGAAGGAATATTTGAGCTTTCTGCATTGTTAATGGAGTCTGAATAGAAGGTATCAACACCGCAGCGATTGTTGGTAGTGGAGGAGGCACTAAAGGCTACTCCCACACGCTGGTGGGAGACTCATAAAAATTCAATTATTGTATGTGCGCAATGTCAACAACTGATGGTAGTTCGCTTCATTGACACATAAGTATATCACACTAGGAGGTATGATGGGCGTAGTGACCCTGGCAGTCACCTGATGGAATGCCAAATCTTGTGGGCATTGCGACCAAAGGATCAATGGGTCCATGCCTTTATCCACACCTTGGATGAAATGCCAAGATCATGGTATATATTAGAAGAGTTGTGGAGAGAAATAACCACTTAGGAAGAGCTGACAATTTGCCTTATGCACACATTTAGATTCACATGTTCCAATCCTGATGTCTGTAATGCACTATAGATTATCTACGATGTGGTATCAAAAGTAGTACCAGTTGCATATCTTGTGGATCCACATGTGCATTGCCACCTGCAGTCAATGATGGAATGTTACAATGTGTCTGGAGAACCTAAGGACGATGATGATCTACGAAATATCAATATTCCAAAAATAGAAGGGAGTAGGGATGTCGCAGCACCGGTTATCCAAACTAATCTCATGAGCCAGTTGTTGAATATCAGAAAATTTAACATTGGGACTTAATGGAACTCAAAATTTGCAAGTGTTGGGGACTATTGGGACGAGGAGACTATGGAAAAATTCACAGACTTGCTGCATGAATTTCAATATCTGTTTCCAACCAAATTCTATGAAATGAAAGTCATACTAGGTGACTTGGGAGAGATGAAGATTCCATTAAAACTAGACACAAAACTAGTAAGGCAGAGGCCGTATCGGTTGAATCTACGATACAAGGAGAGGGTTAAATCTGAGTTGGATAGGATGTTGGATGCTGGAATAATTGAGCCAGTTGAATAATTTGAATAGATCGGTCCCATGGTGGTCTAAGACAAGAAAATGGGTGAAGTATGCATTTGTGTTGACTTAAGAAAATTAAATGATGCCTATATGCATGATCCGTTTTCGACGCCATTCATGGATGAAGTACTTGAAGGAGTAGGAATTTGGGAGATGTACTCATTTACAGATGGACTTTTTGGTTATCACTAGATAAGGATTGCCAAGGAAGATCAACATAAAAGATAATTTGTCACAAAATGGGGTTGTTTCCAATACACAGTGATGCCATTCGGATTGAAGAATGCACCTACGATCGTTTCCTAGGTTGTTGTCGTTGTGTTGAAATATTTCATTTAGAAGTTACTACAAGTTTATATGGATGATTGGAGAGTGTATGGTCTAATTAAGGATCATATGGAAAATCTACGACTGATTCTAGAGAGGTGTCGACATCATCAGATTGCGCTGAACTCCAAGAAGTGTATTTTTTGTGCACCATTTTGGATACTATTGGTTCACATTGTTTGCAAGCAAGGAGTGTTAGTTTACCCCATGAATATAGTGCTCATTTTGATCTTTCCATGACTGATGAATATCAATATGCTTAGAGAGATAATGGGACACACCGGGTACTATCACAAATTCATTAGAGATTATGCTGCAATTACTGCCCCTATGGAGAAACTCTTGAAGAAGGATGCTACATTTGTATGGAGTCTAGAATTCCAAGGAAACTTTGGTGACTATGAAGGCCTAAGATGGCTTTAGTGCAGATACTTTTGTTCCGCGAATGGAATAAGGAGTTCCATGTTCATGTTGACGCATCATTTATTTCATTTGGAGTAGTGCCCATGCATCCAGGAGAAGGAGATCTTGATCACCCAATTTCTTTTTCTAGTCAAAATTTGTCATTTGCTGAGAATAACTATATGACCATAGAGTGGGAAGGTTTAGAGATGGTATATGTGCTTCAAACTTTTAGGAATTACCTTCTAGTTGGTCATTTTAAGATGTTTACTGACCATTTTGCTTTGACATATCTAGTCAATAAGCTTGTGTTGGGGGGAAGATATGCCGCTGGTTACTTCTCTTTCAAGAGTTTGATTTTGAAATAATTGTGAATCTGGGTCACTTGAATGATGGCCCTGATCATTTATCTAGAATTGAGATAGGCGAAGAGCCAAAAAACATTGATGAGGGACTGTCGGATGTGCATCTGTTTAGAGTCGATGTCGCAGATGGTTATTATAATCAAGTAATTTAGTTTTTGGCGACAGGGGTCGCGCTAGCATATTTTTCCCCAAGTCAAAAGATGCAATTGGTAGTCAAGGCCTCTGACTTCTAGTTGATAGTTGGGAAGTTATACAAGCTTGGACCGGATGAAATATTGCGTTGATATGTCCTTCCACATGAATAAGGGAAAATATTAGCAGAAGCTCATGAGGGAATCGCTGGGGGACATTATCGAGGGAGTGCAACAACAAGGAAGGTGCTTCAGGTCAGACTCTGGTAGCCTACATTACATAATGACGTGACAGATTATGTGCGATCCTGTGACATATGTCAATGCACTGGGAAACCATCACGGAAGAATGAGATGCCGCTAGTACCGCAGGTAACCTTGAAACCTTTGATAAATGGGTTGTGTATTTTGTGGGTCCAGTCAACCCACTTGGGAAAAGAATTGGTTCATGGTAAATAATCACAGCAACAGACTACTTAACAAGATGGGAAAAGGCTACACCAGTTGTGGATTGCACCGCTGCTATAGCAACAATATTCCTATTTGATAACATTGTGATACAATTTGGATTCCCAAGGATACTAATGAGTGACCAGGGTAGTCATTTTATCAACCACACAGTAAGTGTGCAAATAGAGGAATTGCAGATACAACATAAGAAAAGTACCCCATATCATCCGTAGGAGAATGGGACGGTGGAAGCATTCAACAAGATATTGGAGCATGCGCTTACAAATGTATGTAACGCTAACCGCAATGATTGGGATGGAAACATTCCAGTAGTACTATGGCCATATCGCACCACTTGTAAAATATTGATGGGAAAGACACCGTTCAAATTGGTATATGGGTAAGAGGAAGTCATGCCTATGGAGTACATTGTTCCCAGTCTACGCATTACAACAGTGAAATGCATGGATGATGTAGCAACACTAGAGGAGTGCATAGTGCAGTTGATATAGCTTGAAGAATATCGTTTCATCATGGGTTTCCATTAGTGCATCGAGAAGGGCTGACGACAGGCTTGGTACGATCGCCACATAAAGAACAAACAATTTCAGCAAGGAGATTTGGTGCTGCTATATGACAGCAAGTTCATAAAACATCTAGGTAAGTTACAGATGCACTAGTTAGTTCCATATATTGTTAATTCTATTAATTCCAGGAGGCCAGTGCAACTGCAGCAATTAGATGGAGTGATGCTTCCAAAACTAGTGAATGGTATCTGACTAAAGCCCTATAGGATAGGGCCAAAATTGCATAGTGCTTAAGGCATTGTGCACTAAAAACAAAAAAACCAAAAAAAAATAGAAGAGGAAGGATGAAAGGAAAGGAGGTTGTGCCAGGTGGAAGCGGTTGTGCAAGTGTAGGAGTTAGTATCACAGTTAGGAATATTTTTTGCACCAACTAGAGGGTCGTAATGTAGTGAAATCAGTAATAAATGAAGCAAAATTAAGACATGTAACCAATGATGCTTGTTGAAGAGACACGTATTGATCATCGATTTGACTGTTGGGTTGACAGATTTGATGGTGGCTTTGAGTAGTTAATTCATGATTCAGTCATGATGGCCGCAACTGATTTGGTGTTGATTAGGTACTATAAGAAGGTGGTCGATGCTGGTTGGAAGTGTCGCTGTGCTAAGTTGAGTTGCGAAGAGTATTGAAGTAGAGTTTGAATTTTAGCACTGTTGATTGAAGTGAGCGAGTTGGAGAGTGTAGATGAGCATTTGTCAAGAATTCGGTGAAGTGTTGAGGGATGCAGAGTAACCCCGACGCAGTAGAGATTTCAAGTGAGAGGGACTCACCCATCCAACCAATCACTATTATTGAGGAGGTTTCTAGTATGTCGATTGGGTTGTCGTCAGCTCTAAAGAGGAAGCGGAAGGGCCAAAATCCAAACTCTCCAACACCACAGAAGTAGCAGACGTGTCGATTAAGGTACAAGGCGAAGGAATTGTGCAGATGGGGCCATCAATCTCTAGGATGTTGAATTTACTGCATGAAAAGGTGTCTCAGTTCATGAAATTCTAGGTTATGTCGCTCCCACCTAACCTTGTGTGTAGCCTCGGCGACTAACCAAGTACCAAAAATATCATCCCAGGATGTCGTCGCTACTGATGGGGATGGTGTACAAGATGGAAATTGTCCCTACCCTGATGAAGATGAAGAATGACTACCATGACTTGTTGGTGCTGTGGGATGTCTCCAATGAATCATATGAATCTTTTCTTTCGGTCCCAGGTGGACCTATCATGCGCATCCCACAGTCATGGGCATAAGGATTGGACAAATCCGAGCTTCTAGGACTCATTAACATGCCACACTTTGTGCTGCTAAATGAGGCAAATGCCTATGTCAAGAAGAAATTCACTTGCTATCATGGAGGGATGTTGTGGTTGGAAATGCCAGTCTTCATTACAGTTGATTTGATATTAGATATTACAGGGTTACCAAAGGATGGGCCAAACCCATCACAATATTTTAAGGGATGAGACAATGAAAAACGACTTTCTACAAGGTTGAAACATAGGTTCAAATTGCAGCATGACAGAAGGGACTAACGGATAGACAATATCAATGAGCATGATTTTTGCATTGGGAAACATATTCTTGCCAACAAAATTGTTAGAAAGAATCACTCCATCCAATGAACTTCAAGGGCGATCACGTGTGTGCAACAATGTGTAGAAGGATTACAAATGAACTAGTTCCTCTTTCTATTGAATCAATTGATGGAGGACGTCTTCGCAGTTCAAGCTGGAGAGTGGCCTTTCACATATAGATGGCTACTGATCCTCATTGCACTAGGTGTGGATGGAGTCACTGGATTACCAGGGGATGGAAGTAGAATTTGTTAAGGTGTGAAAGGGTGCACGGTATTAAAATATGTGCTAGGTTGAGGAGCCTATGTGACAAAAATATTGTGCAATTCATTTTTTGGTTTATTAGGAGGCACTGCATGAAGTAGCAGTAAAAGTACCCCTCCTATCAAATGAAGTTGCGGTCAAGTATCAGTGGATTTTGTGATTCACCATTGGGCCACACACCATTCATATCTAGGTACGTCATGAACCTCACAAACAATGGCTCCTGATGCCCTACAAAGTGGCAGATGCAGAGCTAGAGGTGCAAGTTCAGGATTGGCTAGTAGAATGGTGAAAATTAGTCATCGTTGAGGAACTATCAACATGACCACCAATGGACACTCCTAAGAATCCTATGCATAAAGAGCAAAGTCATCATGACTCTGATGGAGATTCATTGAAGGCGACCCCTAGCGACCCAGAGGACATGCAAATCCTCACAGAAATAAGGATGAATGAGCGCATGGAGAAAGATGTGAGAAGCAGCATTAGATCCACTATGGAAGTGCAACTACAAGGACTTTTAAATGTCATCATAGATTCACCGAATCCTACAGGTAAGGAAATGAGGAATTCAGCCCAAGAAGGCTTCATCGAGGTATGCACTAAGTTGGATCCTCTTTATGCTTTTTTAAGAAGAGCATCAGAGAGTGCCGTTGTGTAGGACACAACATCAGTTAGCACTGAGCTGTGGGTCAAGAATGTTTAGATTCCCCCGACTACAGTTGACAGTGGACAAGAGGATGTGAATTCCTCATTGCAGTAGTTGCATAACATTGTAGTGGATATCAACAAGTTTTCGACACATAATTTAATACATATGCAATAATTAACCAACTAGGAGTTTTTCGATCATCAAAAAGATATCGGCGATTAGTAATTTTGGTCACAAGCGGAAGAGGAGGTGCTACGGAAAGAACTAGAGTAATTACGCCGTGCACAGGAAACATTGATGGCTATGAAAGAGCAGTAAATTGCAATGATCAAGAAGGAATAAGAGGAGCTCAAGGAAAATACAGTAGAAGAAGAAATAACAGAACTAAAGAAAGAGACTGACCACCTGGTTATTGAAAAGATGTGACTATTTTCTAGTCGCAGTGAAGTGGAAAAGGTTGCTACAGAGGGGAATCAACACATCCTGGAATGGTACCAAGGAGTTGGATGTAATAGCAAAGGAAAAATGACTCGGAGCAGTTATTGTGTAGCTACAATAGGATAACTCCCATCTTACTGATCTGGTCTACCAAGATACACCACCAGAGAAGGTCACAAAATAGAAGAGCTCAATCAAGGAGATTGTGACATAGTTTGAAGAAATGGAGAAGGATGCTAAGATGATTGCTGAGGTGATGACACAATTTTTGGGCAATGTCGTCCAAGATAAAAAAAACTAGAGAAACTAACCAAGTAGTTACAGGAAGCTGAGGGACAGTTGGAAACATTGAATATGACATTGAGGAATATGCCACCAATTTTCCATATCATACAATCAGCAGAACTTAGGGAAATACAACAATGTGTTAGAAAGGAACATGAGAGACAACAAAAGCACACAAACTAGCTCGACAAGTTCCAAGAAATTGATGCTTAGTTGTCAGTAAAAGAAGTCGATGCATTATAGGCTGCACGGGATGGGAAGAAGGAAGTAAATGCAAATCTGGTTGAACACCCGACTAAGCAAGATCTTCTTTGAATCCAAGACCTTGCTGAGAAGGTAAAAAAACAGGTCACAAAGATCATGTAGCAATATGAATACTTCAAGGTAAAAACAAATGCATACACCATGTCCAACTAAAGTGGCTTGAGGGCGAGCCACAAGATTATGTTGGGGGCCTGTTGACAAGGGGTTTTGATTGAGCCAGTTACGCAACATCACGGATGCTGCAAAAACTTAGAAGACATCGCATAAGGAAAAGATAGTGCACAATACAAAAAATAGATTAATTTTGAATATTTTGTGTCACCTTTTGTACTTTTAACCACATTTTGTGCATATTTGTCATTAATCAGTTAGGAGTTAGTTAGAAATTTTCCAAGTAGACCATGAATGTAAAGGAGGAATTCTATAAGTAGATAAATAATTGTAAATGGGAAAGGAGAGATATATAGATCTAGAAAGAAATATCACAGAGAAAATTGATTTTTAGACTATGAACCGAGAACTTGAGGCTCGGTTGCATCATTGTATGTTTTGACTCCGCAGTTGATTACGTAGGGTTAATATAATGAGAAGGAGGTTGATATGAATTGCTGTCTTGTTGTTATCTTTTTATCTCTTTGTAACACCCCGGTTTTGACCCCGTTGCATAAAATGTACATGATGTATATAGTGTAATGAATCATGGTGTGGAGCTAAAGGCAAAGCCCCACCAGTGATTTGGTTGTTATGTTTTGGTGATTAAAATTGTTGTCAATGGAATATTGTGCTATCCAGCACATATGGTTTCTAGCATCATGTAAATGTGTTTTTAATTAAATAACCCCAACCAGCTATGTCACTGCAACCATATTGAAAAGGGAATGATTTTATTAAGGATAAGGAGGGGGAATGTTAAACCTTGATCCCATGGGGGAAAATCCATGTGTCACCACCCTTTTTGTTTTCCTCACCTTCGCTTGTCTTATCCAACTACCACCTTAAATGTTCTACTAATTAGTTGGGGCAGTTATTGTTGGGGAGAGGAGTGTGGCAGGACTGTCATTCCTTTCCCACACGCACACTCCACCAACAAATTGAACTTCACATTGGGCAGGAAAAAGGACTACGCCCCGCATTCCACTCTCTCCACGATGGTGCTAGGCACACTTCCGTACTTTCCCACTCGCCATTCTCCATTTTCATCCATCCTCATGTAGAGAGACGTTCTGTTCCTCACGTGGAGGATTATTTCTATTTGGTCTCACATAGCAAGGAGGAGAGTCATTTTTGGCTGTCATTCACGTTTTCTACAGAGGGGTATCTGTGGTTCCTATACGGATATGTGGTCTACAGGTATGTTTTTCCTCATGCACAGGATAGGAGTCCAATTTCTTTCCCCAGTGCACACTGTGTAATTTTTTAGGTTGCTTCATCCCATTGTGGAGACGGGAGCTGAGGTCTTCCCTACGTTGTTCGTTGCTATTGTTTCCACATATTTTGTTGGTTGTGTTGTTTCTACATGCTGGGTTGTTGTAGGTTGTTATGGAGTCATTTTGAGCATGATAGGGCCAAGAATTACTCAGGGATTGTTTTTCCCCTACCCAAGCTGTGAATCACTGGTTTGACTACGTGTATACAGTGGTTGGTATTCGGACTATGTTGGAGTAGGGATGAGGACTTGGTTTTCTTGATAAACCTAGTGTGTTTGGGAACCACACAGACAGAGCTGGAGAGCTGGCTTTCTTCTCCACAACCCCTAAAAAGTATTGGAAGGGAAGTCAAGGCCTGAGGGACTATGTAGCAGAGAAGGGACCAATTCCTTGTGTTGGGTGTGTGTGGGTGTCTTATAATTCAAACTAGTTCTAGTGTAGGTCTCCTTAGCTCTGCAATAAGCTCACCAACTTAGCATTCATCCTTTCCTGGCTCCTTCATATCCTGATAAACCTAACCATGTTGGCTTGGCTGTCTTGTTGATGGCCTGATAAACCCAACTGTGTTGGCTTGGCTGCTTTGTGTATCCTCCGCTATGTGTAAGCCTGCTTGTTCCTTATTCCTTGGGGAAATCATGCTCATATTGGGGATGGCAGCATTGCTGGGAGATTAGGGAGCATGCTGGCCTATGGTTGGGTGGAATGTTGCAGTGACGTAGCTGGTTGCCGAAGGAATTATTTATAAGATAAGTATTATTGACCATTTTGTCTCTACATTTATATATATTGTTTAATGAATATGATGAACTTGTTGAATGCTTGTATGAACGGATGTTTTCTTCCACTGTATGATAGATAATTATGTATTTGTGCATGTTCTAGTTCAAAGTATTTCATTTCAACTTTTATGTATGTTCATGTTCATGGGGCGGTTAGCCCGGATTTTAATGACACTGTAACATCCTCTTCGTCGGTCGGAGGGTCGGGGACATTACATTATGGTATCAGAGCCTAAATGTTACAGCATGGGCCTCTATGGGACATGAAGAACTAGTTAGCAGAGGCAAGTTTCCTTCTTCCTAGAAGAAAATCGATGAATGACAGAAAAATTCATAAAATTTTCCTAAGTGCTTGAACCGTCGACTCATCGGAAGACTAAGTGGGAAGCTCTTCCAATGCAGTGGAGAGCTAGTCAGAAGGCCACCCGACAGAAGAAAGTTGGAAGAAAACTATGAAAATTTTTCTAAGTGTTCGTTGGCCATCAGCGAAAATTAGTGGATGTGGGAGCCGCAGTTTCAGCAGATATTAGCCGAAGAATGCCGAAACACCGAATCAATTTAGTTGAAGCAACACCTGATATCGACTATCGGCCATCGACAACAGTTAATTAATGATATAGCCGACACGGCAGCAGGTTCCTAAAGTAATTTTCACCACAATATTCTAGGTGCTCGTCGGACCGGCGGTAAAGTTTACTCGAGTCGATCGGTGATATTTAGTTGATGAAATAGCTGACACCGTGGTAGAAGAAAGGGGAAGGTTCGTCAGAAGGGAGCTGCATTGGAAAAAAGTAGTGGATTGATTGGAGAAAATTAGAAGACATAAGCACCGAAATGACGATGGAAAAGACAGGAAGTTAGTTGGTGAAGCTGCCGGCAGTGGCGGTGGAAAGAAGATTAAAGAGAAAATTTCAAAAAAAGATCTAGGTTATGAAACCATAGGCGATCGACGAATTTTAGAGGATTGGATCATCGATGATTAGGTGATGAAGTTGTCAAAACGTCATTACCATCAGCGAATATCAGTGGAACGGATTGACGATGATTAGTTGAATGGACCGTCGATGAACATCGAAAACATTTAGATGTTTGTGCATCTACCGTTGCAGTTGTCTAATGGACTATCCTTCCGATGGTTAGAGGCTTCAACCATCGATAATGTATAGAGATTCCGACAGCCGACGAGTTAGAGTCTACAGAACCCGCAATGGGATTACTACCCGCAGTTGCGGCTGCCTAAGGGACTATCCACCAAATGAATAGTGCATCTGATTTCCAATACACAGTAGTCCTCGCCATCACTGATAAATAATAAATACCAAAATCCGAGACAACTGGGGATCTGATACAACAAAAAACTTCCGTTCTTGGAGCCACTGATACATCGGACGATGTTAGTTGTTAGGGCCGCCGATGAGTGCCTAAGGGAATTTGTGGATTGGATCGCCGAAATGTCGGAAATTTTGTTGTGAAGATGTCCAATTGGGCCAAAAGAAATTTGGGTTTTTCAAGTGGATTTCTTAGCAAATTCCAATTGTTTTTCAGTGGACTTTTCGGTGGATTGTCAGTAGATTACAGGGCTGAACAAGAAGAGAATTTTTGTGTGTTTAAGAAAAACTTTTATTTATAATTTTTCTCCAGGAGAAGGTAAGTAGTTCTGATTTATAGTAATGTTATGCATCTAACAGTTTGCTACTAACACATTTGCAGAATCATAGACACCTTGAAGAGAAGTGTGGTAAAGTAAGTGTGGTTCAGTTATGAGAACCCATGACGGATATGATGTTCAAGATTCTTATGAGCATGCGAGAGATGCCATGGGAGAAAATGCACATAATGGAAATGACGACATAGAATCTAATGGGAGGAGATTCCAAGAGACACTGTCAGATGTTGAAGCCACCATGAGAATCTTAATTAAAGCCTAGGAAGAGCAGCACTAGTTGAATGTTGCTATGTTGCAAAGCTTGATAGACTTGCAAAGAAAGATAGACTCTGGGTGGGGTACAGTAAGATCGGAAGGCAGTAAGAGTAGTACTAGGAGAAGGAGAAGGACTTCTAGTGGATCGAATGACTCTGAAGAATCCAGTGGGGATTCAAGCTCATCCTCTCGTAAAATAAAAAGAAGGAGACACTATAGGGATTTCTCTCGGGATGAATTTAAGAAGGCTAAGCCTGCTACATTTGATGGTGAAGTAAAGACTGGACAAGAGGCTAAAGCTTGGCTTCTTGGGATAAAGAAGTATTTTCAACTTCAGGATTATTCGGGGAACATGAAGGCAAGAGTTTCCATATTCAATCTGAATGGATGGGAACACTTCAAGCAAGTAAAGAGGATCAGTGAAAGAAGACTGAAGTGGAAACAGTTCAATAAGTATTTCAAGCATAAATACCTATTTGACAGGTATTATGATGATAAGATCAAAAAATTCCATGAGCTGAGATTGGGACAGTAGACAATGGAAGAGTATGCAAATAAGTTCTTGGAACTATTGAGGTATGTCAGGTACATCAAAGATGAAAAAGTGAAGGTCCAGTAGTTTCTGAGTGGATTTGCCTAGTATTACAAAGACAAGATTGAGTTTTATGAACCTAGAACTCTTGAAGAAGCAATAAGGAAGGATAAGTATTGCTATGAGCAAAGAAAAAGTAAACCCGATTACCATAAGGCATGGAAGGACAAGAAGAATGAAAAGTTTAACCAAAGAAAGAAAGGTTTCAAACCTTCTAACTTTAGGAAGCAGCAAAAGCAGCCATCCCAAGCTACGAGTAATCCAGTTGGAGTGACAGGAGAAAAGCCTAAGGATCCACAATAGAATAGAGGACCACTTCAATGTTGGAGATGTGGAGGACCCCACATGCGCAGAACTTATCCACTCGAGAATTAGAGTGCAAGACTAGCTTACAACATTCAACAAGAAGAAACAATGGGTTAAGTAGCAAGGGCAGTCCCTAGGATTTATGTAGCACTAGAGGACCGCCAGGAAGATCACCAGTCAACGGTGGTTGAAGTTGCAGGTAAGATTGTTGAGAAATATATTTCTATTTTGATTGACAATGGTTCTACTCACAGTTACATTACTCCTAGAGTAGTGGATATTTGTGCTTTCAAGAAAGTAAAGCATAGGAAATCTTGGTTAGTCCAGCTAGCCACTGGAACCAAGAGAAAGGTTAGTGAAGTGGTAGAGAAATGTCCATTGGTCATGAATGGATTGACCACTTGTGTAGATCTGAATGTTCTACCACTTGGTTCCTATGATGTTCTCATTGGAATGGAGTGGTTGGAAGCTCACAGAGTGAAACTTTACTGTTACAATAAGGCTTTCGAATGCATGAATGAAGAAGGAAACTGAGTAGTTGTGAAAGGTATTCCAAAGGTCATTTTAGTAAGGTAGGTTTCAGCAATGCAGTTAAAGAAGTTATGTAGGAAAGGTTGCCCGTTGTATGTAGCTCATATTTTGGAGGCATCAGAAGTCGAAACTCTAAGGTTGGAGGACTATCAGGTGTTACAGGAATTCAAGGATGTGTTTCCTGATGAGATTCTAAGGCTTCCTCCAAAGAGGGACATTGATTTCACAATTGAACTTGTTCCAGGAGCAGCACCAATGTCCAAGGCACCTTACAGGATGAGTACACCAAGTATGCTAGAGTTGAAAATGCAACAGCAAGAGTTGCTGGAAAAGAAGTATATCAGGCCAAGTGTGTCTCCTTGGGGAGAACCAGTTTTGTTTGTAAAGAAGAAAGATGGCACACTCAGGTTGTGCATTGATTACAAACAGTTGAACAAGGTTACTATGAAGAATAAATATCCTTTGCCTAGGATTGATGACCTCTTTGATCAAATGAGAGGATGAAGGGTATTTTCCAAGATTGACTTGAGGCCTGGTTACCATCAGGTGAGAATCAAGGATGAAGACATTCATAAGACAGCCTTCAGAACAAGGTATGGACATTATGAGTTTGTAGTGGTACCATTTGGTCTCACAAATGCACTAGCTACATTTATAAGCCTTATGAATAGTGTCTTTAGCAGGTATTTGGACAAGTTTGTTCTTGTTTTCCTTGATGACATTCTTGTCTATTCAAAGAATGAGGAAGAACATGAGGAGCATTTGAGATTGACATTGCAATTGCTCAGGGAGCATCAGTTGTATGAAAAGTTGAGCAAGTGTGACTTCTATAGAGAGAGAATTCAATATTTGGGTCACATTATCTCTGAGGAGGGTATATCTATGGACCCTAAAAAGATTGAGGCCATTATGAATTGGCCTACTCCAATAAATGTGACAGATATAAGATCTTTTATGGGACTTGCTGGATACTACAGGAGATTCATTGAAGGATTCTCCAAAGTTGCACATGACATCACTTCCTTGCGAAGGAAGGGGATAAAATTTGAATGGACATCAAGGTGTAAAGAAAGCTTCTAGCAGCTGAAGAATCTTCTCACCAGTGCACTAGTATTGAAATTCGTAGATCCAGAGAAATATTTTGTGGTATGTACCGATGCATGTGGACAAGGGATTAGAGGAGTCCTTATGCAAGACAACTATGTGATATGTTATGAGTCAAGAAAGCTGAAGGAGCATGAGAAGAACTATGCCACTCATGATCTAGAGCTTGCAGCCATAGTTCATGCTCTCAAGATGTGGAGGCATTACTTGATGGGAAGAAGATTTGAGCTGAGGAAGGACCATTGTGGTCTGAAATATCTATTTGATCAACCTACTCTGAATGCTAGACAAGCAAGATGGCTGGATTTTTTATGTGAGTTCGATTTTGAAATCAAGCACATAAAGGGAAAAGAGAATAAGGTAGCTGATGCACTCCGCAAGAAGGTGCAGGAAATGCATGTGGCATCTCTTAGTATTTTCCAATCAGATTTGAGGCAGCAGATTGTTAATCATGCTACTGGAGATGAATTGTATGAGCTATTAAAAGACAAATTGCAGCAGCAAAGTCTTGAGAAGAGATATGAGGAATATAAATTGGAGGAAGATGGACTTCTTACTTATAGAGGTAGAATTTATATTCCAAATGTAGCAGATTTGAGGAGAGTTGTTATGGATGAAATCCATCAAACTCTGTATTCTGGTCACCTAGGATACCAGACAACAATTGCTAGAACCAAAAAGCAGTACTTTTGGCCAGGAATGAAAAAGGACATGGCTGAATACATTTCAAGGTACATGAAATGTCAGTAGGTAAAGGTTGAGCATCAACACCCAGCAGATTTGTTGCAACCTTTGCCAGTTCCAGAATGGAAATGGGAAGTTATTTCCATTAATTTTATTACAAGATTGCCGATGACTTGGAGACTACATGATTCCATCATGGTTGTGGTGGACAAGTTGATAAAGGAAGCACATTTTATTTCGGTTAAGTCTACACATAAGACTGATGACATTGCAAAGATCTTCATGAAGGATATTTTAAAATTACATGGATTGCCGAAGGAAATAGTCTCTGATAGAGATGCCAAGTTCACTTTCAATTTTTGGAAGGGGTTGTTTATAGATTTGGGTACAAAGCTAAACTTCAGCACTTCCTACCATCCTCAGATAGCTAGGTAGACAGAGAGACTTAATCAGGTGCTTGAAGATATGCTTCAGATGTATGTGATGGACAAACCAACCAAGTGGGAAGATTACTTACACTTGGTATATTTTTCTTATAATAATGGACAGTAGACATCCTTGGGGATGAGTCCGTATGAAGCTTTGTATGGAAGAAGGTGTAGGACACCAATGACTTGGGATAATCTAGTGAACAGGGTTGTGCTTGGTATATATTTGCTCAAGGAAATGGAGCAAGAGGTTGTAAATATTAGGCAGAATTTGAGAGCAGCACAAGACAGACAAAAAAGATATGCAGATAAGTATAGGGTGAACAGGGAGTTCAGTTTTGGGGATCATGTTTATCTTAGAGTGAGGTCAAGGAAGAGGTCCTTGAAGCTTGGAAGTTGTGCCAAGCTGTCACCAAGATATTGTGGTCCATTTGAAGTGCTTGAAAGAATAGGGCCAATTGCATATATACTTGCATTGCCTACTAGAAATAGAGCTCATAATGTTTTTCATGTTTCTTTGCTTAAGAGATATGTACATGATCCTAACCATGTGATAAATTGGGATGTGATTCAGGTGCAATCCGAGGGAGAGTTCTGAACTGAGACAATTTGCATCCTTGACAAGAAGGTCACAATGCTCTGGAACTGGGCCATAGGTCAGGTAAAGGTGTAATGGGAGCACTACGGACCTGAAGAGGTTACGTGGGAGCTGGAGGATGCCATGCGATTGGCACATCCATTTTTTTTCAATTCTGCGAAACACTGAGGTGATACCAGTGTAGAATTTTGTTCAATTTTGTAAAGCACTGAGGACAGTGCTATTGAAGGGGGAGGGGGAATGTAACACCCCAGTTTTGACCCCGTTGCATAAAATGTACATGATGTATATAGTGTAATGAATCATGGTGTGGAGATAAAGGAAAAATCCCCATCAGCGATTTGTTGTTATGTTTCGGCGATTAAAATTGTTGCTGATGGAATATTGTGCTATTTGGTACATATGGTTTTGTTGCTGCTGCAACATTTTCCCAAAATTCTAAAAATTTTAGGACCCTCCTCTACTTTGATTTAGGTGGTTTTTCTTCTCGGTTTGGGTCTATGGATTGTTGGAATGTTTTACAGCACTTTGAATTGCTATCAATCGAGTTGTTTTTCTCCTTTAATGCTTAAATAATCCCATCTATAATCAAGCTCATCATTGTTTTTTGGATACCTTAAAAGCATTGCTAAATCACGACTTGATCAAATTTTGTCTCTCGCCGTTGCGGGTGATTTCTGGTTCTCTGACTGTTGCGGATAATTTTTTATTCTTCATCGTTGCGGGCGCCTTGGGTTTTGTTCATCGGAAGGGATAAGTATTCCCCCGACCGCCGTTGTGGGCGGATATTCGATTCTACCCTCCGACATTGTGAACCATCTCAAGTTCTGACTTTCTTTTTTGCTCCGACGTGTGTTTTGGTTTTCTTTCGGCTTTGTATCGGAGCTCTTTTCTATTGCTCCCTCCTCCGTTGCGGACGGTGTCATATTTTGAAAGTCCACCGTTACGGAGGGTCTCAAGATGTTGGGCTCCCGAGTCGAAGGCCCACCGTTGCAGAGGAGTTTGAGTTGTTATTTTCCAATCTCGGTCCCCGCCGAAGCCCGATCATATTTTTTTTTTACGCGCTGCGGATGAGTTGAGGATGGTAACTGTCCGCCGATGCGAAAGACCAGGGGTTCTCGCCGCCTGACTCAGATCCGTTTCCCGCCCGATACGTCATGTCACGTGTGTGACTTTTTTATATATACGGGGACAGGATTTGTATTTTTCTATTATTGTTTTGGGCCTGAGCTGTCATTTTCCCCTCTACGCTGTCGATGCCTCTACCCCCGTGGACTATCGTGCCGGTGTTTGCGTCCAAGTGTCAATTGGAAGCTCAACCGTCCTCGCCCCGTCATCTTCACGTCAGTACCAGGTAGGCCATTCTTGCCATGCTTTGTGCCTTTCAGGATTTGTAGGCTACGGTTAGATGTTTTAGGAAAGCCCCGTTTTACATACGTACAAGGGTTCACCACCGTTTTGGTTTGCCGTAGTCATTTTCCTTGCTCGCTCGGCGTTTTGCACCCGCGTATTGAGATTTTCCGTTAGGTTAACTGTTTACGTTTCAGGAAGGGGGGAATTTTATTTAAGACTCGCATTTTAATCATTGTTGACCTCGGCCTGCTTTTTTGCCCCACGCGCAGTGTAAGAAGGCGCGGTGCAGGCAGCCGTTACGCCGCCTGTACCTAGTGTCCCCCTTACGATGATGAGGCCCAAAGAAGTTTTACGGTGGTCGTATGTTTTCCCCCACTGGTTTTTTTCCCATTTACCCAGTTTCGAACCCCAACCTCTGCCCTCGCCGTCCCGCATAGTCCGTCGTCTTTGGCTGTCTGAAACCCTAGGTGGCTACGAGGGCTATGTCGCTGTAGTGTTTGCATTTTGAAGGTAGTGTGTACAGCGGTTCCGATGAGAGCATCATATACCAAGAAATTTTTGTTGATGCCCGCAGTATATGGCCGCACTGATGTAACTATCTTCCCGCGAGCAGCATAGGCTATTGCAGTTTTTACCCTTGATAAAGCCATGTCGTCGAAATGTTTGATATTGGGAAAGATACATTTGCACCTTGCGTTTAAGATTCATACTTTTGCTTTATGAGTTGTTATCATGGAAAAAATGGTATAGTGTGAAATAATGTAGATTTAATGCCATCCAAATTATGATTGATCAAGTTTTAGTATCACACAGTAGAAGGACGTTGCTCATTATATTGCAGTAGTGGACTGAGTCTATTTCGTGCTGGTAGTTCTGATAGTCAGGACATGGCTGGGTTGTGCATACATGTGTTGGTTTCTTTTCTTGCTTGCACATTAACATAGGATAATATCACATTGCACAGTATTGCATGCTAGTTCAATTCTTCATCCTGAAGGGCTTATGTCTTAATTTCATTACAGTCATGATACACTTGAGAAAGAATAAACTGCTGCACACTGTTCGCAAATTCAAATTGCTTAATGTCATAATGTTATAAATGGCAGGAAGAACTTACAATGTCCAAAAGGCAGAAAAAAAAGGCCCCTATGGTCGAAGAACAATCAGCAATAGAGGTCGTCACATAGACAGAATATATATATGAGGACACCCAATGTGTCTCTGGTGTTGAGCCTAAGTATAAATGGGGTGAGATATACAGACTGATTTCCCGCAGGGAAGTCCCTGACATGGGTCTCGAAGAAGAACCCATTTATGCCAACATAGAAAAATCTGCCAACATAGAAAAATATGCCATCATGAAAGTGGCTACCAGACCAGAGCTGTTCGCATGCTCTGATGTAATGATATGGATTCTGCCCCATACAAACAACAACACAATGCTTATAGGAAATGTCGAAGGTCAGGGCTACGCTGCATTCAGCCCTGGATATGTGGCGTTGGCTTACCACCTGCTAGAACCTCAAGTCTTTCTATCTAATGATTGGCTGGATAACCTCAGGATGGATTTGGTGGAGACCCTGAGGAGAATGCTCTTGCTGGGAAAGATCTATTGACACAGAACAACCGAGGATTATGATACAGTGAGTTTAAGAGCTCCTTACAGATTTATAGCTCTGATGCTAATTAGGATCTTTGGTAGAGCCAATGGCAAACTTTTCAAATTTGAGTGGATACCCCTTATATTCCATGTGGCGACAGAAGGAACAGTCTTCAACTGGGCCAGCCTAGTATCAAGTAGTCTCTCTTCTTGCGTAGCTGCAGCCTTGGGAGGAGGAGAAGCCCATAAAAAATCTGAATTCTATATGAGTTCAATTTTGATAGACTGCATACTATGCAACCAGCCTTTCCCCGGGCTCAAATGTGTCTGGGATAGGGAAAGAATGCCTTTGTATGCAGCTTACAAACCACTGTGGGCTCATGAGTACCATAGTTATTACAGAGAGGTCTGTGAGCATTTCATTATGCCGCTATACACGCTTATCTTCCAGAAGGAATGTAATTGCATGTTGGAAGATGCTATGCAGGTGATAGAGGAACATGGAGATTAATTCTTGACAGACAATGGTATGTATCTTAGAATGTATGGAGGGTCGAAGACACCTTATCTGCTACCAAAGTATGCAACGAATTATATAATCCATAAAGAGGCGGTCAGGCAGGTGTTCATTGACGGAATTGGTAATTTCTTGTTCCAGCACAAGAAGACTGCATATCCCCCTTTACCATTCAAGCTGGATAGCTGTAAATTCACCAATGTGAAACAAGATGCCGAATTCATAGAGGAACTAGGGAAGTTCCATTTTGCGGAAATTCCTTTTCGGAGAAATGACACTCATGGCAAACTAGTTGAGCACTGTAAGAAGCACAAGGTGTTTTTCGAGTACACCCATCATTTCGATAGTGAAGAATCCGTTTTCAGGAATGCCCCAAACATGACGGCACTCAGTAGAATATTCAAACCAAAGAACCCTACCAAAGGTGGAAAAGGGGCAGAGCAGGCCAAAGCTGAACAAGCCAGAGCTGAAGAAGGAGCCAAAAGGATAAGGGAGGAAGCTTAGAGGCTAGAAAATGAGGCTGCAAAGGGGCTGCAGAAGGGAGAAGAAGAGAAAAGGAAAGCTGTCTAGGAAGCAGCTGAACTAGCAAAAGAAGCAGCCAGAGAAACAGAAGAGGAAGCTAGGCAAGCACCCGAATAAGCACAGAGAAAACTAAATGAAAAGCTCCAAGGGCAGGAGGCTGAAAAGATAAAGTTAACACAACAGTCAGCCTCTAAAACACCAACAGGGTAGAGTCAAGAAGAGGAAAACCCTGAGGTGCAAATCCTTCAAGTACCTACTACTAGCACTCCTGTAACCCCTATACTCCAAATAGTGCCTTTCATCCATAAGAAGGGGGAAGAAGTCCCTGATTTCAGTACTGTATATTATGACAGGACCACTAAAAGAATAATGAGGAGGATGGAAAAGAAGGTGGAGGCGAAATATCTTTCAGGGAAGATGGTCAGAGATACAACAGTCAGGCTAGGGACAGACAAAGATCCTATGCTCACGATAAGAGTCGGGGCTGCACTAATCGATGCCTCCGTAGATAACATAAACAAGGTAATGATCGAACTAGAGTCAACTAAGAAGACCACTGCTCAGGTAAAAGACACACTGAGACAAGAAAGAGGAGAGGGTAGCAGACTTAAGAGGAAGTATGAACACGTGCTAAGGGAAATGGAATCCACAAAGGGTGAAATCCATGTCCTTCAGGTGGAGATACAAGCCAAGGGAACAACACAAGAGGCTCTAGAAAATGCGCAACAGGAAGTTCAAGATCTTAAGAATGAGAAGGAACAATTGAGGGAAAAGGTGGAGGACCTAGAGGCACAGCAGAATATCATCTATGAGTCCAATACTGATTACACCAACGAACTGAAAGAGCAGCTAGCTTCTCTAGCTGCTGAACTGGAGACAGCAAAGGAACAGCAAGTCGATCTGCAGCCCTTTAAAGAATATATCCTAGCGCAAAAGGCTAAAATGATGCAGCTGCTGACTGCTCTGGAAGAAGAAAGATGCAAAGTTCTTCAGATGGACAGCAGGTTAGAGGAGATCATAGAAACTTCCTCCTATTTCGTAGACAGGTCCCAAGATGTTCTTGAGGTCTTGAACGCCAGAATGGAAATACCAGAAGATGATGCCAAGATTCCAGGAGAACTACCAGCCAAATATCATCAAACCCTCAGGAGAGATCACAGCCTAGTAGAGTTTTCCATCAGCACTGCTGAAGACTTTAAGAAGGTTGTCCGAAGGACACAGGTAGCATGCTCAGAATATTTTAAAAGGTTCCTTAATGCATACAACCGCTGCCAGACAGTGGCTGAGGTTAGGTTTGAAGAGTTCCCAGATCATGAGACCTTGGTGGACATATTGCAGAAAAGGCATCAAGATGCAGAGGCCAAGATGCAGCAGATTCAATCCATTGATGCCATAGTACTGAAGAACGAGGTGGGCCACGCAGCCGTTAGTATACAGATTCTAGAAGACCAGCTACGGTTGAGCCCAGCAAGGATCAAGGCCATCAGGAACCAAGTTGACAAGTTTGAAATTAACATCCAGTTCCTAGAACTGTGCACTTTTGAAGGCCTCGCTGCTGAAGCAGCAGCGTGGAAAAAATTCTTTGAAAACCAAGCAGGACCCTCCTCATAGAGGACCGGTCAACTTTTTATTAATTTAATATTTTTGTAAAAGTTCTGAGAAATGAAGCGTTGGGAAAGCAAAAGTTTGGGAAGCCCAAAGGTCACTTTGGGCAGCCCAACCATTTTGACCTTTTGTATAAAAGTAGGAAGCGTAGAAGCAAAAAAATCTTTTTTCCCCAGTAAGACTGGAAGGTTGTTGTAAGAAGAACTACTTCCTTTTGCAATAAAAGTTACAGTTTGCCTATTGAAAGAAGATCGGTGGGATTTCAAATGTTTGTCATGGATAGTCGAAAGATGAACTACTTTGTTTTTCAGCATTGTATCCGTGAATTGTGAGATCGTTCTAAATTTATGACCTATGTCTTTGTTTAATGATTTCTGATTTATTTTATGAAATAACCACCATGAGTAATGTATGCTGATCATAAACAATTAGCTATCTGGTTGTGAAATATTTTTCATTGTTCATACGTGTAAAAGTTAATGTCAGCTATCTGTAATTGCTTTTATTATGTGTGCACATCCATATTACTCATACATATTAATTACAAACTGGCTCCCCGGGGATAGATAGATAGATAGATAGATAGATAGGTAAATAGGTAGGAATATAGATAGGTAGCCATTCTATCTCATTCCTGCATGTGTGATTCAGATGCATGGCGAGCCTAAGACGAGAGGTAAGAACCTGCGCATCACTTTGTGAATGCTCCTTGCATCCTTCACCACCCTGCATAATTATTTAGATGTTTTCACTTCATATTTAAGTAAAAAATACAAATTCCGATGGACCGGGCCGCAACCGGTAAACCCTTGTTGTTACTTTGACCTACGGTAGCCGGACCGTAAAACCAGACGGATTCCCTATACCAAACAGTCAACAGGCTAGTTGGGAATGTTGACTGGGGAGAATCCCTTACTGTTGTCTCCTGCGAATTTCCAGGTCTCAATAGTTTTGGCGCTAGAAGGAGGGCCGCCATTAAAAGGCTGGTTGTGGAACTTAATTTCCCGAAACCATCCTACCAGCAGATGTTTGAAGCTTTCAACCTTACCCAAGTGTTCGTAGTTTTCGGTGCTATCCTTGAATGATTGTTTTTCCCAGTGGCTTATCTGTTTACCTTTGCTCATGGCTGGTAATCAATGCAACCCTTTGCCGGCATGGAGAGCTCGGTCCCCTCTGAACTTAACACCTCCTTTGCATAATTTACCTCAAGCCTTTGACAAGCTCTTGCCTAAGTTTGACCCTGAGGAAGGGATTGCTGTAGAGGATCACCTCCAAAGCTTTTACCTAGAATTAGAAGGGCTAAGGGCTGGGGAGTATGAAGATGTAGTCTGCAGATTGTTCCCTCATACTTTGAAAGGAGCAGCAACGTCTTGGTATTTTGGTCTACCCACAAACTCCATTCCTAACTGGGACACATTTGAAAGAATTTTCAGAAGTAAATACACAACTCGGAAGACACATGCCTCGTTGATGAAAGGGCTTGGTTTGTTAATAAAAGAGAGGAATGAAAAGGTACATAGTTTCACTCAAAGATTTTCACTGTACTTAAAAAAAAATTCTGCTGTGGACAGACCTTCAGATAAAGTCTTAATTGAGTATTATACCTCAGCCTTAGGACCTGAGTTGGCCATGTTTGCCAATATTAAAGTCAAGCCTACACTGGTATAGACTTATCAAGAGGCTGAAAGGGTAGAGGATGAAAGTGAGAGTGTAGAAGACTATCCTGGCTCACTTGAAGAGAAGACCACTATAAGAAGAAGCTCACTGCTGTCTAAAGCTAGAGAAGATCAACCACATGATTATCATGAGATGATGAAAGTGCTTCAGAAATTGTCCAATCAAATTGTAGAGATAGAAAAAGAGAGGGACATTCAGAAAACCTATAAGCCTCACTATTCGAAAAAAGAGGATAACGATCAATGGAAGGTCCACCTCCCAATTCGGAATCAATAAACATAACAAAAGTGGGAAGGGATAATTTATGTACCTTTCACCAACAACCTCATTCTGAGAAGAAGTGTCCTCAATGGTTACATTCAATGACATTGGTGATGAACAAGTTGTTGGATCCTAAATTGATTAAGGACAGTGGTGAGGAGGAAAGGGAGAAACAGATCACAAGAAAACCAGAGGATGATACTATGTTCTTATGCAATGGGGTTTCACTGTTCAACATGGAAGAAGACATTCTCAAGTCTCAATATACTCCTACAACCACAAAAGATGAAAACCTGGCCATTAAGAACAATGCAATAATCTCAAAGGTTCAAGAATTGCAAGATGAAGTAAAGGGGCAGGCTGATGTGAAAGCTAAAAATGACATACCTAAAGACATTCCTAGCAAACAGAAAACAGAGCCACTCATTGAACTTGCCAAACCGGTGGAAGATGATGAGGAAAGAAAAGCTGGCAAACTTAAAGAGGAGTTACCTACAAAAAACCAACCTGTGGAAGAAAAGATCGAGTTGATCAAGATAAGGAAAACCAGTGCTCCAACTTTCCTTGTGACTCTTGAGATTTTAAATCATAAGGTGCATAATTGTTTGGTGGAATCTGGATCGTCTATGAATGTTATGCCTCTGGCAGTTTGCAAAAAACTTGACGGGCAGCTAAAACCTACTATTTGGGATGTCACTCAACTTGACAAAACTAGTGTCAAAGTAGTAGGGGAAATGGAGGACGTTCTGATTCGATTATCTACAAATAAAAGGACATGTCATTACATTGACATCATAGTAGAAAACATACCTGATGGTTATGGGATGATCCTGAACCGAGATTGGACAGCAAGACTAAATGGGTACTTTGCTTCAGATTGGTCTCACTTGTGGTTACCTCAGAAGGGTAGCCAAAACCTGATTAAGATTCTAAGAGAGCCCTATATGAAGCACAATGTCACTAAGCTAGAGGAAGAAAATGAATCTGCTGATTCTATCCTGGGAAACTATCTCACTGAGCTTAAGCTAGAGCATCATACCTCAAAAGGGGCCAGTCCTATGACGGGCACTCAGCCTGAGCTTCTTCAACTCCCTTAGGCTGAAAGAAATGACTGTAGGATCTTAGATATGGGTTCCATTTCAATAACAGCACAGTTGGACCATGGTTAGGCAATCCACGTCTAAATCTAGCTCATTCCTCAGTTTTTTTTAATTTTATAATTTGCAGGAATGGGAAAATTTTTTGTTTTCTTTTGTGCATAAATAAATTGCTTTGTTTCTTATGTTGTTTTCTTATTTTAGTGCTTTGATGTTTTCTTTATTTTGATTACTTGCTTTGCTGCTGTTTTCTTTATAGCTTTGCTAGTTTTCCTTTTGATTTTGAATAAAGAGGCAAGCTCTTGGTTGCAATGGAAACATCAGGGTTCTTTGTTAACTAAAATCTTGAGTGAAAGACTGTGCTTTAAAGCATAGAATATCTTCTAGTAACTGTATTCCTAACTGGCATGCATTTATTGAAGTCTCACTTAACCCCTGTAAATAACTCAGAAGTGGAAAAGGTCTGAAGTACTATTTCGAGGCTCCATCTATTTCACATCTTGAATACCCAAGGGAGTGACAGCAAAAGACCCACGGAAAGGAAGCAGAGTGGAACAGTTTATTATATATAAATGATCCCATGCCATAAATTACAAGAAAAGGATGAAAGATATTAAGAGTCAAAACTCCTAAAAGAAGCAAGACATCTCAAAGCAAAGCTCGAAAAATCATTAATCTCAAAGCATAAAGTACCAAATGGCCACAAGATCCTCTCCGTCCGTGAATTGAAGTATGAAATATATCATTCACACAAAAGGACACTATGGGATAGAGGATCCTAAATTAAAATTCAGTAAGAAAGGCCTACAGGAATACTCATATCAAAAGAACTAAAGTTCAAGAAGGCACAAAAGTGCAAATTGGCATGGGAATGAGGAGCAAAAGGATAATACTGTTACCCTCTGTCACAGTCCTGTGGTGTCTAAGCTGTAGTTGCCCAAGGGCAGGTAAAATAAACCTCATCCATTTGGCCTCAAAAGAGTTATTCAAACCTGAAATACTGTTGATGTTACCTTTTCCCGAAAAGATGGGCTTCTTCTAAGTAATTTAATGCATAAGTTGGCTTGCTTAGGAATACATACATCTAGAAGATTTTGATTTTATTCAGATAGTCTTAAGTTGGGAAAAAGAGTTAATTCAGAGATCTGGGGTTCACCAGATAGTCGCCAATTGTTGTTGCTGCAACATTTTCCCAAAATTCTAAAAATTTTAGGACCCTCCTCTACTTTGATTTAGGTGGTTTTTCTTCTCGGTTTTGGTCTATGGATTGTTGGAATGTTTTACAGCACTTTGAATTGCTATCAATCAAGCTATTTTTCTCCTTTAATGCTTAAATAATCCCATCTATAATCAAGCTCATCATTGTTTTTTGGATACCTTCAAAGCCTTGCTGAATCGGGAGTTGATCAAATTTCGTCTCCTGCTGTTGCGGGTGATTTCTGGTTCTCTAACTGTTGCGGATAATTTTTTATTCTTCATCGTTGCGGGCGCCTTGGGTTTTCTTCATCGGAAGGGATAAGTATTCCCCCGACCGTCGTTGCGGGCAGATCTTCGATTCTGCCCTCCGACGTTGTGGACCATCTCGGGTTCTGACTTTCTTTTTCGCTCTGACATGTGTTTTGGTTTTCTTCCACCTTTGTATCGGAGCGCTTTTCTATTGCTCCCTCCTCCGTTGCAGACGGTGTCATATTTTGAAAGTCCACCGTTATAGAGGGTCTCAATATTTTGGGCTCCCGAGTCGAAGGCCCGTCATTGCGGAGGAGTCTGAGTTGTTAGTTTCCGATCTCGGTCCCCGCCGACGCCCGATCATCATTTTTTTTTTACGCGCTGTGGATGAGTTGAGGATGGTAACTATCCACCGTTACGGAAGGTTTGGGGTTATCGCCACCCGACTCGGATCCGTTTCCCACCCGATACGTCATGTCACATGTGCGACTTTTTTATATATACGGGGACGGGATTTGGATTTTTCTATTATTGTTTTGGGCCCGAGCTGTCGTTTTCCCCTCTGCGCTGTCGATGCCTCTACCCCCGTGGACTATCATGCCGGTGTTTGCGTCCAGCTGTCAATTGGAAGCTCAACCGTCCTCGCCCCGTCAGCTTCACGTCATTACCAGGTAGACCATTCTTGCCATGATTTGTGCCTTTCAGGATTTGTAGGCTGCGGTTAGATGTTTTAGGAAAGCCCCGTTTTACATACGTACAAGGGTTCACCGTCGTTTTGGTTTGCCGTAGTTGTTTTGCTTGCCTGCCCGGCGTTTTGCACCCGTGTATTGAGATTTGCCGTTAGGTTAACTATTTGCGTTTCGAGAAGGGGGGCGTTTTCTTTAAGACTCGCATTTTAATCATTGTTGACCTCGGCCTTCTTTTTCGCCCCACGTGCAGTGTAAGAAGGCGCGGTGTAGGCGGCCATTACGCCGCCTGCACCTAGCGTCTCCCTTACGATGATAAGGCCCAAAGAAGTTTTACGGTGGTTTTCTGGTGGTCGTATGTTTTCCACCACTGGTGTTTTTCCCGTTTACCCGGTTTCGAACCCCAACCTCTGCCCTCGCCGTCCCGCACAGTCCGTCGTCTTTGGCTGTCTGAAACCCTAGGTGGCTATGAGGGTTGTGTCACTGTAGTGTTTGCATTTTGAAGATAGTGTGTACAGCGGTTCCGATGAGAGCGTCATATACCAAGAAATTGTTGTTGATGCCCGCAGTATATGGACGCACTGATGTAACTATCTTCCTGCGAGCAGCATAGGCTATTGCAGTTTTTACCCTTGATAAAGCCATGTCGTCGAAATGTTTGATATTGGGAAAGATACATTTGCACCTTGTGTTTAAGATTCATACTTGTGCTTTATGAGTTGTTATCGTGGAAAAAATCGTATACTGTGAAATAATGTAGATTTAATGCCATCCAAATTATGATTGATCAAGTTTTAGTATCATACAGCAGAAGGACATTGCTCATTATATTGCAGTAGTGGACTAAGTATATTTCGTGCCGGTAGTTCTGATAGTCAGGACATGGCTGGGTTGTGCATACATGTGTTGGTTTCTTTTCTTGCTTGCACATTAACATAGGATAATATCACATTGCACAGTATTGCATGCTAGTTCAATTCTTCATCCTGAAAGGCTTATGTCTTAATTTCATTACAGTCATGATACACTTGAGAAAGAATAAACTGCTGCACAATGTTTGCAAATTCGAATTGCTTAATGTCATAATGTTATACATGGTAGGAAGAACTTACAATGTCCAAAACACAGAAAAAGAAGGCCCCTATGGTCGAAGAACAATCAGCAATAGAGGTCGTCACACAGATAGAATATATATATGAGGACACCCAATGTGCCTCTGGTGTTGAGCTTGAGTATAAATGGGGTGAGATATATAGACTGATTTCCTGCAGGAAAGTCCCTGACATGGGTCTCGTAGAAGAACCCATTTATGCCAACATCGAAAAATCCGCCATCATGAAAGTGGCTACCAGACCAGAGCTGTTCCCATGCTCTGATGTAATGAGATGGATTCTGCCCCATACAAACAACAACACAATGCTTATAGGAAATGTCGAAGGTCAGGGCTACACTGCATTTAGCCCTGGATATGTGGCGTTGGCTTACCACCTGCCAGAACCTCAAGTCTTTCTATCTAATGATTGGCTGGATAACCTCAGGATGGATTTGGTGGAGACCCTGAGGAGAATCCTCTTGCCGGGAAAGCTCTATCGAGACAGAACAACCGAGGATTATGATACAGCGAGTTTAAGAGCTCCTTACAGATTTATAGCTCTGATGATAAATAGGATCTTTGGTAGAGCCAATGGCAGACTTTTCAAATTTGAGTGGATACCCCTTATATTCCATGTGGCGACAGAAGGAACAGTCTTCAACTGGGCTAGCCTAGTATCAAGTAGTCTCTCTTCTTGCGTAGCTGCAGCCTTGGGAGGAGGAGAAGCCCGTAAAAAATCTGAATTCTATATGAGTTCAATTTTGATAGACTGCATACTATGCAACCAGCCTTTCCCCGGGCTCAAATGTGTCTGGGATAGGGAAAGAATGCCTGTGTATGCAGCTTACAAACCACTGTGGGCTCATTAGTACCACAGTTATTACAGAGAGGTCTGTGAGCATTTCATTATGCCGCTATACATGCTTATCTTCCAGAAGGAATGTAATTGCATGTTGGAAGATGCTATGCAGGTGATAGAGGAACATGGAGATTACTTTTTGACAGACAATGGTATGTATCTTAGAATGTATGGAGGGTCAAAGACACCTTATCTGCTACCAAAGTGTGCAACAGATTATATAATCCATAAAGAGGCGGTCAGGCAGGTGTTCATTGATGGAATTGGTAATTTCTTGTTCCATCACAAGAAGACTTCATATCCCCCTTTACCATTCAAGCTGGGTAGCTATAAATTCACCAATGTGAAACNTCAGGCAGGGGTTCATTGATGGAATTGGTAATTTCTTGTTCCATCACAAGAAGACTTCATATCCCCCTTTACCATTCAAGCTGGGTAGCTATAAATTCACCAATGTGAAACAAGCTGCCGAATTCATAGAGGAACTAGGGAAGTTCCATTTTGGGGAAATGCCTTTCCGGAGAAATGACACTCATGGCAAAGTAGCTGAGCACTGTAAGAAGCACAAGGTGTTTTTCGAGTACACCCATCATTTCGATAGTGAAGAATCCATCTTCAGGAATGCCCCAAACATGACGGCACTCAGTAGAAGATTCAAACCAAAGAACCCTACCAAAGGTGGAAAAGGGGCAGAGCAAGCCAAAGCTGAACAAGCCAGAGCTGAAGAAGGAGCCAAAAGGATAAGGGAGGAAGCTCAGAGGCTGGAAAATGAGGCTGTAGAGTGGCTATAGAAGGGAGAAGAAGAGAAAAGGAAAGCTGTCCAGGAAGCAGCTGAACTAGCAAAAGAAGCAGCTAGAGAAACAGAAGAGGCAGCTAGGCAAGCAGTCGAAGAAGCACAGAGAAAACTAAATGAAGAGCTCCAAGGGCAGGAGGATGAAAAGATAAAGTTAACACAACAGTCAGCCTCTGAAAGACCAACAGGGAAGAGTTAGGAAGAGGAAAACCCTGAGGTGAAAATCCTTCAAGTACCTACTGCTAGCACTCCTGTAACCCCTATGCTCCAAATAGTTCCTTTCGTCCAGAAGAAGGGGGAAGAAGTCCCTAATTTCAGTACTTTATATTATGATAGGACCACTAAAAGAATAATGAGGAGGATGGAAAAGAAGGTGGAGGCGAAAGATCTATCAGGGAAGATGGTCACAGATATAGCAGTCATGCTAGGGACAGACAAAGATCCTATGCTCACAATAAGAGTCGGGGCTGCACTAATCGATGCCTCCATAGATAACATAAACAAGGTAATGATCGAACTAGAGTCACCTAAGAAGACCACTGCTCAGCTAAAAGACACACTGAGACAAGAAAGAGGAGAGGGTAGCAAACTTAAGAGGAAGTATGAACACGTGCTAAGGGAAATGGAATCCACAAAGGGTGAAATCCATGTCCTTCAGGTGGAGATACAAGCCAAGGGAACAGCACAAGAGGCTCTAGAAAATGCACAACAGGAAGTTCAAGATCTGAAGAATGAGAAGGAACAATTGAGGGAAAAGGTGGAGGACCTAGAAGCGCAGCAGAATATCATCTATGAGTCCAATACTGATTACACCAAAGAACTGAAAGAGCAGCTGGCTTCTCTGACTGCTGAACTGGAGAAAACAAAGGAACAGCAAGTCGATCTGCAGCCCTTTAAAGAATATATCCTAGCGCAAAAGGCTAAAATGATGCAGCTGCTGACTGCTCTGGAAGAAGAAAGATGCAAAGTTCTTCAGATGGACAGCAGGTTAGAGGAGATCATAGAAACTTCCTCCTATTTTGTAGACAGGTCCCAAGATGTTCTTGAGGTCTTGAACACCAGAATGGCAATACCAGAAGATGATGCCAAGATTCCAAGAGAACTACCATCCAAAGATCATCAAACCCTCAAGAGAGATCACAGCCTAGTAGAGTTCGCCATTAGCACTGCTGAAGACTTTAAGAAGGCTGTCCGAAGGACACAGGTAGCATGCTAAAAATATTTTAAAAGGTTCCTTAATGCATACAACCACTGCCAGATAGAGGCTGAGGTTTGGTTTGAAGAGTTCCCGGATCATGAGACCTTGGTGGACATATTGCAGAAAATGCATCAAGATGCAGAGGCCAAGATGCAGCAGATTCAATCCATTGATGCCATAGTACTGAAGAACGAGGTGGGCCACCCAGCCGTTAGTATACAGATTCTAGAAGACCAGCTTCGGTTGAGCCCAACAAGGATCGAGGCCATCAGGAACCAAGTTGACAAGTTTGAAATTAACATCCAGTTCCTAGAGACGTGCGCTTTTGAAGGCCTCGCTACTGAAGCAGCAGCGTGGAAAAAATTCTTTGAAAACCAAGCAGGACCCTCCTCATAGAGGACCGGTCAACTTTTTATTAATTTAATATTTTTGTAAAAGTTCTGAGAAATGAAGCGTTGGGAAAGCAAAATTTTGGGAAGCCCAAAGGTCACTTTGGGCAGCCCAACCATTTTGACCTTTTGTATAAAAGTAGGAAGCGTAGAAGCAAAAAAAGCTTTTTTCCCCAGTAAGACTGGAAGGTTGTTGTAAGAAGAACTACTTCCTTTTGTAATAAAAGTTACAGTTTGCCTGTTGAAAGAAGATCGGTGGGATTTCAAATGTTTTTCATGGATAGTCAAAAGATGAACTACTTTGTTTTTCAGCATTGTATCCGTGAATCGTGAGATCATTCTAACTTTATGACCTATGTCTTTGTTTAATGATTTCTGATTTATTTTATGAAATAACCACCATGAGTAATGTATGCTGATCATAAACAATTAGCTATCTGGTTGTGAAATATTTTTCATTGTTCATATGTGTAAAAGTTAATGTCAGCTATCTGTAATTGCTTTTATTATGTGTGCACATCCACATTACTCATACATATTAATTACAAACTGGCTCCCTGGGGATAGATAGATAGATAGATAGATAGATAGGTAAATAGGTAGGCATATAGATAGGTCGTCATTTTATCTCATTCCCACATGTGTGATTTAGATGCATGGCGAGCCTAAGACGAGAGGTAAGAACCTGCGCATCACTTTGTGAATGCTCCTTGCATCCTTCACCACCCTGCATTATTAGTTAGATGTTTGCACTTCATTTTTAACTCAAAAATACAAATTCCGGTGGACCGGGCCGCAACCGGTAAACCCTTGTTGTTACTTTGACCTACAATAGGCAGACTGTAAAACCGGACGGATTCCCTATACCAAACAGTCAACAGGCTAGTTGGGAACGTTGACTGGGGAGAATCCCTTACTATTGTCGCCTGTGAATTTCCAGGCCTCAACATGTTTCTAGTATCATGTAAATGTGTTTTTAATTAAATAACCCCAACCAACTATGTCACTGCAACCATATTGAAAAGGGCGTGATTTTCTTAAGGATAAGGAGGGGGAATGTTAAACCTTGAGCCCATGGGGGAAACTCCATGTGTCACCACCCTTTTTGTTTTTCTCACCTTCCCTTGTCTGATCCAACAACCAACTTAAATGTTCTGCTGATTAGTTGGGGCAATTATTGTTGTGGAGTGGAGTGTGGTAGGACTATTTGTCCTTGCCCACACGCACACTCCACCAGCAAATTGAACCTCACATTGGGCAGGAAAAAGGACTACGCCCATCATTCCACTCTCTCCATGATGGTGGTAGGCACACTTCCGCACTTTCCCACTCAGCATTCTCCATTGTCATCCATATTCATGCAAAGAGATGTCATGTTCCTCACGTGGAGGATTCTTTTTTATTGGTCTCATGCAGTAAGGAGGAGAGTCATTTTTGGATGTCATTCACATTTTCAATAGAGGGGTATCTGTGGTTCCTATATAGATTTGTGGTCTACGTGTATGTTTTTCCTCATGCACAAGATGGGAGTCCGATTTCTTTCCCCAGTTCAGACTGTGTAATTTTTTCGATTGCTTCATCCCATTGTGGAGCCGGGAGCTGAGGTCTTCCCCACATTGTTCGTTGCTGTTGTTTCCCCATATTTTGTTGGTTGTGTTGTTTCTACGTGTTGGGATGTTGTAGGTTGTTATGGAGTAGTTTTGGCCATGATAGGGCCAAGAACGACTCAAGGATTGTTTTCCCTTGCCCAAGCTGTGAATCGCTACTTTGACTACATGTATGCATTGGTTGGTCTTCGGACTGTGTTGGAGTAGGTATGAGGAATTGGTTTGCTTGATAAACCTAGTGTGTTTGGAAACCACACAGACAGAGCTGGAGAGCTGGCTTTCTTCTCCACAACCCTTGAATAGCACTGGAAGGGAAGTCAGGGCCTGAGGGACTATGTAGTAGAGAAGGGATTGATTCCTTGTGTTGGGTGTGTGTGGGTGTCTTAGAAGTCATACTAGTTCTGGTGTAGGTGTCCTTAGCTTTGCAATGAGCTCACCAGCTTAGCATTCAGTCTTTCCCAGCTCCTTGATATCCTGATAAACCCGACCATGTTGGATTGGCTATCTTGTTGATGGCCTGATAAACCCAACTGTGTTGGCTTGGCTGATTTGTGTATCCTCGGCTATGTGTAAGCCTGCTTGTTCCTTATTCCTTGGGGAAATCATGTCTAGCTCAAGGGTGGCAGCATTGTTGTGAGATTAGGGAGCACGCTGGCCTATGGTTGGGTGGAATGTTGTAGCAACGTAGCTAGTTGCGGGATGAATTCTTTATAAGATAAGTATTCTTGACCATTTCGTCTCTGCATTTATATCTATTGTTTAATGAATATGATGAACATGTTGAGTGCTTGTATGAACAGATGTTTTCTTCCACTGTATGATAAATAATTATGTATCTATGCATGTTCTAGTTCAAAGTATTTTGTTTCAACTTTTATGTATGTTCATGTTCATGGGGCAGTTAGCCCAGATGTTAATGACACCGTAGCATCCTCTTCACCGGTTGGAGGGTTGGGGACATTACATTATGGTATGAGAGCCTACAGGTTGCAACATGGGCCTCTATGGCCCATGAAGAACCAGTTAGCAGAGGCAGGTTTCCTTCTTCCTAGAAGAAAATTGATGAATGATAGGAAAATTCATAAAATTTGCCTAAGTGCCTGAACCGTCGGCTCATTGGAAGACTAAGTGGGAAGCTCTTTCGATGCAGCTTCATATTTGGGTTTTAGAGTCATACTTTTTCTTTTTATCTCATTTAATTCAAAAATACAAAAACATTTTTCTTTTTGCATATTTATGCATTCTTTGCATTTTGCATTAGCACGGTAGTGGCATTAGGTTTTCTTGGTGAATATTAGCCATATTTTCATATAGGAATGATTGCATATTCATTTGAAGGAAAAAAATTGCACTTCACATAGTAGCATACCCTATTTTTCATTTGACAAAGTGCATTTGCATTGATTGTTAGGTGTGTATTTTACTTCTTATTGTGTCATAACTTCATTAGTTGCATGTCCATTTACCCTTTGAGTAATCACAACCAATTAAAAGCAACACTTAATAAAATGAATTACACTCTTTTCTTTTCTAGGGTGTATCAACAAGATTAGGTTTTAGGGTCTTGGAATAGTTCATTATGATTCAATTCTCGAATACAACTGAACAAAACAATTAGGTGTATGTCCAAGTGAGAGAGTGAAACCCTTGGTATAATTAGTGTTTCTCAGGATGCTCCTCTTACACAGGAGTTAGGAATGAGGCAGTGCCCTTGATTCTGATTGGGATGACCCCTGGTCACTTTTTGTGAGCACCAGAGATATTTCCAGGATTGTATTTTTATCTGGGGGCTCTTTCGAGAGTTTCAGGCTTTGCGACCCTGCCCATACGGTCGATCCCGCCTGCGACTATCCGTCTGAGCATTGGTTATATTAGGGTGACCTTAGTTTCCTTACATAGGTATCACAGGGGGTACTTGTAGAGGTTATTCTATAGGTTTCATGGTCAGGTGTAGGTAGGATAGCATATTCGCTATATGCATTGAAGCTGAGGGCCACTATAATTGGTTACGAACCTCCGCTTGTAGTGTATGGGAGTTTCAAGCCTCTCCTAGGTGAGACATACCTACTACATTTGGGAGCTCACATATCCTCCCATTGGTTTGTTTGTATTTTTGTTATATATTTTCTTAGGAGTGTGCTCTTTATGTGCTACTTGGCCTCTAGGACCGTGGTTACTTGAGTATACTTATGCTCTCTTGAGTTTGGATCCTTTTATTTTCGGCATGCTTGGTATCCTATCACCAATCCTTAGTTCTAGTATGGAACATAGTGTTGGACTTGGGGGCATCACAGCACCTTACCGTGTTCATAGATTTGGGAGTGGTCACATTCCGCCCTCTACTCCATTTGTGGAGGGTGTTGACTCCCTTCTCTCAGTATTTACACCGATGGTCACCCTCACGGGGGTGGTTGTGTATGCATGAACGTTGGGTCTACACCTTACTTTCTTTTTTATGTCCCATCGTTCACCGCATTGTTTCCTTTGGGTGCAGTTTTCATGATCATTCCTCCTTATATCCTATAGTTTGGAATATTTATTGACTATTTTGCGTTGTTTTGGACTGATATGGTTGTCATGTATGGTCCAGTTTTTGTACACTTTCTGTGAGGATTCGACCCATTCGTTCCTATCATAGGTATTATGTCTGAACTGGCATATAGGTTAGGATTTCATATCCACCTCCATTTTGCATGACCTTATGACTGTTTCATTTTAACCTTAGGCATGAACCCATTCCACGGTATCACAGAACCTTCTTTCTCTTTTTATAAGTGGTACTATGTGAATGGTAAAGATTTCCTATACATGGGTGTCCTAGTTAGCTCCCATTTGCATTTGGTACCCATGCTGTGAGTTTTCTCTTAGGTTCGGGAGTCCATTTTAGTCCTGACATGACTTTGACCAAGAGCTTCATACTCCTATTGACCTTTATGCTACCCATTTCCCTGGGACTCCCTTGTAGATGTCAAGTTGTAATTGCATGATCATGAGTTTTGATTTCCTTATTGAGCCTTACGCTGGCTTACCTGAATTTGATTATCAGCCATATAGGCTAAGCTTGTCTCATGTTTAGCCAAGCATAGCCTTTTTATATATCTTTTGGAACTTGATTCCCCATTTTTACTGGGAGGGGACTTTCCCCTAAGTGTCATTATCCTGCACATGTTTCCTTGCATTGAGCATACGTATGTTACACCGCTTGGAACTAGTTTGTTTTCCCCTTGACACTTGTCTCCTCCTAGATTTGTAACTATAAAACACTTTTATTCTTTTTCAAGATTTTCAAAATATCTAAAAAATTCCAAACAAAAAAATCCAAAAACCCAAAAAGTCGGACAGGAAAATATGTTATCTTTGGTAGCAGTGGAGTCATGTCACCTTCGAACAGAGCACTATATATCACATCCATTGGTTGGGTTAATAGTTTTACTTTAGGAGCTGTACTCATTTCTCTGAGTTTACCTCCATCGATAGGTTAAGCTTCCAGTCCCTATGGATCCTCTATTGATTCCTTCTGCATCGCAGAGATGTCGCGGTTTGTGTATTGAGTCTATGTTGCTTACATTCAGTCACCATTCACCTTTATTCTCTTCTTCGAAGGAATTTGAATCCTGAGTCGACCATTCCTCAGTTGTCTTGAATTTTCATGTCGGGCATTCCCAGTACTATTACTGGTTCATGCACATCTTGTCCTTCCACATTATGTAGCGTTTTTGAGTACCTCGTGTTGGTTGACGGGGGATGCCTTAATGCCCTCCTTCCAGCAGATTCCATCCCATCAACTTTAGATCATTTATTCTGGGATAGAACTCTAGAGTCATTTGAGTGCCTTGAGACTTGCAGCCATCAGTGGTAGGTTCTCTCACCATCGAAAATTTTTGGGAGTACATCAATGTCCCTTGGTCGATGGATTCTTTCAAGTGTTTGACCTCAACACATTTATTCGTGCTTGTTAGATTTCACTCTAGTACCTTGATTCCCATTTTTATTATCAGTGGGTGATGGAACGTCTGTTAACGTTATACATCAATGATCGGTAATCAGACGATGGACTACTATGTTTGACCTAGAAAACTCTATTCACATAGAAGGATATGTACTCATAGTGGTGCATGTAGAATACTTTCTAGATTGGTGGCATTTCACATATTCTACCTCCTTGATCGTGCCATTGTTCATGAGATTTTAGCTCTCGTGACTTGATTCTAGTGTATGTCAGATATCTTCAGCCATTATGGAGATCTTGATCCATTGAATATCTTCATCTTTCATGGAGATATCGATGCTTTGTATATCTTCATCATGGAGATTCTGATCTATTACCTATTGTACGTGGTGATTACCACATGTGTCATATTTTGTATCATGCCTATTCATGGCCATTGTACTATTATGTATCTGGGACTGCTATATGTATTTGCAGTCATATGCAGAGTCTGATTATTGTACTATACTATTGGATGGTTGGTTCTTCCACCTGGTTCTTCATCACTCCACTTATGGGATGGATTTAGAATTTATTTCAGCCATCATGTTACCCCTCTAACCTCACACATTAGGGGGCATCTGTTACAGCTGATTTTACCACACATGGTTGATAACACATTTATGGCCTTCCTTGTCCCTCTGCAGACTCTTTGGAACCCATGGACTATTATTGTACGTTTTATGTTTTCAATATCATCCTTAAAAACAACTATTATTTTATGTACGCAACTTTTAATCCCCTTCTCGCGTATATACGCGGATATTATCCTTAAACCCGCGTACATTGAGATGTGTGCATAAGTCCAAATATTTTTGGAGTTTTCCTTGATGTGGATTTGAGTCACTTGTCTCTTGGCCTTCAATATGCCTTGATATCACTTGAATTTGACCTTCCATTACCCCATTGAAGCACTATATAAGGAACCCTTTAGATATATTGAAGGGGAGGAATTGAAGAGCAAGAAAACTATAGTCCATTGTTGTCATAGCTTACTTGTACTTGAGTCTGCATCCCTTTGTCCCTTGGAGCACTTTGTGTTCTTCCCAATATTTCCTTTGCTTGTGAGATTGCTATCAAGAGATGGAGGATTGAGGTGGTGGAGACCCGGGTGGAGGACTCAATTTCTCCGGTTCGCAGATGTGCCGACAGAGGTTGTCACTTGTGTAATCTTTAATTTTATTAATAGAATTATCTTTTCCTATCCAATGATGTGCATTTAAATTAATATTAAATCCATGGCTGCGCTTAATTGCTTATACATTATTGATTATTTATGCTAGAGTAGGCCTAACACTATACTATATAGCATGCTTGCCTTGTTTACTGTTGTTGAGAGTAAATTTATAAAGCAAGAGGGATTGGAAAAAGCTCAACGAGGATCTACTTCGATCGTCCATAATAAGGTATGTTTTGAGATCCTTTAGTGTTAGATGTTTTATTTCTCTTGCATATTGGGAAGGGATTGATTTCCATGGTTTCTTTGTCTTTTGTGGTACACCCCAAGCCATAGGAAGTTTTCTCCGTAACACACACCAAAACAAGTTGTGCATGAACACATGCTTTTGTAGCTAGCTTCCCAAGTTAGGGATATATATATATATATATACCTATTCAATTCAAATTATTATAACTCTAAAGATGAGCAATAGAATTGTTAATCTAGGCATAGATCATCATCATCAATCATCTTCAATGTGTAGAATTTATCCCAGGAAAAATCAAAATATACAAATACCCGATTTGCATTGTTAGGCCTTTTGATGTAAAATATAGCTATTTTCATTGTTAGAATACCAAAAAACATTTACATCATTGAAACACGACTCGAATTTCCAATTTTTTAGCTTGGGAATATATCAAATGTGATTTGACGTGTTCTAATCAATTCTAATTCTAATAGCAGTATACAAATTTTCATGATGTAGACCATATGCCACAACCTTCATTTCTGAGCAAAAATATGCAACCATTTCACAGTACCATGTTGATGTTATGAAGTATTGATACAGAATTCACTAAGCATTTAGTTCGAGCTTAGACGACTTGGTCTTGGAACAGTAATTGTTGATGAAATATGGGTTCTATTCTAATATTGCCAAAATAATTTTGATCTTTTGTTTTCTCAAAATGTCATAATAAAAAATTGATTTTGAACAAATTGAATCTGTTTATATATAAAAAATACAAATTCAAAAAAATAAAAAAAATGCAATTTAACTAAAAAATTATATAACAAGAAGATTATTTATATTGAAATAGTATTTTAAACAAAATCAAATAAAACAAAGCCCACGTTTTAAACAATGTGCATTATGCTTATTTGTGAAGCTTCACCGACACTATGAAAATTTGAGGGGTGCTTGGTTTCTTAATAAAGTTGGTTAAGACTTATCTAGATTTTGATGCATCAAGTCTTGTTGAGTTTGGCCAGTTAGGTTGTGTCATATCAAATATGAAATTTTCTATGAAACTATCTTCAACAAAGCCATTTGTCGTTTGGGAGAAAAACACAATTGTCACCTACATCCATTTGTGTTTTATCTCAAAAATTGTGCATCCAATTCCTCTGATCTTTGGTAGATGTGTTTGTCTTTGTGAATCCACTGCAATTTTGTTCATAACTTTGATCCACATGTGATTTTTAGGATCTTCCTTTGAGTTGATTAAACTATTTATTTGAAGGAACATGCTTTGATACCAATTTTTGGTATCATTGTAGAGAGTGTTAATACATCAAAAATATCACTTTTTTGTTTAATTGAACCAATTCATAATTCCTTGAACAATAGATTGACTAATTTTTAAGTAGTTAATTTGTAAAAAACTTGAAATGGACATATGTTGATAACCATTCATCCAAATCACATGAAACTTGTAGGGAATAAGCATTGTACCAAGATGAACAACCTCCATAAATTTCACGTCATTATGTTGTATAGATTTGGATAAATTGACTAGTGTAACCTATAACCAATTTTCTTTTATCTCGATATATGTGCATCCATTTAATCTGATTTTTTGTGTGGACATGTAATATAGTTAATTTAACAAGCAGACAAAATTTCAGCCAAAATATATTTGTCCTTTGGGAGAAAATCACCATTGTCACCTACAACTATTTGTCTTTTATCTCGTAAATTGTGAATCCATTTGCTCTGATCTTTGGTAGATGTGTTTGTCTTTGTGAATCCAGTGCAATTTTGTTCTTAATATGATCCTTCAAGATTGGAATGACCTTTTTTATCATTTCATACATCAACAAATCACACATGTATTATTTTCATGACACATTGACAATGAGGGTTTCAATGGATTCAATGAGATACCAGTCTTATGCCATTCCTTCTTTATTCAACTTATGCTATGACATTTTATCAGTCCATGATCCTTTCAAATTAATTACAACACATTCCAACATGCACATGCTGAATATGTTAATTGTATTGACATTTTTATAGGTTCATTGATAATAATGATGACATTTCCAATCTTAGGAAATGCTTTTTTGGATTGTGGAGCTTGGACAATAATGCAAATGTTATAGAAGATGCCATGAGAAGGCCATAATAATTTACGATATAGCCCCATATTAAAGGAGGGAGTAAGTTGATCATATGATTTTTAATTACGATCTTAGTTCTTTAGTATTTCTTCATTATTTTAGTAGTGCAAAAAATACTCTTTCTGTAGGCAAGATTGGAAACCCAATGTACTTTTTCAAATGTATACATGGAAATAATGTATGGTATTTGTTGTTCAGGAAATTACATATATGGGAATGATTCCAATAAAAAATTATTGAATCTGAAGAAAAACAATGGTAATGGACATGCTACTTATTTACTAATGCAAAGGATCTTTCCTCCAATTCATCTATAATATCTGGTTTGTTGTGGTATCTATCAACAAGGTGAAACTGTGTCTGAACTTGGCATATTTCGTGCATATTTATGGTGTCAAATTATTTCTTGAGATCTGTTTTTTAAATTAAAATGTCATTGGTTTGGTACTAAAATAATTAGGCATATCTTTCATGGTTTATTTGCTTAAAATACTAGAAAGACAATTTTGTGGCTTCATTTGTGAGTCTATGCATATGTGATGTACATATTGAAAGGGCGAGTTGATGATAATTTAAAGCATTTGGATTCTTGTTTTGCGTATGTAGATTCAAACATATCTTGAAGCATAATTGTGAATTATCATGATTGTTGGATTCTTCCAATAGAAACATCTCTCAAGTAATCACCTAATGAAGTCTTGAAATCCTCCCTTTCCAAGGATACATCTTCCCCTAGAACCTATGCACTCTATCCTCATACAGGTTGTGTCCTTATTTATTTTTTGGAAACCCTAATATTAGCTCCATTGTGTTCTATTTCTTGCATATGCATATTGTTGCATGTTGGTTCCTCATAAATATGATTATCATATGTAATTGGCATCACAACCATTACATAGAGAATGTTTCAATTGCTGATGCGTATTGTTGTTGAGCCGCATAATTCTAAATTCAGTGCAATGTGATAGTGGAGAGAATGGTTTAGTGTTTTGTGAAATAATCAGAGTCGTTGTAACATTATTAGATACCTTTCTCTAACATACACTGATTACAAACAATATAGAGTGGATCATAGATAAACAATTTGAATATTTTGTTCTTCGCTTCATCATGGGGGATCCAATAATTTCAGTATCCTTTGCGTATTGGCTACATTGAAGAATATATTAAAAGGATGCGTTGAATTTTGCATTGAAGTTGCGTTGAATGCATTAAAGCATTGGAGTTGTTGTTTAATGATCTCAAGACAAATGTGAATAATGTGCATGAATTTTTTGGTTTGTATTAAGTCTGGTGACAGTGAATTAAGTCTGCTACTATTGTAAGAATCGTAGAGACAAGTGAATTTGGGAGTTCAACTATTGACATAACTTTATATCCCTATAATCAGGCGATCATTAGGATCTAGTAATGTTTAGTAATTTTAAGTGCACCATTAATTTCTAGTAATGTTTATCAATGAATCCCTTTTGTTGTTGTTCAACTAGGTAATTTTTTTATTAATAAACAAATTCTCTTTGGATTTCTGACAAACCGTGGCTTAGCTCCGGCGAGCTTCCCATGGCTCTGACAACAAATGATTGGTGTCTTATGTCGAATTTCCAACAAACCGTGGCTAAGCTCTGATGAGGTTGCTATGGCTTCGATAGCAAATTAGTGGTGTCTTCTGTCGTATTTATGACAAACTATGGCTAAGCTCTGATGAGATTTCTATGGCTCCAACAAAAAATGAGTGGTGTCTCCCGTCAGATTTCTGACAAACAGTGGCTAAACTTCGATGGATATTCAAAAATATATTCGACGAAAAGCAATAAAAAATTCAGCATTAGAAATTTTTACATATGAAAATGGATCCAAGGAGTCAAAGATATATTCGACAACATATTAGATCTTAGCAGTCAAAACTTCACCAATAGGAAGGAAGAAATCCGACAATGTATCTTACAAGTTGAAGTCAGAAATTCGACAATGTATGGATGAAATACTTCTTGATATTAGCTTGATACTCTATCATATTGTCAACGGGTTTTAAACTAGAGTCGAATATGGGACGAAGTCCCATCAACAACAAACAAATACATGGTTGTTGAATAACAAACACGTGCCTGTTGAAGTTAAGACAATGCATCTGTCATATTTTGGGCTCAAATTATGTTGTGTTGGGAAAATGTTGTTCACCAGGATAAAGAAGAAAATTTATCAGTTTGTTTCAACAATATTAGGACATTTTTTCTTGGACATTTGAAGACTTGAAGAGATATGACACCGCATTATCCAACATGTCATACCTATTAAAGCAGGAGTTAAACCATTTTAGAAACCACTAAGGAAAATGCATCCCAAACTGGAACCATTGATCCAAAATGAAGTTAAGAAGTTACTTGATGCAAAGATCATTTTCAGAGTCAGGAATTCAGAGTGGGTAGCAAATATGGTGCTAGTAAGGAATAAATTTATTGAGATAACATTATGTGTATATTTCCAAAATTAGAATCGAGCTTTAGATAAATATAATTACCTAGTTCCACCAATGGAATAGATCCTACAAATGGTCTCAGGTTTTGAAATGTTCTGCCTATTAGATGGCTTTTTAGGATACAACCAAGTATTGGTAGTTGAGAAATATAGGATGAAAACCACATTTCGAACAAAGTGGTGAACATTTGAATACAGAAGAATTCCCTTCTTTCTCATCAATGATGGAGCCACTTTTCAAAGGGAAATGGATATTTATTTCTAGGGGTTAATTGGCCACATTGTGGTATTTTATCTAGATGATGTAAAAATATTATCTAAGAAGAGGGAAGAACATGTGTTTCATTTCAAACAAATTTTTTACCGCTATAGAAAATATGATGTATCCTTAAATCCTAAGAAACGAATCTTAGCAGTATTGGAAGGAAAATGGTTAGGCCATATTATTTCTAAAAGGGGAATCTCCATAGACCCTAAGAGAATAGAATCCATATCTCAAACTCCCTTACCCAACAGTAAAAAAGGTATTCAATCATTCATGGGTACTATAAATTTTGTGCGAAGGTTTGCTCCTGATTTTGTACTGATAGTAAAACCTTTGCAACAAATGGTAAAGAAGACTGTGCAATTTAAATGGACTAATATAGAGAAGGGTTCCTTTAATAACATCAAAGTATCAATAGCTCATGTGCATTCTCTTAAAATTTCTGACTTTGAAAAGGATTTTATTCTGTACACTTTTTCCTCTGATAACTCACTCACAGGAGTGCTCACACAGAGAGAAGAAATGGGAGATGAGTACACCATATCATTTATGAGCACTGGGGTACAAGGTGTTGAACTAAACTAACCTTCGATTGACAAACAAGCATATGTAGTATTTAAAGTAGTGAAACAATTCATGCCTTACATTCTCAAAAATAGAACCGAGTCAATTGTCCCTCATCTGGCTATTTGAACCCTTTTTGTACAAAAGAAATTGGGTGAACGAAGAGGGAAATGGGTAGCAACGTTATAGGAGTATGAGTTGCAATTCAAACCAACCACCATTATCAAAGGACAAGGGTTGTGTAAGTTAATTTATGAAATTCAAACTAATGAAGACGATGATTTGGAAAATGAAGAATAATTGTGTATGATTGATATATGTCCTATCTTTACAGCTCCTGAATCCTGGTACATTACCTCCAACAAGGATATTTACAAGAAAATTGGAATTCTAAACAAATAAGAGTTATTTGTTTAAAGTCAGCCTCTTACCAAATAATTGATGGAGTTATTTTTAGGAAGAAATATGATGGGGTATTTCTGGGATGCCTCGAAGAAGAGAATGCCTCTAAAGTTGTCAAAGAATTGCATGATGGTCCTGCTGGAGGATATTTTTTCATGAGACAATAATTTCCGCAAGATTCTAAGATATAGATATTACTAGCCCACATTGTTTAAGGATGCTCATTCCTATGTAAGAAAGTGTGACATATCCCAGAGAAGCGGTGGAAGAGTACCAAAAGTGGTTGGACCTTTGCAACCGGTTATTATTTCGGAGCCATTCGAACAATGGGTTATTGACATCATTGGATAAATTAATCATAATTCTTCATTACAACACAAATATATCCTCAAGTCTACTGATTACTTCATGATATGGGTAGAACAAATTCCATTATGCAAAGTAAACGGGGATGCAGTCATTGACTTCTTGCAAGAAAATATCATGACCAAGTTTGGGGTTCCAATTTCACTTCTCTTTGATAATGCATCTTATTTTTCATCAATTAAGCTAACTGAATTTGCTAGTGAAAGAAGAAATTAAGTTGCATTATTCTGTGAATTCTTATCCACAAGGTAATGGGTTAGCTGAATCAACTAATAAAAACCTTATCAAAATCTTAAAGAAGATTGTTATCGAAAATCAGAGAGGTTGGAACATAGCTCTTTCCAATGCAGTGTCGGCAGACATGGTTACATCCAAGAATTCCTTAGGAGTGTTCCCTTATACTCTGGTCTATGGGAAAGAGGTTATCCTCCCCCCAAACATTTTACTCTCATCCTCTCAGTTACCCCAATATTCACAATGATATGGAAGTGAAGTTTTACAAGATCGAATTAATAACTTGTTGGAACTTGAAGAGTTTAGGATCAAGTCCAAAGAGAGATTTAAGCACCAAGAGGAGATTGTCAAAATATGGTTTGATAAACATAAATCCAGGAAGGGAATTTCTTACATTGGATACTTGGTTCTTAAGTGGGATCACCCGCATGATGAAAAGTGGAAGCATACAAAGTTTCAACATCTTTGGGTTGGCCCATTTCAGATTGTTGAAAAGTTAGGCCCCTCGACCTATAACTTACAAGATTTGTAGGGATGGGAGGAGAATCTTCTTGTTAATGGCCTGGTTATCAAACCTTATTTCACCTAGTACCTTAGGAGCTCTTAGTACATAAAAAAACCTTTTCCTCGTGTTTCGGATTTCTTTTAGTTGTGTTTGTTTTATTTTTTCTGATATTTTTTTTTGTCATCCTTTTCAACGTTTGCTTTCTTTCAATAGTTTTCTTTATTTTTTCTATTTATTTCAAAATAAGCTAGCTCGATCTTTTGGTTCTTGAGGACATTGGAATCTGGACAAACTGCTAAATGTTTTAATCCAGGAACTGCTTATTGGAAGTTTCCTATGCAATTTTTTTTATCAAAACAAGATTCTTTAATATGATAGATTGCTGAAAGGAAGTTATTTTCAGAACACATTGAATTCCTATTTTTAACCTTGTAAAATAAATAAGGTAGATGAGGTCTAGAATACTATTTTGGGGCTCAATCCACTTTCACATTAATGTATGTCCTGGGAAGCTTTCCGCAAAAAGATCCATGGAAAGGAAGCAAAATGGACATGCGTATGGTATTCAAAATGATCCCATGCCATAAAATGAAATCCAAAAGGCTTATTATAAAGAGTCAAAACTACAGAACAATATATATATATATCTACTGAAGACATAAATCAGTAAAATGATTAGATTGCTCAAAAGGTTCTTCTCCGTCCGTGAGTTCAAACAAGTCATCACCACGTCATCACTCACACAAAAGGACACTATGGATTGAAGAACCTAAATAAAATATCAAATATAAAAGAAGCAATCCAGGAAGAATCAAAAGACAAAAGTCTTAAGCATCAAAAGAATGCAAAAGGAATGGTAATGAGGAACAAAAAAATGCATCTATCTAACTCTGTCCCGATACTATGGTGTCATATCTTGCAGCAACCAATTACAGAGGTAAAATGAATCTCACATTTTGGCCCCAAAAGCATTATCAAGACTTTTAAGCCTGGTTACCATACAACAGAGGAATACAATCAATGATATGTTCTAAATGTTACATTCATGGTGAATTTTAGACTATTAAATAATCTTGGAAAAGACTGGGATAAGTTGCTCTAATCAAATTCCATAAAGCAGTTTCTGCTTTGAAATAGAGTTTTCCTAAATATCTGTGTTCACCATCCAGTCGCTAATTGTTGCTGCTACAACCCCTACCCAAAATATTTTATGGTTTTGCGGCCCCTCATTATATTTTTTTATCTTTCTTAGACTACTATCTTTCTCGGATGACCCTTTCCATGACATAGTTTTTTCTAGTAAATTAGAAAACACCCTTTTGCACCAAGATAAAAAAAATCATCTTTTCCCAGTGTGTTAGAAGAATTCTTGGATTTTTTTCGATAGGATGAAGAAAATAGGACTTCCCACCCGATATCTGTCGACCGATTTTCCATTCTCTTTTTCCCGTGGCTTTAGGCTTGGTCAAAAGCTTTTTTATTTTTAAGCTGATGGTTGGGGCTGGACTTAATTTTTGGAGCTGACATGTTGCAGCTAGACTCATTAGAGGAATTTTGGGGTCTAAAATGGGCCTCCTAAGGAAAATAATAAAATAATAGTTAAAATAATGAAATAATATTGATTAATTTTGGAGGAAGAAAGAAAAAAACTACTTTTTGTGTTCGTATTTTCGACATATCTCTTTGTGTTTTTACTCAAATTTCGATCGGGAGAGCTCGTTGGATGCAGAATCAAATTCCACATCCAATGAGCTCTCCCGATCAAAATTTGAGTAAAAACACAATGAGATATGTCGAAAATACGAACAAAAAAAGTAGTTTTTTTTAATGACAAATATGTCAATTCAACCATTATGGTTGACTTATTTTATTGAAATTCTATTGGTTCTTGAATTCCAACTCACAAAAACTTATTTTGGCACGTTTTCTTATAAGGCCCATTTTAGACCCCAAATTTCCTCTAATGCAAGTTTCAGAGCCAATGGTTCTTTTCATTGATTCTTGTCAACGGTTGCAATTGAAATCTCCATTCATAACTGACGTGATCATCTTGGACCTATATTTCATTGCTGATCAGAAGTTTCTTCATAATTCTTCCGATGACCTTTTCATCGGGCATTCCAAGCAAAGTTCCTGACATTGTTGGTAGAATATAAATATATTTCCAAAGAGATCGACAAATTTTATGGCTTGTAGCCAATCTTTCATTTCCGAAACCTTTAGATGAACTGTGCTGATGTTGTTTAGCGGTTGGTTTCTGACGAAGCGACCCAATAGACGTAGTGGAGTTAGGATGTTATAGCCGATACTGTTGGGATAATTCTCTATCTCTCGCCAATATTGAATCAGAGTATTTTTTATGAGATTTTAGGTGCTGAAAATACATTTGCATTTACACTCCCCAACGACCACATTTAATGTTTGTTTGGTGATTTTTATATATAACCTGTAAAGCTTTGTTTATGCAATGTTACTTAGTTTGATCTCATCCAGATTTCGACTGCTTCTTGGATCCCATGGTTGTTAGAATAATCAGCCCATAGTTACCTACATTAGACATTAATTTAATTATTTTTGTCTTATTACCTAGTTTCCTAGATTCCATTCTATGCTAGTTTCCTTTTACACATCCTAGAAGTCAACACATGCTAAAACTGAGTCATGGAGCACTTGGGAAACATCCTGGAAACCCAATTTATCATGTCTAGTTTATTCTATATCCTCCAAAATGCATATCTTATTTTTCTAAAAAGTTTCTTTCTTTATTCTGATTTAAGGCAAAAGGAAAAGCTAGACTAGGTGTAGTTGACTAGTTTTTTTCCCACATCATCCTCCCTAATTTTTTCAAAATAAAAGAATGTATGAGTTGTATTTCCATCCCTCTTTATCTTTCCCACTTGACTTAGAAAATTCATGATAATCTCCATAGTTTGGAAATTGCTTTATGCACCTATGGGGGATTTGACTAGATTTGGTAAGCCTGTTTTTTTACTATTTAGAATGTCATATTTATGCATTCGATTCTATAATGTAATGATATATTGCAGCAGCATATTACTTCAGAAGGTTGGCTATTGTACACTTATTCAATATAGATTAGTGTTATGCTCCAATTTCAGTCTCCTTTGGTGTTAATTTTGCATGTTTGTTTAGCAATTTTGTGAGTGTAATTTTTCTATCTCTTGGGTTCAATTTCCCCATGGTATCATAGCCTTTGCAGATCCATATCTCTCCTTCCAAATTGTTATTGTAGGTTCAACAACATTGACTAGGAGCACATTCTGCTGACTAGAGGGCACAGTTTCTGAGAAATGGACCAATCTCAGAAGATCATATTGACTCCATTCAATTTATTTGAGTGGAAAGCTAAGATAGAGATATTGTTGTTAGCAAAAGGTCTCTATAGGGTGACTATGGAAACTGAGACAGAGCCCAATGCAGCTGCAGAGAAAATTAAATGGCACAACAAGAGGGATGAGGCCTATGGTCATTTATGTTTGAGCATTTCAAGAGACCTCCTCTTCCATATTGATGGATTGTCATCACCTAATGAAATGTGGGAGAAGCTAGAATATATTTATCGAAAGACAAATGAGATGAGAGGACATCAAATAAAAAATGATTTGATCTCCTTGAGTCTGAGTAGCTTCGAATCATTGCAACTCTCTTTTCCAAGTTTAAGGCCCTTGTTTTGCAGTTGAAACAGTGTGGCATCGAAAAGAAGGAAGAGAAACTAGTCTTGGCCATACTCTCTAAGCTTGGTCCTGACTATTTAGTGTTTTTTTTTGACCTTCCATGCGACCAAGTTGATGGCTCGAGCCTGGAAGATGCCTAATCTTGTAGATTTCATGGAATCCCTCACACAAGAGAAAGATAAGTTATTGATGATGGGAACCATCAAACCTTCCAAAGACCAAGCTTCGCAAGAAGAGCCCCAAGAAAAAAGTTAAAAATCCAAGAAAAAAGCTAAAAATCCACCTGATCAAAAGAGAGACAAGTCTAAGTCTCAAGAAGAGCCCCAATGTTCCAAGAAGAACTCCCATAAGAAGAATAACATAGAAGAAATGAGAAAGTATGCATACTGCAGTAAGGGCTATCATCCTGAGAGATTTTGTATGAAGAAAAAAATTGACATGTTGACCCAACTCCTAGAGAATAATAACATATCCCTTCCTAATTTCTCAAAGAAGAAGGAAGGAGGATCAAATTTAGAAAATGGAGAGAGAGTGCATTCCTTGGTTGTTGGCACATCAAGATCGCCTAGCTTCATCATAGATTATGGAGCTTCTAGACACATGGTTTCGACAAAAGAGACATTCTCCTCTCTTGACATGTCTAAAGGGCCACCAATTGTTTTAGGAGACGACTCTCTCACTGACATTTTGGGGAAGGGAAGGATTGATCTTGACCATGGTAGTTTCAATAATGTGTTGTATGTTCCATGTCTTGCCTCCAATCTCTTGTTAGTGTATCAAATGACTCATTCTGGGTCTCCAAAGAAGGTCATATTCTCCCCTGATGATGTTGAAATCACTAATATTTCAAATGGTAAAGTCATAGCAAAAGGTGTTGTTGATCACACTTCGAAGGTATACAAGTTTTCCCATTTTCTACCCTACTCAAACCCCTCTTTTCTTCCGATTCATGCTAATGAAGCAAGAAATATTTGGAATGAAATATTTTTCCATATTAACTATAAGTATATTTCTAATTTGAGTGAAAAATATATGGTCATAGGGATACCAAAGATCAAGTTTTCTCGGGGAGTATGTCAAGGTTGTTTCCTAGGAAAACACCGAGAGCACAAGTATGAGAAAGCTAGTCATGAGAGAACCTTTGCACCTCTTGAGCTAATCCATAGTGACATTGCTGGTCCATTCCCTCATATGTCCATGAGTCAAGCCATATATTCACTAAACTTCATAGATGAATTTTCCAGGTATTGTTGGGCTCACTTCCTAAAGCATAAGTCTGAAGGTTTTGACCTCTAAAGTATTTAGAGCCTTGGTTGAAAACTAGTCTAGGAGGAAACTCAAGATCCTTAGATCTGAAAATGATGGTGAGTATTTCAAGTATTAGTTCATTTAGTATTGTAAATATGCAAGTATTCAGATGCAACATTCGATCCCTTACGCACCACAACAAAATGGTGTTGCTAAGAGAAAGAACAGATCACTGAAGGAGATGGAAACCTGCATGATGGAGGCTAAGAATTTTCCACCAAAGTTTTGGGCCAAGGCTATAAAATGTGCATAATACATCCAGAATAGGGTTCCTCATAATCATCTTGATGGTATGACTCATTTCGAAGCTTGGAGTGGGCACAAGCCATATGTGACCCATTTCAGGATTTTTGGCTCAAAGGCTTGGGATAGAATTCCAACTAAAAAGAGGAAGGCTTTGGAAACCCATAGCCAAGAGTGCCCATTTTTTGGGTATTCTAAAGATTCAAAAGGATACAATCTGATCAAATTGAGCACTAACAAATCTTTCATTGAAATAATTGTTCAATTCTAAGAAGAGCCTTTAGTAGTAGTTGAAGTTGGAGAGTCTTCTTCATCACCAGATCCATTGATTGTAAGTGGAAAGACTATTGAGTTTTATGATTCTGATATGTCTGATAATTATGATTTGATTTCAGATTCTAAGAGTCCTACAAGAAAAAAATTGGCAGCAAAGAACACTCATGCAGCTAGGGAACTAGCTGGAAATCCTAATGACACTAGGAGGACTAGATCTCAATTTGAGAGTCCCCTTTGTGTGAAAGAAACTCTATTTGATGAGAAGTGATATATAATGGTTGAATTATATCCACATATATATTAATATTCAGCACATGATCCAATATGGCAAACATCCATGAAATAATAATTCAGCTCGCTCCAGAAGAACAACAGTTGGGAACTAGTTGATCTTCCCCCAGGGAGGAAGCTAGTTCAATGTAAGTGGGTTTTCAAGACTAAGTTTTCAGTTGATGGTTAAAATTTGAAATATAATTCAATATTGGTATCCAAGGGCTACTCACAAGTACATGTTATTGAATACAATGAAACCTTTGCACCAGTGGCAAAGATGGATTCCATAAGGCTAGCTCTGGCCATTGCAACTTCGAAGCAGTAGGAAGTGCATCACATGGATGTGAAGTGTGCTTTCCTAAATGGAGATCCCATTGAGTATATTTACATGTAGAAACCTAAAGGGTTTGTTTCTAATCCCTCTTTAGTTTCCAAGTTACAGAAATCATTGTATAGACTCAAGCAAGCCCCCAAGGCTTGGGATGCAAAGATTGATGGCTTTTTGCTATCACTGAGTTGTGTTCAATGAAAGTATGATCCTAATGTCTATTTGAATCTGATCCATGGTTCTTTGATGATTATTTTCTTGTATTTGGATGACCTTCTAATTACAGGAAGTTGAAAGAAAGAGATCACCTCCTTGAAGGATGCAATGAACCATGCATTTTCTATGACAAATTTGGGATTGTTGAGCCAATTCTTGGGTCTCGAAATTGCTCAATCCAAACATGGAATCAAAGTATATCAGTACAAGTATGCTTTGGATTTTCTGAACATGTTCAACATGAAATATTGCAAGCCAAGCAAGACTCCCTTTCTTTTAGGAGTTAAGCTTGAAGAAGAAGGTTCTTCCCCTATGGTAAATAATACACTGTATAGGCAGATGATTGGGTGTTCGATTTATCTTACACACACTTTACCTGATCCATATTATGCAGTTGGTATGGCTTCGAGATACATGGATCAGTCTCATGAGATCCACTGGAGAGTAGCCAAAAGGATCCTAAACTTTGTTCAAGGAACAAGAACTCATGGGATCTTCTACAAAGAAAAATCTGATATTGATTTGATTGGGTTTACTGACAGTGATTGGATAGGTGACAACATAGATCGAAAGTATACATCAGGATATGTGTTCATGTTTGTAGAAGGACCAATTAGCTGGTCAAGCAAGAAGCAGAGTGCCATAGCACTCTCATATATTACAGAAGCAAAGCATAGAGGAGTTGTAAATGCAGCAACTCAATGTTTGTGGTTGCAGGGGATACTTGGAGAATGTGGCTTCGAATCAGAGTTTTCAACCATTATCTATTGTGATAATCAGAGCACCATTTGAATCTGCAATGATCTAGTTCAAAGAAAATGAACCAATCACATTGATATCCATATGCACTACATCAGATAGCTTGTGCATGATGGTACCATTGATCTACTCTTCTGTGCATCTTCAGAACGAGTAGCAGACATATTAACCAAATTTTTTGTGAGAAGACCTTCATCAATCTCAAATCAATGTTGGGGATTACTAATCATGCTGTGAAATGTGATTGATGACAAGATTTCAAAAAAAAAAAATCTTGTCCATGTTTAAGGGAGGATTCTCCCACTGGGATTTTTCCTCTTTCCTTGGTTGTATGGATAAGCAGTATGTAAAGGGTGACTGAACCTTGTTTCTAGGCCCTATAGTTTTCTGATATTTACTCATAAATTCAGGCTTAAGGGGGGGTTTTATAATAATCAACCCATAGTTACCTACATTAGACATTAATTTAATTATTTTTGTCTTATTACCTAGTTTCCTAGATTCCATTCTATGCTAGTTGCCTTCTACGCATCCTAGAAGTCAACACATGCTTAAAATAATTCACGAAACTCCTGGAAAAAATCTTGGAAACCCAATTTAGCATGTCTTCTTTATTCTAGATCCTCCAAATCCCATATCTACTTTTTCTGAAAAGTTGCCCGCTTTATTCTGATTTAAGGAAAAAGGAAAAGCTAGACTAGGTGTAGTTGACTTATTTTTTTCCCACATCATCCTCCATCATTTTATCCAAATAAAAGCATGTATGAGTTTTCTTTCCATCCCTCTTTAGCTTTCCCACTTGAATTAGCACATTCATGAGCATCTTCATAGATTTCGAAACTGCTTTATGCACCTATGGGGGGATTGACTAGATTTGGTAAGCCTGCTTTTTGACTATTTAGAACGGAATATTTATGCATTCAGTTATATCATGTAATGATATATTGCAGCATCCCATTGCTTCACAAGGTTGGCTATTGTACACTTATTCAATACAGATTAGTGTTATGCTTTAATTTCAGTCTCCTTTTGTGTTAATTTTGCATGTTTGATTATCAATTTTGTGAGTGTAATTGTTGTATCTCTTGGGTTCAATTTCCACAATGGTTTCTTTCATAAAGCTCCATTCCCTTTCAATGTTTTCCAGGTAGGACTCTAACCTCATCTATTTTGTGTTCAATGAACTATTTGGGTAAACAGGACTTGCTAAAACGATGTTCAAGGATTTCTTTGTTTATGGGGTTAGGTTTTTTTACCTATGCTATGGTTTTAAAGTCTTTTATCCTAGTAGGGATTTGTTTTTTTTGAGCTATTTGATCCATGTAGGATCTCTACAAGCTGGTTCACATTATAATCCTCCACATCCCTATTTCTTTTTATCTAGTTTGCAACATGGTCGTGGTTTTTCACCTGCTACAAGACATTTTTCTCTACCGCTCAGACCATGGACATGGATAGCTCAGACTCATGATGTTTTAATGATGAGTCTAAGGCTGGTCGAGTTTTTCAGTGGCCACTCCTCGACTGGTTTTTGTTCATTTGCGGTGATAGGTGATCGGTGATGCCTTGAGTTCAGAGGGTCGTCATTTTCTTCTGATTACTATCCTAGGGTTTCCGTCATAAAGTATATCTCCCTTTATGGTTGGAATTGTGGTTTCAAAGGTTTCAAATTATACCTAGGATTGTTTGAGTTTCCATCGTTTCCTATGGACTATTTTCTTATGGTTAATAAGGTTAATGAAAGGAGGTTTTGTGTAGGGTTTAAAACTGATTTTGATAATTCTTCTGTATCGTGTTTTAGAACACTAGATGATTTAGAGTTTGAAATCCCAAAGAAGCAGTTAGAACCCACACTTGAGCTAATAGTTCCCTTTCTAGTTTAACCTTTCCTCAAATTTTTAATGATGGCTAAAGATGATGCAATAAAGATATAGTTTGTTGGAGACGTGTGTGGAGGACCTATAAGTGGTAAGGTGTACTCTACGCATGTTTTAGACCTTGGACCTAGGTCCATCTTCAATATTTACCCAAAACCAAGGTCCAAAACATACATAGAGTAAAACCTACCACTCACAGGTCCTCCACACACGTCTCCAACATACTCTACCTATGAAAATCTAAATGCTAAAGATACAGTTATTATTCTCCACGAATGCAATCTTGTTTTGAAAGGAATATCATTTGTTAACTAAAGTTTTCTTGTATATCTTGTATATCTTATAGTACCTTCTCATTTTTTTATATCAATGCATGTGTTTTAATCACAGGGACACTAAGTTAATTCTTGATGTGATTTTATGACATCCTCTGTCCTCACACAACACCATGTCAAAGAAAGGAAAGAAGAAATCCAAGGGTTATAAGGAGGACTCAGATTTGGAAGTCATGCCTAGGATAGAGATAATTCATGAAGATACCAAAGATGTCACCAAAGCTGAACCAGAGATCAAATGGGGACAAATATATCCCATGATCACATATCATAAATTTTCAAATGCGGGCTTGGAAGATATCCCCTTGTATGAAAACATATTGAGATCTAGTATCACGAAGGTATACACACGACCTGAACGTTTCCCTTGTGTTGAGGCGATTGGCTAGATTTTACCTAAGGAAGATACAAGTATGATGATCATGTATGACATCGAAGGGAAAGAAATTTCCTCCTTCACCCCTATGTACATAGCCAAATATTGCAATCTACCAGCCCCTGAAATCAACATGATGGATGACTCGATAAATGGTATGTGTTTAGACTATATCGAGTGTGCAAAACTAATAATGATGGCGGGAAATCCATCTCGATAGAAATCCTCTGGTGAATATGAAACTGGAAACTTGTGCACTCCTTACAGACTTATAGCCTTGATGCTCAACATAATTTTCGGCAGGTCCAATGGTAAGTTATATAAGATAGGATGGATCCCACTAATGTATCATGTGACCATGCAAGGAACTATCTTCAATTTGGAAGACATTGTAGCCAACAACTTGTCTTCCTGTTCTTAATAGGAATTCTCAAGGAGTGCTGACACTGTTTGTTCCTCTGCAATGTAAAACACAACTACAGAACAAAAAGACAAAGCAACATAACCTTTCCTTGAATAATCAAATCAATTAACATAAAACTATTATACCTCAACCTCGGATCTATTTGTCTTCTCTCCGAAAAGTCCCTTCAATGGTCCAATACCTGTAAAATAGATCACAAGACAAACAAAAAGAAATGAGAGCATCATGATAATTGAATATCCATATTGGTATCAAGGAGTCCAATAATATTTAATCATAAACACAATAATCAAATATAGGAAAGGGAAATGTCTTTGTATTAATATATGGATGAGAAAAAAGTACAACCAAAAGCCTTGATGTTAATAGCTTTTGTCTCAACAAGAATGTCTACAATATCCTATGAATATCTCTCTAGCTACAAGCTACCTCTACTTTTCCTCTGACTCAGAATTCAAACTAGCATCATAAGGATGCTTTTTATGTTCCTGCCCCACTCTTCTCATGAAGGCTTCATTTATAGGCCTAGAACCCATAGGATGACTTGAAAAAGGGATAGAATGAGATCCCTATATGTGAGGGAGGTGAATGCCACCTCTCATAGGCATGTAGGAACTAATTCCACAAAGGATTGCATACGAAATATTCTAGAAACATATTTTTTTTCCTTTCAACTGACCATTGGTGCTTTTAGATAAACTGGACAAAGTGTTAGTCTAGGGTTTTTTCCAAAAAAAGAGGGAAATCGATGCCTTCTGCTCAACTAGAATAGGCATCGCTGATGCTTTGTGGAAAATACAAAATAGTGTTGTCCCTTATAGGTTAGGGAAAAAAATGGTCAAGATGACCCAAATTAGGATTTTTGGGAGGTTGACAGTCAACAAGAGATTCTTCTGAAGGCTGACTAAGTAGTGTGATATTTTCATGTGCAATAGAATGCCCCCTAAAGTATGAAGCTAGAAGGAAGTGATAGGTGAAATACTTTGCAATTTTTTCATCTGATACAAAGGCAAAGAGAGATAGACTTATAGAGGACTAGTAACTAACTTTATCCAACTCAATCATAGATGCAGACCAATTGTTATAGCTGATTTTACCACTCCAGGTGAATACACTTATATGGCATTCCTCTGTCCCTCTACAGACTCCTTAGACCCCTTGGACCATTTTTTGTCCTTTGATGTTTCCCTGACCATCCCTAAAAACATGTGAAAATTCATATATGTGACTTTTAAACCCCTAATCGCGTATATACGTGGGTTTGACCCCTAAAACCGTGTACATTGGGATGTGTGCACAATCCAAATTCTTTTGGAGTTTTCCTTGACATGGATCTGAATCACCTGACTCCTAGCCTTCCATATGCCTTGATATCGCTCGGATTTGACCTTTCATTACCCTTTTGAAAAGCTATATAAGGAACTCTTTGGTACATTGAAGGCATAAGAGAGAATTGAGAGCAAAGAAACTATAGTCCATTGTTGCTGGAACTTATGCTTGAGTCTGCATCCCTTTGTCCCTTGGAGCACTTTTGTGTTCTTCCCAAGCTTGCCTTTTGCTTGTGAGCTTGCTATTGAGAGATGGAGGATTGAGGTGGTGGAGGCCCAAGTGGGGGATTCAATTTCTTCGATTGGAATATGTGCCGACAGAGGCTGTATACATTGTAATCTCTAATTCTATATTAATAGAAATATCTTTTCCTGTCCAATAATGTATGTTTGAATGAATATTTCATCCATGGGTGATTTCAAATGCTTGTACATTGTTGATTATATATGCTAGAATAGATCTAACACCAATATATATATTATGCTTGTCTTGTTTACTTATTGTTGAGGACGTGATTAATCAATTCAAATTAAAGCTGGAAAGCTCAATGGGGATCTACTTCAATCGTCCGGAATAAGGTACGATGTCTGATCCTTTAGTGTTAGATATTTAATTTCTATTGCATATTGGAAAGGATTGATTTCTAGAGTCAAGTTGTCTATTGTGGTACCCCAAGCCATAGGAATTTCTCTCCGTAATAGAATTGGCGACTCTACTGGGGCGTTCCTAGTAGTTGTCCTTTGGGAATTTTCTATCAGCACTCAATGAATTTGAATTGCTATTTTTCTCTTGTTTATGTGTCGGGTCTGGGGGCATGTTTGCCTGGTAATGTCTAATTAGTGTGAAGTTTGTCTCAGCTTTTTTGTTTTCCTTTAATTTTTATGCGCCTTTTTTCCTGTACGTGAGTTTTTAACTCACAGTCGTGTATATATGCGGGTTTCTCTGCTATTTCCGCGTACACACGTGGGTTTACTGCGAACAGTCGCGTATGCCCTTAGTTTTTTCTTCTAGAGGAAGTTGGATGGTTGCTGGGTGAATTGTGATGATTGATGAGTCTCCTTTGATGCTGCTAGAGCCTGTATACACCTCTGTTTCTAACCAGATACATTTTTTTTAGGGTAAAATTTCTTTTTTAAGAATGTTCTTGTCATTGCATTTTCGATTTTTTGTTTTGGGATTAGTGCATTAGATTTATTTTACCTTAGTGCTTTGCTTGAATGTTTCTTGAGTGTGATTGCAGAGTCTAGGGGTTGTAGAGACATTCTTTTTCTTTTATATCTCATTTTTATTTCAAAAAATCCAAAAAATATTTGCTTATCATCATGCATTGCATATTGCATTTTGCATTATACTTGCACTAGATTTGATTTGGAGTATTAGTTAGGATTTCATATAGGAAAGTTTGCATTTATCATTTGAAGAAAATTATGGATTTCACGTAGTAGCATACCCTATTTTTCATGGACACAATGCATTTGCATTGATTGTTAGGTGTGCATTTTACTTCATGTTGTGTCATAACGCCATTAGTTGCACGGCCGTATCCCTCTTTTGAGTAATAAAGCCAATTAAAATCAACGCTTAATTAAAATGAACTACACTATTTTATTTGATAGGGTTCACCAACAAGATTAGGTTTTAGGGTCTTGGAATAGTTCATTGTGAGTCAATTATCTAAGACCACTAAACAATAACATGTATGTGTCTGTCTAGGTAGGTGTGTGAAATTCCTTGGTATAACCAGTGTTACTTAGGATCCTCCTCTCAAAAAGGGAGTTAAGCATGAGGCAGTGTGAGCGGTTATTGATTGGGATATCCCCTAGTCATAAATGAGTAGCATCGGAGACATTTCTAGGATTGTATTCGTATCTAGGGGATCTTTCAAGAGTTTCGAGCTTTGCTACCCTACCCATATGGTCAATCCCACCTTCGACTGTCCACTTGAGCATTGATTATATTGAGGTGACCTTAGTGGCCTTACCTAGGATATCGAGGGGGTACTTTGCAGGGGTTATTCTGTGGGTGTCCCGAAAAGGTTGGGTTCAGAAAGCACAGTCACTTTACGTGTTGAAATTAAGGGCCACAATAATTGGTTACGTACCTCCGCTCATTGTGTATGGGAGTCTCAAGCCTCTCCTAGACGAGACATACCTGCTTCATTTAGGAGCTCACTTATCCTACCCTTGATTGCTTGTGTTTGGCTTTAGATTTTATTGGTGATCGCTCTGTGCATGTTAGCTTTCCTAGGGATTGCGTAGATAGAGAGTCTTTTATATTTTTTGAGTCATTGTGGATTTGGGTGCAGCTCCTCACCATTCTCATTGTTTAGCAGGACTTCTGCCTTCTACATATCCTCCTCCTTTGGGAGAGTGAAATAGACAGTCCAAGCGGACTACTTCGCACATTGATTCACACACCATGGGAGACCACATTGAAGGTATTCCTGAACCACCTTCTCCCATTCATGTGGAAGATGGGAAGTTTACTCCTAACTATGATCCTTCACCTGACTTGACTAAGTTAGATCCTATGATTTCTGAGATAGGTACTTTTCATGATAGACCTACTTACTCTAGGGTTGATTCCCCGTTGACGCATCATCGGTATGGAATGCTGGAGGTTGATGAGACTCATTTTGAACCCGCGAGTACTAGTTATGGTAGTTATGGTATGTCTGGTTTTCCTACACACGATTTGGCATTCCATGTCGAGTCTAAGTTTGAGCCTAACACTATGTCTGGGGGCACTCTCATTCTTTACCATGCGGAGAGGTTTGGGAGCACAAGTCACATTGCACCTTCCATCTCGGCGGTGGAAGCTACATCACATATTCCTTCTAGGTCTAGGGTTAGTGATCCTATTAGGATACCAGATCCGAGATGAGTGACTATAGGGAATAACACATACATAATTACTCAGGTCCCTCTGTCCTCTGTCCCTATTTCTTTGAATGTTCACCCTCCACCTCATTCACATGGTCCTTCGGGATGGACATTGCTATGAGTCATGTCCGTACTGCAGTTACTAGACCAATTGTGTCTCAAGTTTACATACTGCCCATTGCTTTGGGAGGTTATGTTCATACTTCTATAGTTCATGTTACTACTTCTGGAGCATATATTCCTACTTCTAAAATGTATATTCCTACTTTCATAGTGTATATTCCTACTTACGGAGTGTCTCATGGGGACCTTATTATGGGATGCAGTATGGACAGGGTTCTTCACCTTATGGAGGTGGGTATCAACAACCTGCATACTCTCCAAATTATGGGTTTGTAGCTCTGAATAGTCAAGGTGAACCACACTATGGTGCTTCCATGCCACCCAATACAGGTCAAATGGGAGGAGGAAACTATGTCCAAGGCCATGGTGGTAATCAGACCTATGTGAATCAAAACTATCAGGGAGCAGTCCATCGACCTCATCATCCTAGGCTCCCTTTCCTCGCAACACTGAATCTTCCTGACTTATTGAGATTGGCGAACGATCCTATAGCTCATGACTCGGCTTGGCTAGCATTTGCTTTGTTCGATGACCTAGTGATGAATTTTATTAACCACTTCCAGCTACCAGTGCGTTATGAAATTGGTACTGAACTCTTGTTGACATTTCGGCAGGATAAAGCCACACATATCTTGGATCATATCCAAGAGTGGTGTAGACAAAAGAGGTTAATTAAGGCCTTTGTACCACCGAAATTCCTCCTCGAATGGTTCCTTAAGTCGTTATTGCCATATATAGCAAAGGATGTGTCTACATCCAGAGTGCAAAATGAGGAACAAGCCATTTTTAGGGCATAGGAACTAGATTTGATTTATGCTCAGTCCGGTTTGTTATATGAGATCATTCCCAATGCCCCGCGTTCTAGTTTCGACCCCAAAGTTAAACCTGGACCACATGTCGATGGCATTATTGGTTGTGCGAGTGCTAAACCTATGGATTTAGTTACAAAACAAGTTAGTCAATTATCAATCAACCAATCTACTATGGGACAAGCCACAACTTCGTCTCAACCTGCCCAAATGACGAGTGTGCTTTCAGTGCAATCGTCGGACCAGAAGGGTAACCAGCAGCCCGAACAGAATAAAAATAAGGGTAAGAATAATCGTAAGGGTGGGAATAGGAACAAGAATGATAATAATGGCAAGAACGCCCGTGATTCTATGGGGGACAAGCAATCTAAATGTAAGGTTAAATTTCCTTGCAAGTTGTGTAAGGACGATCACCTCACTTACTTGTGCCCTCGTATCGATGAAGCCTCGAGATTCTTGGTACAGGGCCCAGCTGTGCTGACTAACCCTTTACCTTACAATCAAAATATGAACTCAAGGACCCATGATTAGTCTGGTGGTGATCAAGATCTGTCGGAGGGTAGTGGTCATGGTTACATTAACATGGTTCGTGCTGTGAAAGTTGTGACCCGTGCGAAGGAATATGGTTCGTCACAACCCAACCCGGGAAAGGAGCCTGATCCACCAGGGACTCCTTTGCATATTGAAAAACTTGTGGATAAGCCTGAAGCTGCACCTCACATTCCTGAGGGAGTCCTTAAGCATTCGGGGCATAATCCTAATGCCCGAGCCACCCAGACCTATTCAGTTGTCGAGGATTTGGGCCATACTCCTTGTGCGATGTCTGCACAGGAAGTGCTTCAGAATTGTCCTTTGCAAAGGAAGGCTTTGCTTTGTGCCCTTGCTGTGAATGAGGATAATTCTTCCTCCATGATTAAATTTGAAACCGTAGGACTTTAGCCTTGCTTTCCTTACTATGTGTCTCTTTTGATTCACGTAGAATGTTAGTAACATGATTGTCAAGTGCACTATGATTGACGAAGGCGCTGTTGCTTTTGTAATGTATATATCATGTTGGAAGGGTTTAGGTTCCCTTGAGTTGTTTAAATTGGTGACCATGTTAACTGTGTTCAATGGGAGATCATTTAGGCCACATGGGATTCTCCCTTCCCTTAAGGTCCGTTTGGGAGGGAAGACCGTTGCGATAGAGGTCGAGGTGGTTGATGCACCCCTTGACTACAATCTCTTGTTGGGTAGCAATTGGATGTACAGTATGCAAGCCATAGCTTCTTCCCTATTTCATGTTGTGTGCTTTCCATTTAACAGGAAGATAGTTACTATTGATCAAATGCCATTCAAGAATCTGTTGGTTACTGCATCTTCAGGAGATTTGATCCCGATCGTAGAGCACTCTCAACTGGAAACTAGGAGTGTGGGTGTGGGCATGTATCCATCCCTAATGGCAAGTTTTAGTTGTCCTGCACCTATCCCTATGATAGGGTCTAGTTCCGGTGAGGCTTTGACATCTATGAGATCGGTTTCTTTTCGCATGAGTCATATGGAAAATCCTTGGATTCTTCCTACACTGAGCACTTCGAGTGAGCCCATTGTGATGGGCGTGCCGTTGCCTACAACTATGGTATCTTATCAAGCTAATATTGAGTGTGTTGCAGAGCCTAGCCCTTCCTCTTCATGGACAGAAGAGGAGGACCCTTATGTGCTGCCTGCATGGGCAGTACAGTATTCTCATGCACACGACTGTCTTGATAGTGTTTTTCCTTCAGATGAAGCGATTATTGAGGCTATGTCAGGAGTTGAGCCACCATGGGAAGAGCTCCATAATAGATCTTACTTTCTTCCTGAGCTTGACTGCTTGGAGCGTGAGGAATTTAGGGAGGTTCCTAGCGAGATAATTGGTAGTCTCATGGTTCCATTAAGCTCTCTTGGTCCGATGGCTGATGGAAACATGGAAAATATATCTCCAATGATTCCTATCAATATCTTTCATGATCCTGGTAGGATAGAGAATGTCTATATTGGGGCAGAATGTTCCCATGCTGAGATTCTAGAATACACCGAGCTGTTTAAATAATTTCATTATATCGTTGCTTGGTCTTACAATGAAATGCCAGGTATCGACCCTCACATTGTCGAACATGAGATTAAGACTTATCCCAATGCTAAGCCTGTTCGACAACGTTTGCATGCGGTGAATCATAGGAAAGCACCCGTGATTAAGGAAGAGATAGAGAAACTGTTGAAACCTGGTTTTATCTATCCCGTTCCCTTAATGGAGTGGATTTCAAACCCCATTCTGGTAGATAAGAAGCAGGGAGCAATCCGTATATGTACCAATTTTCCATGATTTGAATCGTGCCTGTCCTAAGGACAATTTCCCCACACCATTTATTGATCATATTTTGGATGAGTGTGTGGGTAGCGAGGTTTTTTCCTTAATGGATGGATTTTGTAGATATAATCAGATATAAATTAATCCTGAGGACCAACATAAGGCTACATTTATTTGTCCTTGGGGAACTTTTGCATATCAGAAAATGCCTTTTGGCCTTAAAAACACCGGAGCTACTTTTCAGTGGGTAATGACCTTGATTTTCCATGATCTCAAGTCGATTATCGAAGTATTTTTGGATGACCTTGCTGCTCATTCTCATATGAGAATGCATCATTCCTATCATTTGAGATTGGTATTCGAAAGGTGCCGCCATTATTTGGTCAGGTTAAATCCTCATAAGTGCATCTTTTGTGTGAAGTCAGGTCACTTATTAGGATTCATCGTTTCTAAAGAGGGTATAAGAGTCGACCCTTTGAATGTTGAGGAAATACTTTAGTTGTCTCCCCTGAAAAATATTTATCATCTTCAATGTTTGCAAGGCATGGCAAACTTCTTACAAAGATTCATTATCAATTTTGCCAATTTGACTAGAGCCTTCATGCATCTTTCGAAGAAGCACACCACCTTTTGTTGGGATGAGAGAGCCTAGGATTCCTTTGATGCACTCAAATGAGCCCTAGCATCAGGCCCGGTGATTAGTCCCCCAGACTATAACCATGATTTTCTACTTTATGTGGCCGCATCCATGGAGACGATTGGTATGGTTTTGGTTCAAGAGGATGAGGAGCTCCAAGAGCATGTCATATACTATTTGAGCCAGAATCTTATTGACATAGAGATTCATTCTTCTCATGTTGAGAAGCTTTCCTTAGCTACCGTACATGTGGTTCAACGGTTGAGACATTATATTCTCCTTCGCCAGACCTTTGTTGTAGTCGATGCCAATCCATTTAAATTTGTCCTCACTCAAAGGATGATTGGGGAAAAATATAATAAATGGATTGTCATCCTGCAAGAATTCAATCTCGAGTTTGTTTTGGCAAAATCGAAGAAATCATTAATTTTTGCAGAGCTTATATCGGATTTCCCAAGCGAGGTCGAGGAGTTTGTTTGTGAAGATACATTTATCGATGAGCGCATATTCTTAATCTCAACTTTAGACCCATGGTATGGGGATATCATTATATATCTACAAACATTGAAGGTCCCTACTAACCTCTCATGGGATGAACGATGACGATTATATCACGTGTCTAAGAATTACCTCATAGTGGGTAACACTTTATACTGTCGTGGGGTAGATTCCATTTTACGTTGTTGTTTAACTCACGATAAGGCTGAGGTAGTGCTGAATGATTGCCATTGAGGGGCATGTGGTGGTCATTTATCTGGGCTTTCTACAACCCAAAAACTCTTAAGAGCGGGTTATTTCTGGCCGTCAATCTTTAAAGATTGTGTAGATGTGATCAAGAGGTGCCACCCTTGCCAGGTGTTTGCATGTAATATGCACTCAAAACCTACCCCATTACATCCCATTATCACCACCGGTCCCTTCACTAAGTCGGGGCTTGATTTTATGGATTACAACCCAGCTTCAGCTGGGGGACATCATCATATCATAGTGGTTGTTGATTACTTCATGAAATGGGCTGAGTCTATGCCTACAGTTAAATATGACAGTGAGACAGCCACGCACTTTGTATTCAACCAGATTATTGCTTGGTTCAGGATTCTAAAAGAGCTTGTCACTGACCATGAATCGTACTTTCAGAATAGTATGATGGAAGAGTTGGCATCAAAGTTAGGGTACAAACAAGAGCATTTCTCCTCTTATTACCCTCAAGCTAATGGACAGGTAGAAGCAGTGAACAAATCACTCAAATCCATTCTGCAATGAACCATCACACAAAGTAAGAATAATTGGCACATCATGTTATATCCTGCTTTGTGGGCGTATCGAACCACTGTTAATACTGCCATGGGTTTTTCTCCATATCATCTTGTACATGGATTGGAGTCTGTATTTTTAGTTGAATGCGAGAGTCCTTCTTTGAAACTAGCTATAGAGATCTTACTAGACACTTCCCCATTGGAAGAGTGTTTGGTCCACCTTGAGCAACTTGATGAGTAGCGTCGAGATGCCTTGGTAGCTCTAGAAGTAAATAAACATCGTGTAAAGGTCCAGTATGATAAGTCTGTTCGTACAAGGAGGTTTAGTGAGGGAGACTTGGTCATTTTGTGGGATCAACCAAAAGAACCCTTGGGGGCAAGAAATTTTAATCCCATGTGGTGTGGTCCTTACGTCGTCAAACATGTGTTAGAGAAGGGTGCTTATGAGTTAGTGGATTATGAGGGAACAACATTGGCAGAGCCTAGGAATGGGCTCTATCTCAAGAAGTACTATGCATGATTTTCAGCCAAGGATGGTTATTGTATATTATTGTACAGTTTTGCATAGTTAGGTCTTTTTCTTATCGTGATCAAGTTTGTGATTAGTTTTCATTTTTTTTTGCAGATGTCAATGGAATATTCCACCTACATAGGATTCGTGGATGGTGCAAGCCGTCATATTCAACACTCAGCCTCTATTGCTTCTGTGATTTATACTCCTATGGGTTAGGTACTGTCTTCAGGAGGTGTATGTTTATGGCCATCTTCCAACAATGTTGTTGAATATAGTGTCGTTATTGAGATTCTACAGGATGCCATTTTACATGGCGTTCTCTCTCTTGAGGTACATCTTGATTCGGAGTTAGTAGTGTCACACCTTAATGGTTTGTATCATGTTAGAGATCTGACGTTATTAAGAAGGTTCTTACGTGTGATATTATTAGAACGACAATTTGACAATATAACGTACATACATATTCCAAGAATTAATAATCAAGTTGCTGACTCATATGCTAACTACGTGTTAGATTGGAATTTGTTTCATACACAATAAATTCATCACAAACAAAAAAATTTACACATGTAAATAAATAAACTGATCATCATAAAAAATTTTATATACAAAATGTGGTAATACATAGTGTCATGATACAAAAATGGGGCTCTCAAGCCACCAGAATATAGTACATGGTAATACAAAATGTATCACTCCCAGGTGTCTAAGCTTGTGGAGGAGGAGGGGGGTTGTGATCATGGAATGTCACTATGGCTTTAGCTAGCCGTTGAAATAATCGCACCCATGCTTGTGGTACACCCACCACCTAGTGTTGCATAGCCTTAGGAAAGTCCTCGACTTGTGCCATGGGAACTCTATCTGTCAGCCTCACAAAGTTGGTATGAATGCTCTGGAGCGTCCGCTCTACATCCACACCCGTGATATCATATTCTCTTCCCCTCAATCTATGACAAGGGAAGCCTTTAGGCCATCGTGGTCCCACATCTGCATGTATATGGTATATGTCACTATGTATTGTCACCCAAAAACATGTCTTTTGATTTCATATAATCAGAAAACACAAAAAAAATTAAAAAATTGAAGAGAGGGTCGAGATTTGTTACCTATGTCTCCGTATGCCGATCCTGGTGGTAGCAGCATGTCCGGGTCCCCTTGAAAATCTATTCCCGCAGAAGGGTATTCATCAATGGCAACTATTTGTCATCGCCACCACGAAAAGAACTCAGCTGCATAGGGGTTGGACACCCTACCTCCCCCCAGTTTGCACATCGCATCCGCCCAATTTTGTTCAACCAGATCTCAAACCCCGTGAAGAGGAACATCAACTCCAGGGCTCAATCCTGAAACACGCTCGAAGAAAAACATGCTCAGTATGCTACTGAAATCGAAGTTTTGCACTCTTCCCATCTTACACTCACTGAGTTGATGTTTCATGTTGCTCAGTAGTGTAGTGCTCCAGTCATCTACCGTGGGTCTCATGCACTCCACTGCATAGAACATCAGAGGCTGCGAGGCCTGGTGGAGTGAATCCAAGCCTGCTATCCTACCCAATGTCAGTAGGATGGCCTTTAGGCCCAACACCTGTATAGATTTGGTTGGTATCTAACTCCCCACCTTCTCTGTGTCCAGATAGTAGTACACCACAATGTACTCATCTATAGTAAAGCCACCTTCAGTCCCGCGAGAACGTAGGTTCACTACTTCCCCCCATCGAGAAAGTCCAGTAATAAAGTATATGTCCTCCACCTCTATGGTGAGGGACATCCCATCTATCTAGAACAACTCTGAGACTGTATCCCAGTAATCCACCAGCATCTGCAATAGTCCGGGTTTGCCCCTTAAGCCACCAAGACACCAAAATTTGTAGAGCCCACATGCATGTAGTGCTTGTTGAACCATTAGATCGACCCTTACTACCTCCTCTACATCACCATGTTCATGTTCTCTCCATTCTAGGACCATCCTGCACAAAAAATTGCAAGTTTACCAATTAGACTACTTAAAAAACCTCATGCACGGTCACATACGCAATTATTTTCCAAATAGTCGTGTATGTATGTGGGTTTTGGAGCATTTTCCGCGTATAGCCATCCCTATACATGAAAACCCTCGATTTCTGCATGGACCGCAGTGCCTATTTTGGATTGGCCTAGAAATCCCAAATAACCATGGAATTTGACAAAAAAATGCATCAAAATGGAAGAGAATAGCATGGGTAAGTACCTGGAAGAAACGGTAGTGGATTCTGCTGGCTAGATCTCCTGGAATTCGTTGTTGAAAATATGAGCTCAATTGGGTAAAATTTTCTAATGTTTTATAATGTTTTGAAATATTTACTATTTATAGAAATTTTTCAATTTTTTTCAAATTTTTACCCCCTTTTCTATTGTTTGGACCATTTCTAATCATTTTGGACCATTTTTGACCTAATTTATGATGTAGGAGACCTTTTTGAGTGTCGTTTCAGCCGTTGGATTGACCCGTTCATGCCGATTTCAGGTATCATGTCTAAACTGGCATATAATTTAGGTTTCATTACTATTTGCATTTTGCATGACCTTATGACCATTTCATTATCGCCTTAGGTACGAACCCACTCTATTATGTCATGAAACCTTCTTGTTGTTTTAGAAGTGGCATGATATGAGTGGTAGAGCTTAACCTTACATGGGTACCCTAGTTAGCGCCTTATTTGCATTTGGTGCCCATGTTGACGTTTTGTCCTTTAGGGTGTGGGAGTCCATTGTATAGTATTGCCATGACATTTCGCAAGAGCCTCATACTCCTCTTGATATTTTGCTAGCCTATTTCCCTCAGGATTCCATTATATCAAGTTGTAATTTCATTATCATGAGCTTTGCCTGCGTTATTGAGCCTTACGCTGCCTTCCCTGACATTGAGTTTCATCCATATAGACTGAGCTTGTCTCATGTCTAGCCATGCAGATCCATTTTATATATCCTTTCAAGCTTGATTCCCTTTTTACCGAGAGGGGACTTTCCCCCGAGTGTCGCTATCTTACACATGTATCCTTGCATTGAGCATAGGTATGTTCCACTACTTGGAACAAGTTTGTTTTCCCCTATGAAACTCGTCTCCTCCTAGTATGTAACTATAAAGCAGTTTTATTCTTTTTCAAGATTTTTAAATATTTGAAAGAGTCCAAAAAAATATCAAAAAACCAAAAAGCCAGACAAGGAAAGATGTTATCTTTGGCAGCTGTCGAGTCATGTCACCTTCAAACAGAGAACTGTATATCACATCCATTGGTTGGGCTTATAGTTTGAATTTAGGAGCTATACTCGTTTATCTGAGTTTATCTCCATCAACCGGTTAAGCTTCCAGTCCCCATGGAGCCTCTGTCAATGCCTCCTATGTCGCAGAGATGTCCCAATTTTGTATATCGAGTCTATGCTACCTTTATGTAAGTCACCATACGCCGTTATGACCTTGTTTGAAGGAAGTTGAAACCTGAGTCAGCCATTCCTCAGTTATCTTGACTTTGCATGTCATCCATTCTCAGTACAGTTACTGGTTCGTGCACCTTATGATCGAGTCCTTCCACATTATACAGCTTTGCTGAGTACCTCATGTTGGATGATGGGGGATTCCTTAATGCCCTCCTTCCAATGGATTTGATCCCATAAACTTCAGATCATTTATTCTGGGATTGCAATCTAGAGTCATTTTGAGTGCCTTGAGACTTGCAATAATCAGTGGCAGGTTCTCTCGCCATCGATAGTCTTTGGGAATACATCAATGTCCCTTGATCAATGGACCCTCTCAATTGTTCGACCTCAACACATCTATTCACACTTGTTAGTTTACACTCTAGTACCTTGATTCCCATTTTCATTATCGGTGGGTGATCTCTCGTCTATTAATGATATACATCAATGACCAGTAATCAGATGATGGACTACTATGTTTGACCTTGACACCTCTATTCACATAGTAAGACATGTACTCGTAGTGGTTTGTGTAGAAGACCTTCCAGATTGGTGGCATCTCTTATATACTACCTACTTGATCGTGCCAGTGTTCATGAGATTTTAGCTCTCATGACTTGATTCATGTATATGTTAGACAATTCCAGCTATTATGGAGATCTTGATCCATTGTATATCTTCAGCCATTATGGAGATCATGATCCTTTGTATATCTTCATCATGGAGATTCTGATCTATGTATATTGTACGTGGTGATGACCAATTATGTGATATCTTGTATCATGCCTATTCATGGCCATTGTACTCTTATGTATCCGAGACTGCTATATGTATTTGTAGTATGTGCAGATTTGTATCATTGTACTATGTTGATTGGGTGGCTGGTATTCCATTTCGGATCCTTCATCACTCCACTTCTGGGATGGAATTATAATGTATTTCGGCCATCGTATGACCCCTCTAACCTCACACATTAGGGGGCATCTGTTATAGCTGATTTTACCACTCTAGGTGAATCACACTTGTATGGCCTTCCCCTATCCCTCTGTAGACTCCTTAGACCCCTTGGACCATTTTTTGTCCTTTGATGTTTCCCTGACCATCCCTAAAAACATGTGAAAATTTATATACGCGACTTTTAAGCCCCTAATCGCGTATATATGTAGGTTTGACCCCTAAAACTACGTACATCGAGATGTGTGAATAATCCAAATCCTTTTGGATTTTTCCTTGACATGGATCCGAATCACTAGACTCCTGGCCTTCCATATGCCTTGAGATCGCTCAGATTTGACCTTTCATTACCCTTTTGAAAAGCTATATAAGGAACTCTTTGGTACATTGAAGGCATAAGAGAGAATTGAAAGCAAAGAAACTATAGTCCATTGTTGCCAGAACTTATGCTTGAGTTTGCATCCCTTTGTTCCTTGGAGCACTTTTGTGTTCTTCCCAAGCTTTCCTTTTGCTTGTGATCTTGCTATCGAGAGATGGAGGATTGAGGTGGTGGAGGCCCAAATGGGGGATTTAGTTTCTCCAATTCGCAGGCGTGCCAACAAAGGTTGTATCCATTGTAATCTTTGATTTTATATTAATAGAAATATCTTTTTCTATCCAATAATGTATGTTTGAATGAATATTTCATCCATGGGTGATTTCAAATGCTTGTACATTGTTGATTATATATGCTAGAATAGATCTAACACCAATATATACAGTATGCTTGTCTTGTTTACTTGTTGTTGAGGACGTGATTAATCAATTCAAGCTAAAGCTGGAAAGCTCAATGGGGATCTACTTCAAGCATCCGGAATAAGGTATGAGGTCTGATCCTTTAGTGTTAGATATTTAATTTCTATTGATATTGGAAAGGATTGATTTCTGGAGTCAAGCTATCTATTGTGGTACCCCAAGCCATAGGAATTTCTCTCCGTAACACCAATACACTGTAGATCTATGATGGCGACTATGTCATGGATACCAATAATACAATGTAGATCCATGAATGACTGCTATAAGAGGTTGAACATAGCTACGACATATACAAGGTATAACTATGCATCTCAACTTCAGATATAAAACATAGCCACCAAACATACAATGTGGATCCATGTCATGAATCTAAATAATCTCAAAATGCAACATGAGCATAGGCAATGATGATGAGAAATCCTATCCACTTAGGGTCTTCATCCCGGTCTCAAAACGATACGAATCTAATCATGTGATTACAATGTCTTGATGTCAAACATGATAGAAACCATTGGATTACCAGTCAATGATGTAAACTATTAACAAGTGCGAGGGTGATCATCATTGATGTCAATGATCCCCAACGTACCTAAGTACATACCATCGAATGTGAATAAAGGACTTGAATTCGAACATTCCATGAGATCTTTCAATCAATAGCCAATGATGTAAACTCATGTCGAAAGTGATGTAACCTACCATTAAGGCATGTAGGCCCAAGGTATTGTCTAGGTTTCTGGGTCTAATTCCTGGATAATGATTTGAAGTCAACCGGAATAGACTTGTCACAGGAGGGCCATGATGAATCTCACATTAGTGACATGAAACTAGGAACAAAATTTGATTTGAAATGATAGAATTGACTCAGACATGACTGAATTTTAAGGACAAGTGAAGTTACTCATGAATTATGTTTCTAGGAGAGATAACCTTTGAACATTTTCATGGCATGACACATGACTTGGCAGCATTGACTTGATGAGAACAGAACCAGATGTAATGTGAGGAATATGACAAATCATTCTTTGAATGGAATCAAAGGAGTTAGGTGACTCACAAAAGTGGATCGACTCGGAGACAAGCTGAAAACCCAACTGTTCGGATATGCAAATGTAGACAGGTGCCATGTTCAAAGGTGGACTATAGAGTACTGCCATATAAACAAATGAAAACCATTCCCCTTTCCTTTAATTTCCCCACCTCGAAAGGTGAGTGCCTCTTTTCATTTTTATGAGTCCAAAGAGGGTATCAAACACTCGTTGAAGATCATCAAGTGATGAGTCCATTCTCATATTTTTCACGAACCTGAGAAAGGAGGGGTTCATTTCCCAAAATAGGGTCTTTCATCATTTGTTTTATAAGTTTGATGGAAGCAAAATCATTCGTCGTTTCATGTTTAGAGAGTTTGAAATGACTAAGAAGACTCCAAAAGGCCATTTTTCATAAATAAGGCCAGTCAATCCAAAAAAGAGATAACCTACCCCTGACTAGTTGATCGTTCTGATTCTTTTACAAGCATGAACGCAACAAGTTCGCTTGGAAATATTTTTGTGTTTTGAGCAGACTGAAAAGAGTTTAAATATAACTCCCATACCAGGTTCCTTTTTCATAATCCATTTTTAAGAGTCTGAAAAAGCGAAAAAGTATACTCAACACCTTTCTACTAGATTTTTAATGAGCATGTAAAAAGTGTAGCCGATGCTCAGTACTTTTTTGTTTTGCTCTAAGCTCTAAAAAGACAAAAATAGTCCAAAATGTAACCATGACCCCTTATTCAACTGAAAAAAACTCAAAAAACACTATCAAAAGTCATTTTCCAAAAATATAGAAAAGTAAAAATAAAAACCCACTTTTGCCAAAATAATTTGGATTTCAAAACAAAATAAATTACAATATATTTTGAAAATTCCAAACATTCTATAAATAGAAGGGTAGGTAATTTATTTTTACCACTTGTTGTTTTACCATTGGGTGAGTTTTGGAAGCTAGCTTTGGTAGCAAGAGTTCCTCTGGAAATTTGGCTGGGGAATTCCACTTCCTTGTCGCTTCATAATCCATAGAAGAGGTAAACACTTGGTCTTTTCCTCTTTTCATGCTCAATAGATTTCATTTTCCTCTTTTGAATCATTTAATTACAAGTTCCAAAAATGTTTTTAAATAATTTTAAAAGGAAAGATGTAGGATAGATCTTCATTTGCAAAAGTAGGATAGGGTATTTATCATCTCCCTAGAGGTTTTAAGTCACAACAGAGGGAAAAAAATTTCATTTTTAAGGGTTCTTGTCTGTCGGTATGCATCCATGATGGCGCTTTGTCATGCTGGGATAGGAGCATCGATGAAACTCTATCCACAGCAGGCCGGCGCTCGATGCTCTGCTCACCACGGAAAGAGAACCGCGGTGCTGTGTGCACAAAATCCAGCGCGCCACGGGAAGAGAAAGGAGAAAAATAAAACCCTAAGTCACTCAAGAAAATATTTTTCCTTGTTTTCAAGCTTGATTTTTAATTTATGATGTCATTTATATTTCCTTTCTTTTAGCCATGATACATTTACTAATTTCAACAATTGGTATGTTGTAGGTACATCATGGTCATTTGGAAAGAAAGGGACCATGAAGTCCCATACGCCCAAGCAGTGAATGACCCAGCCACCATTGAGGCTTTATAGAACTATGGGCTTCTAAAGTATTTCTGGATCCCAGGAATGAAAGCACATGTCCAATTTTTGCAGTACATCATAAGCATGTGGGATCCTGACCAAGAGAATTTTGTGGTAGGAGTCCACATCCTTCCTATAGAGATACGGGATATTTATTTATTGATCGGCTTATCTATGAGGGGAAGCCCTGTGGTTCAATCTAGAGGATGAAGGGGAGAAGGATCTTTAGATGATATCATCGATCAACATTTCTCATTAGGTATCAAGTCCCAATCGGTCAAGATAAAGATCAAGTCTCTAGTGGATCTCCCCCTGAGGACAATGGTATATACCATTGGCAAGGTGGCAGGTACTAGGTCTACCCACCTTACCAGCAGATCTCCAATGCTTTATGCTTTGCAGTGCATGGATCCCACTATCTTCAACTGGTGTGAAGGCATGTTGACTTGTTTGAAGAGTCAACTAAACAAATTCAAAAGAGGTACGTTGAAGCAGTTTGTTTACGGAGTGGTAATGGTGTCTTTCATCTTACAGCGGGTACCTCACATAAGGCCCGCGGTGACTATTACCAAACTAGATCATGAGGATCCAATAATGCTTGCATGGGTGAAAGCTATGCCTCACCTTGGAGGTGGAAAACTCTAAAGTCACTTACGGTTCCAAGTTCTTTCACTAGTTAAGGAACCAGCTACTCATGGTGGAAGACTGTGCCTATGAGGGGGAAGATTTCCGAAATGACCCAGAGCTAGGCTTACCTGAGGGGGAAGTGTGGGATGACCGAGGTAAGAATACATTATCCACTTATTTTTTTGAAATTTTATGTTTATTTAATTTTTATGTTTTTTGTATTACTGAGATAAAAATGCTTTTCATGTAGAAATCGGGTATGTCCTCCCAGATGGGATGTATCCTATTGCTAGGTGAGTAGGAACCCTGGATATGATGGCATACTGCTTTGAAGAGCTTGGAGATATTTAGGAGAACCTACAGTAGCTAACTATGGGTATCCCTGAAATGACCACTGATGAGGTTCCCAGGTGTTATCAGTGCTATACCACAGGTGTCTCCAGACGGTTCTCTAGACTACTTCACAGAGTGGCCCAATCTATTGTGTGCTACCCTGAGCACCAAGAGGATTAGTCTGCCTTGACTATAATTTTTTGTATATGTATTACTGAAAGCTTCGAAGCTTCAAATTTTTCTCTATGTACATGTACTCTAAACTTTTTATGGTCCTGAATGGGCACTTAAAGCTAGAGATGCTTCAGCCCAAATTTTGTATCTCAATGCTACAAGTTTTTATATATATATAATAACTTTTCATATTTACAGTTGTGTGTAGAAAATGTGATGTGTGGACTGATTTATCTACTTATGAATTTTACATGTGTTTTTATGTTTCTAATGGATTTTTAAGTATGAGCAATATGCCAATCTAAGATATAGTTAGCTAGGGAGTCTGCCACAACATTTAAATGTCTTGGAATGTGATTATATGTAACTTGCTCAAAATACCTCTCTAACAAACTAACTCTTTGAAAACTATGAAGAAGCATCAGATTTATAATGGTGTAGACTCTATTAAGTTGTTGGACAACCAATTCAGAATCTAGATAAATCCTAATTTCTCTTACATCAAAATATAAGGCCTCTGTCAACAATACAACTACATTGTGGTATTCCACCATATTTTTGGTGGAGAGATATAAAAGAACACCCTCTGAACTCACCAGCTCACTTGTAGTATCGTACAGTACCCAGGATGCTGATGCAATATTAATTATATATCGATGAGAACCATCGACAAAACCAATGCCGGGAAGTCATCTATCCATCAGACACAAGACATGCATAAGTAGGGTTTTATGGAAAACATATTTCAAATTACACAAAAGACACACCTCTCAAAGATTGAGACACACAACAAATTATAAACAATATGTACAAAGATCCTATGCTAGATGACCTAGGAATAGTGTCTTTTATGGTAGAGCCCATTTCGAGGCTCTCCCAAAGGTATCCCGTCATAATCAACCAATTCATATGCCCCATTTTCTAAAACATGACTTACAATATAGGGCCAATGCCACATAAAATTGAATTTACCTGCCCCCAGCTTGTCATGCTTCTGGTTGTAGGTCAAGACTATATCTCCTTCATTGAAGGAATGGGGTTGAACACTCATGTCATATTGGACCTTCATTCTTCGTTTATGCACCTCCTTAGTTAAGGCAGAATCATGTCGGGTTTCATCAAGTTTATTTAGGTACATGAGTCCTTCTCTGTCTATGGTAGTGTTGAGTAATAGTTCCGCAACCAGTTTTAAAGAAGGGATTTCACATTCTATCGAGAGGGTAGCTTCTAGGTCGTATATTGATTGGAAAGGCATACAACTGGTGGAAGTTTTGACAGTATTCCCATAGGCACAAAGTGCATAAAAAAGTTGTAAATTCCAGTTTAACTTGGCTTGCCCTACCATCCATTGAAGCATCATTTTTAATACTTTGTTTATAGCATCAACCTGGCCATTGGCCTGAGGATAGTATGGAGTGGAGTTATTGTGATGAAACCCTAATTTTACACTAAGATGTTCCATCATTTTGTTTTGAAAATGTGACCCATGGTCGGTCACAATGGCCCTAGGAATCCCGAATCTCACAACTATAAGGTTAAATAAAAATAATGAACTAGTTTTACCATCTTCGGCATATGTGGGCATTGCCTCAGCCCATTTCGTAAAATAGTCCACAGCTACAATAATGTAGCCAAGCCCCTCGGCTGAGGTAGGTCGACAGTGCACGAAGTCTATGCCCCATTTGGAAAAGGGGCCAACTACTACAAAGGGATGAAGTGGAGTTGGATGTGTGTATTTCTTGGAAGTAAACATTTGACATGGTGGGAATTTATTGACTGTCTCAATACAATCTTTGAAAATGGAAGGCTAGAAATACTCGGCATGCAAAATTTTCTGGGCAATAGCCAACCCAGAGAGATGACCGCCACAAGCTCCAGCATGGAAATCGTTCAAGATGATATCAGCCTCTTCATGTTTAAGGCAATGTCATAAGATAGGGTCAACACCATGGTGATATAGGGTATTATTCATAATGAGATAGCTTTTGGCCTAGTGGCGAATGCGATGATGTGCATCTCTAGAGGCAGAAGGATGGTATCGTAAGGTTTGGAGATACAAAATGATATCTCCGTACCATGGATCAGTTGTGCTAATGAGAAACAATGATTCATCGAGAAATGAGTCAAAGGGATCTGTAGTCTCAGTAGTACGGGGAAGGTCACATATAAGCTCTGCAAAAATGAGGGACTTCTTGGAAGTAATTTTGGTGAATTCTAGCTCAAACTCTTGGATAATTATGATCCGACATGATTATTTTCCCCCAAGCACTTGACATGTAAGAATGTAGTACATGGGGTTGGAATCTGCGTAAACAGTGGTGGTGCAGAGCAAAATATAATGATGGAACTTCTAGACTGTGATGACCGTGGCTAGAGAAAGTTTCTCCACATGTGAGTATCAAGTTTCAGAGTCGAGAAGACTCTTACTAGCATAATAAATCAAATGTTCTTGGTCATGATAATCTATTTGAACAAGGACCATGCCTATAGTAGACAAGGATGCAACCAAATACAAGGAAGAATCATTAGCATAATTTGGTGGTTGCAACACTGATGCATGGGTAAGTGCATGTTTAATATTATCAAATGCAAGTTGCACGAAATCATCCCAAACAAAAGGGGTATCTTTCTTGAGCAACTTCATGAAACCATGTGTCCTTTCTACATAATTGCAGATGGAACGACATAGAAAATTTTCCTTCTCTTGCAAACTTTGGAGTTCAGTAACATTGGTGGGAGCAGGTAAGGCCAAAATAGCTTCAATTTTCAAAGGATCGATACAGATGCCATCTTTAGAAACAATAAAACCAAGATGTCGACTAGATTCTACAAAAAAAAAACATTTATGGGGATTTAGACAAATATTAAAATGATGACATCGAAGAAACACATCTCTCAGATGATCGACATGAATCTCCCCCTGCTTAGAATGAGCAGGCAGGTCGTCTAGATAAGGTTCCACAACATGTTTAATGCCATGAAAAGCATATGACATGGCACGTTGGAATGTCGCACAAGCATTTTTTAAACCAAAACGCAGTTTTCAATAAGCAAAATTCCCCCAAGGGAAAATGAATGTTGTCATGTGTTGATCTGATGAGAGAATCTCAATTTGATTATAGCCAAAAAATCCATCCATGAAGGAAAAGATAACACTTTTGGCATAGTTATCAATTATTTGATCAATATAGGGAGTGGGAATGTTGTCTTTTGGACAAGCTCAGTTCAAATCCCTAAAATCGATACAAACCCTAATAGTACCTTGTTTTTTGTTCATAGAGACTATGTTCGACACCCATTCAGTTAGTGGTATGGGGTAAATAAAACCATCCTTCAGAATTTTTTCAACTTCTTCTTTAATAGCGGTTGCTTTCCGTGGATGAACCTGTCGTAGTTTCTGGCAGACAGGCTTGGCATTAGGGTAAGTTTTAATTTCATGGACAACGACGGAGGGATAAATCCTTGGCATTTATTCATATGTCCATATGAATACATCTTGAAATTCTTTGAAAAGAGCTGTGTATGTTTGGATCTCTTCAAGGGAAGAGTTTTGTCCTATAAAAATGTTCTTGGAAACACCCAGTTTTACTGATATGTCGATGGGTATAGTCTTGGTAATGCTGCATAAGTTTCCTTCAAAATCGACACTACGAGTGAGGATCGGACACTGAGGGTTAAGGACTATATTAGATGAAACTGTGGAGGTGAAGTGGTGTTCTACCATATGGCAAGGGGGAAGGAAAGAAGATCTATGGTGATAATATTCCCAAAGCATCTCACCTAATGACATAACTTCCATAATGCATTCGTCTGTAGGAAGTGTGCATGAAATATAATCTAGATATGGGGAGGGGTTTTCTAGCCAGTATGGCATGTGATAGCTATCTGAGGCCACCAAAAAATGGTCATTGGTGGAGGAATCACTGGTAGCTTGGATGGTGTTATAAATTTCCTCAAAAGAGGAAAAGGATGTTGATTCATCAGCAATTGCTTTTCCTTTGTCTATATGAGAGGTAGAAATCATGTTAATGGATGACGTTTGTGAAGCAGGTGGAGGATCGGATGAGGGAAAGACTCCAATTAGTGAATAATATTTAATAAGACCTACTCCAGTGTCCTTGTACTATGTGGTATTTAGGAGTGGCATGTTGTTTTCATCATTTGTAATGGAACTAGGTGTGATGAAATCTAACTGATCAATAGTAACAATCTTTCCTTAGAATGGGAACTGGACGATCCAAAAAATGGTTGAGGCTATGACTTGCATAGTATAAAACCAGTTACAACCTAGGAGTAAGTTTTAATCCAAAGGAGAATCAACGACTTCAATATGAATGGAGATTGAATTTACCCCCAGTTCAACATTGATGGCAGGTAGTAATCCATAGGGTTGAAATTCGTTACCATCAAAAGCCTTAAGAGTGATAGGTGAACGGTTGATTTCAGGAGAACCAATGGCTCTCCAGCAAGATAAATACATAACTAATGTAAAGGGCCCCTCGTCCAAAATGGTACAATGGATAGTCTTTCCAACAATCTTGGTAGCGATGTGGAAAGCTAACTGATGTGAGAGTCTCATCTTGAAATCATCCAGTTTGAAAGTGATGATATTACTATTCTCAGGATCCATAGCGCCCGGGGCAGTAAGAAAATTTTTTCGTTGATTTGGGTAGGTTTGAAGTACCTCTAGAGCCAACATAGAGCAGGGTACATGAGACAAATCTTTAATAATATTATAATATTGGGCAGCACGAGTGTTAGCATTAATTATGGAATTACATAGAGTACCCTTTGGTGGACTTAAAATTGCTTCTGGTATAGGTTTTTTTATATGAAGACCATTAATAGGAGGAGTTGTGGAAGTTGAGGGTTTTTTAGATGGAATATCATCATGTTTTTTTTTCAAAGGAGGGTCATAACCATGTGCTCTTGTATTTAAATTAACCATTTCACTAGACATCATGTGAACTTCATTGGTGGAGGAAGAAGTTTCCTTTAAGGACTTATGATTGATTAACTGTTGTTGGGAAGGGAAATGGTCTTTCAAGATTGTTGGGGTGGGTGAAGTTTTCAAAAATTTACTAACTTCCTCCTGATGAGGACATTCTTTTGTAAAATGGTCACCTCTGTAGATTAAGCAAGGATACTTTACCTTTCTCTTTCCTTTTGAATCATTATCTGGATTTTGTGTTTTATTTCCTTCCTGCTGGTTATCAAGATTTTTAGATTTATTTTTCCCTCTTTTATTTTTGCCTAAAGATTCAGTTGATTGGACTGCGTTTACTTCAACAGAAGCAACAAGAGAGGATGCAGTTTTGGCAGGTGGTGCTTGTTGATTGGACGAGGTGGTGGTTTGTTTCTTAGAAGGTTTAGCCATCGTTTGTGTTTGAACTGAACCAAGTTTTCCATGAGCAGGTGGTTCAGTTGCAGGTCTAGATGGATCTGTTGTAGGTAGAGGAGCATGTGGAATCAGGTCATACAAACTACCTGACTAGGAGTAAACTAAGTCTAGGTATTGAGTCCGGCTAATAGCTTGCTCCTCAGTAACACCACCTCCCATGGAAACATATGTAGAAATAGGTGAAAGTAAATACTTTTTGAACCAATCAACGAGAAACTGATTAGGAATAGGAGCCTTAATTAACCTTCGTCTTCTTCTCCATTCATGGATGTGATCGGAGATATGCGTGGATGTGGTTTGGCAAAGCGAGTTCAAAAGGTCTCTAACTATTTCATATCGGATTGGCAGTTGAAAGTGTGTCAAAAATTCCATTTCTAGGGCATTAAAGTCCCAAAAAGAGCGCTGTGGTAACTCAATGTACCATTTTGAGACAATACCAGTGAGAGTTCTTTGAAAAAGGCATAGACGGATTGAACCGTCCATCAAAGAGTTGGATGAACACCATAAGTGAAATGTCATCACATGGTTTTTTGGATCGTCACCAGGTTTACCGTCGAACTTAGGTATATCAGAAGGTAGCTTTAAGGGAATGGAAAGCCAAGAGGGGTCATGATGGATTGGGTCATTTATCAATTTGGACAAGTCTAGAATATATAAAGTAGCTAGAAATGGTAGTTGTTAATTTGGTTGTAAATACTAGTAGTACTGATAGGGAATTTGCTGACCAGTAGGACCATATGCATATTGATAGATGGGTATGGATGATGCCCCTGAATTTTGTTGAAAAGATTGCTGATTTCCAAAATTTCCATGGGGAGGTGGGTAGCTTGAGGAATGGGGTCCTCCGAAAGGCCGCGGTGGTGGTGGTGGTACTCTAGGGGGTGGTGGTGGTGTTCCTCTAGGTGGTGGTGCTGGGCCTCTAGGTGGTGGTCCTCCAAATGGTCCACCAGATCTTCCAGGATCTCCAAGACCTCCAGGTCATTCGGGTCCTGCAGGTCTTCCAGGTGGTCCTCCATGGGGGGGTCCACCATATCCTCCAGCAGTATTAACAAATGATGATCCATATGATGGGACATTTGACCAATTTGGTTGTCCCCAAGGTACAAAATCATTCCCATGGTAGTGCATTCTAGCATAAATAGTTGCCGACCGGGGTTGTTGGTAAACTTGATTTACCGTAGGTGGCTATGTTCCTAGATAAGTATATCCCCAAGAAGCTAGGTTATTGACAGGTTACACCCCTAAGGGTTGCCCCAAAATAGATGGGGGAGGAACAAAATTGGTATTAGTAGGAGGGATGACTACTGCAGGTTGTGCTATAGCTACAACTTGTTCTGAACTAGCAATAATTCCACTAACAAATGATGTAACTCACACCAGGGGTTGCCCCCCGATGTTAGAATGTGCTGACATAACTTGATTTGTGCATTCCCCCCCAACTATGAATGGTATGGAAGGCCTAGTGATGGGGCCAGGGTGTGAGATTGTAGGATTGTTATTTGGACCTAGATTACCTTGAAATGGAACTTATTCAATAGGACCTAAAATTTGAACTAGTGAATGATACTCTTCAGGCCATGGATTTGTATTACGGGGTAAACGAGCCGACATAGTTTCATAATGAGACACGGGTAGAGGAATGATTCTTTCTACTCTCTCTGAAAAGTTACGAGCTCAATCGAGAGATGCATTAATTCTTCTCTGTTCCTCTTCTCCTAAAGGAGGGTTCCCTGGTGAAGGTCTAATAACCCTGAATTTAGCAATAGCTTGGCCCATATAAGTCCTCCAAAAAGGAGCATCTGAGCCATAATCTAGTGGGGAAGGGGTATCGGCATGGCCTTCCAAAGGTGGATGTGTAGAAACATCGGCTGTAGAAGGTAATTGAACCAAAGGATTTTTGTAAAAAGTGAAATCGTCTCTGGTCTCACTAGCTAAGGCAGCTCCTATAGGAACATTAGCAGAAGCTGGTTTTTCCATGGTTATTCCTTCTTGTCCTTCCATGGTAGGAGCAGAGTCAAGAGATAAACCTTTCAATCTAGTAGATTGATGTCTCGCAAGTTGCGCAGCCATGGTGGTGGTTGAATTTACCTAATTTAGGTCAAAAAAAAGAAAAACACAAGCAAAACCTACGCAGAGCTAAAGGTTACAAGCATACTTAAATGATAGGATGGGTTCAGAGTAGCCGATCTCTCACTAGGATTTTCAAGTAGGTGTAATTCGCGATATACCTCAGGGGTACATGCGCAGTAATCTCCCTGGATTTTTTTTTCAGTGTATTGCTCCACACAAGATGACCAAAGGGATTTTCTCAGATGGTCAGGGTATCCTAGTAGAGTCTCCTAATATACGCAAGGTATGCGGGAGCTCAAATCGATAGTAGTGTTTTCTAATGCACAACCGTTCACAAGGGGCCTTCCGATATACAATCGATTACTTGAAATACCTTTCTATATACCTCAAGACTAAGTGAAAGGCCGTTCGATATGCCAATGGTACATGGAAGAACCGTGTGAGTCTCGGGTTGTAGTGCAAACAAATAATGACATATCCTATGCTTAACGATGCCCGAACACGTCACTAATCTATCCCTCAAATTTCTATACAATTTTTAGACCTAAAGCTACCATTAATTTTATCTAGACGATTAGGTGAATGTTTGTGGAATGTTATCTCCAATAATGCATATTAATCTAGATGTAGATGCACTTTTTAACTTCGAGGAGAACTAACTAGGGTAACAAAGAAACCTTTTTATTTTCTTCTCAACAATATACCATAAGAAATCTATTTTCAACAACAAAACAAGATCCACAACAAAAATTCAAAAGGAGTCTTTTCAAACACAAAAATTATTTCAAACAAGCATTCCAAAGTTTCTTAAAAAGAAGGAAAGAAAACTAAGCCTCTAATGTGCATGCAAAACTATTTTTTGCTACAATGTCAAAAAGACTAATCCTTCCAAATCACACATGCAAAATGAAAAAAAACAATCCTTTGCAAGCATAAACAAGAGGAAGGTAAAAATATTCTTTTTGTATTTTTCTAGAAAATATGAGGCACACAAAGTAGTCTTTTCAAAGGAAACTAATCTTCTAGGAAGAGGTTGTAGATTCTCTTTTCAACAATAATATTTTTTCTAGATATCTTGACCAATAAACCAAAACTGAACTATGTTTCCACTTCCGTTTATAAAATGAAAAAAGAAGACAATTTTTTGGATCTGAGCTCAAACAGAGGATTAGATTCACAAAAATCTAGTAATTCAGATAGCAATCAATCAGGCGAGCAAAAACACACTTTAAAAATTTTTAGAGAAAAAGGAAAATTTACAAATTTTTAACAAAATTTCCAGACAGGTAGTTTTTGAAGACTTACCTCGGTGCGCTGAAAGGAACTGCACCAGAGTGTTCTAGGGTGCTATGACGCTCCTATCCTTCTGCAGAAAGGCATCATTGATGCTTTGTCAGTCAATAGATAGGGCGTTGTCGATGCTTCTACCAAAAGGAGAAAAGGAGTCCTAGAATAGGCCGATGCTCTATCGGTCAAAGAGAAAGGCGTCATTGAACAGTGCACAGGAAAGACTAAGAGCATACAGGAGAAACCAAAAATACTAAGAAGACTGAAAGGAGTGTAAAAATTACTCAAAACATAGGAAAAATACCAAGAGCATAATATAGATAACTTACCTTACAGCTGAAATAACTAAAAAGAAGAGATATCACCTTCATAGATGAGATGGTTACCGTGATTCATATATCTAACTGGATCTTCCTCACATCTGACCTAATTATGCTATCCTTAGTATGGTTTCCAATTTTGTTAATAGGAATTCTCAACCATTGCTGACACTGCTTGTTCCTCTACAATGTAAAAAAAACTACAAAACAAAAAGACACAACAACATAACGTTTCCTTGAATAATCAAATAAATTAACATAAAACTATTATACCTCAACCTTAGATCTATTTGTCTTCTTTCCGGAAAGTCCCTTCAATGGTCCAATACCTATAAAATAGATCACAAGACAAACAAAAAGAAATGAGAGCATCATGATAATTGAATATTCATATTGGTGATCAAGGAGTTCGATAATATTTAATTACAAACACAACAATCAAATATAGCAAAAGGGAAATGCCTTTGTATTAATATATGGATAAGAAATAAGTACAACCAAAAGCCTTGATGTTGATAGCTTTTGTCTCAACAAGAATGTCTACAATCTCCCATGAAGACCTCTCTAGCTACAAGCTACCTGTACTTTTCCTCTGACTCAGACATCAAACTAGCAGCATAAGGATGCTTTTTATAGCCCTCCCCCACTCTCATCATGAAGGATTCATTTATAGGCCTGAAATCCATAGGATGACTTAACAAAAGGATAGAATGAGATCCCTATAGGTGAGGGAGGTGAATGCGACCTCTCCCAGGAATATACGAACTAATTCCATGAAGGATCCCATATGGAATCTTCTAGAAACATATTTTTTTTCCTTTCAACTGACCATCGGCTCTTTTATCTAAACTGAACAGAGCGTCGGTTTAGGGTTTTTTTTCCAAAAAAAGAGGGAAATTGACGCCTTCTGCTCAACTAGGACAGGCATTGCCAACACTCTGTGTAAAATACAAAAGAGCGCCGTCCCTTCTAGGTCAGGGAAAAAAATGGTCAAGATGACCCAGATCAGGCTTTCTGGGAGGTTGACAAGCAACAAGAGATTCTTCTGAAGGTTGACTAAGCAATGTAATATTTTCATGTGCAACACCGGCATAGGTGCTACACTAAGAGGACTGGTCCAAAGAAAATGAGAACTCTACATGGGGTCATGTTTAATTGATTGTATCTTATGCTTGTACCCATTCTCAAAAATAAACTGCAGCTGGAATGAGGTAAAAACACCCATTTACACTGCACACTACTACATTTTGACCAAAAATCCGACGGCCGTCATGTCGGATTTTTGACACTTCCCTGTTGCATGTACGACACTTTGATTTTTTTTTAAGCGTCGGAAACTTGTCGTCAGTTATCCAACACCAGATTAACCATCGGTTAAGCGACACCTAAGTAACCGTCGGTTAAATGTAAAGAGTTGGTTAAGCGACAGATTTTCTTCGACGGTAGTGAAAGTTTTTTAAGAAAATAACCTTCATGCCGTCGGTTAAGTGACAACACGGCCGTCGGATAAGCGACGGATATTAAGAAGAAGCGTTGGAAAAGCGACATCTATAAGCGTTGGATAAGCGACGGATATTAAAATAAGCGTCAGAAGAGTGACAGACAAAACCGTTGGATAAGCGACGGATATTAAGAATAAGCGTCGGAAAAACGACATCTGGAATCATTGCTTAAGCAATGCTTGTGACTGTTTTTTTTTTTAAAATACAAAAGCATGTGCAGTGCAGTATTGGTAATGTTGTTCAAGCATGATACCTATCCAGCTTAATTAACTAGAGCTACTACTTAAGTGATACGGTTGGTACTAGTTACCTTATTCCCTTAATCAGTTACATGACTAATTACCATTGTTACATTCACCTAATCACTTGTTGTAATGCGAGTAAGTCCATTCACAATATTCAGTTAGAAATCAAGGGAAAGTATATTTCACCAACAGTTATTGTCAAACCAAGACTCCTTGTTTTTTATTTCCAGCCTGTGAAGGCAAGGCACTCTTAAAGAGAGGCATCCATCAGTTAAACCTGCAATTCTAAGCTGAAGATTTAGATCATAAACATATTCTTGCAATGTTTCTTGTGTGTTTAACACCAAGAAATCAAAAAAGGGCTTTCATTGCCTACGTAGAACCCCTTGACACCTATGAACATGATTTATTTCAGTCCAACAGTAAAGAATGAAGGCTGCTATCTCTCATAAAATTCCCATGTTATGAAATTGTCTTCTCAAGTGAGTATTTTGCACAAGAAGAAATTTTAGACAGAAATTTAAAAAATTAACCTAGGCCTTAAACAATTGCTGAGCAGGGCCATTTTTTTAACTCGTGCACTTTACTTCAAACATTTTAACACTAACACAAACTAAATTCTTTGAAGAATTCTTCAATTCAGCTAGAATAGCAGCCTATCTTCAGTGTGCTCTGATTTACAATTATCTACAACAACATAATAGAAAAAGTAAAAAGCTTCACAAACTGATATGCCACTCTCAATTCAGCCATAATAGCATGATGTTTGAAGTTTGAACCCTAAAAATACCCAGAACAGACTATGGTTGAGCCTAATACATGGACGATTTAACCTCTTAAGACTCGAAACCATATCAAGGTAAGAACAGAAGACATTTGACCTAATCTTGTAACTATTGATTTTCTCTATAGAGATGTAATGCAGCAAAAACTCCCATTCCTAACTTGGTTCCAGTCTCCTCCCACACAAACAACCATCAGCCAACATTGAACCATGCCCCCTCACTGTATGATGCTCCCGACCTTCTACCCTAATTCGTCTCCTCTACCCCTTCCTCTAGTCATTTCTTCACCCACAACCTTATCCAAAGATCCATCCATACAATTAGTACTGAGTAGAATTAAGCTCAGTGCTCTTTCGTTGAGAGTTTGAAGGTTTTTTATATGAGGCTGGAGCTCTGCAACATTTTAGGTTTTGAGAGTAGATTTTACACATTTCACTAAATTTTCTAGGGTTCCTTCCCTTGTTTTCACTAAATTTGCTGCTTCAAGCAGGTTATGACAAGTCAAAGCAGGAAGAGCTGTTGGGGAAGCTAGGAGCTAGCTTTAAGCTTATAGAGTCTGTACTTGGAACTCTGACAAAGTTTAGAGGAATTTTGAGCAAAGAAAACACAGGGAACCTGAACAAACTTTTTCTGAGCTCCTCGTTGCATGGTTTCCCATCACATTTTCATTATATGCATCAACCAAGTCTTTATTGACTTGCTCTTGTCAATAACAGTTTCGCTGCCAACTTCCAAGCGACCAATTTGTTTTGGATCAATTTCATACTTTTCCAAAAGCAACGTTACTACTGTCAAACTGCAGGCATTCATACGAGGAATCAGCTCATAAAATTATTGGGAAATATCAAACAAGCATGATATAACCTCTATCTTGTGAAAATATTATTCTACTACCATACACAAGTACCATACATAGTAGAAGCACTAGGAGTGCCAAATTTTAACGAATTGTCCCCAATTGTTGGGCAAAACTACTGACCATTCAAATTCTGCTCAACAAGGACTCCAAAGCTTTGCATCTGCAAGAGCTGAAGGCTGTCAAATTTCATGAGAAGCTTCAAACAGAAATATTGTTTATTTGCGTAGGAAACTTCCCGAATCATTCATATACAATCAATATGAAATACTGAGTGTACAACTACAACATTCGTGAAAGGGAACTACTGAAAGCATGAGAAAATGCGCATTAGAAAAATAACTCCATAAAGTGCTCCCAAGGAAAAACTTTGATAGTAACAACTAAAAGAAGAAAAATCGAAAGAAGATGCACCCATAAAAATAAACAATTTCCATTCATTATTTTGCAGCTAGATAATAGCACACAAACCATGCCCTGAAATGAAATTAGAAAAGATAGAGATGAGCTATAAGTCATTCCAAACTTGAATAATACACATGCAAATTGTATGAACACTTAAAATTGAAATATTATTTATGTTGTAAAGTAGAATGTGTGCAAATTGTATCTAGGTATTCATATACATATTAGACTAACCCTAAAAAAAAGATTAAATACAAAACCAGATAATGCCTTCAAGATGAATAATAAGTATATTTTATTTATAGGATAGAAAAATAGTTACACATTTTAACCTTTCCATCTTTTCCACATAAGGATATGATGGATTACCTGGTATCCTTTGACTTTGATTATTTCCTTGATATGATCCACAATATATAAGCCTCCATCCTCACCAAAGTAGCCCATATCTCCAGTATGCATCCAACCTTCCTCATCAATTGTACTTTTAGTTGCACTGGGATTGTTAAAGTATCCTGCAAGTTACATAATTTAACTTAGATATTTTCAAATTTGATGCTTTCAGAATGTCATAATTTTTCAAACATTACACTGGAGTGTCAAGTCAAGTTGTGCCATGGATACAGTGCACATGGTAGGGGTAACTTTAGAGTCCATTAGTGTGACAAGTTCAGCTGTGCAAATTACTTAGGTGCAAGTGCAACACAAAGTCAAGTGCATCTAATGGCGTGGCATACTACAATGGGGTGGATAGACTACTCAGCTATGAAATTGCAGAATGGAAGGGATCTCTTTTCCCACAAACAAGGCAGTCTCATACATCAATATTCTTACATTGGATACAAATTGTACAATTGCGTGACTTCATACCCAATTTAAGAACAATGTATTTCAAATTTACAAAGTGCAAATGTACAAGTCCTTCTACAAACCAACATAAAGAGCAGATAGAAAAAATTTCATTATTCATAAAAATGACCTAGCAAACATAAAACTCCTAAGCAAGTAATAAGTACAAGCAAAAGACACTGCCCATCTATTACTGTTCCAGTATCAATTGGATAATAATCGTAGCATTGCCCAGCCAGTCATTCAAACTACAAACAGGTGACGTATTAACATTGACCCAGAGAAGATTAAAAAATCATTCAAAATTGTACAACATAATCTAGAGCCATTTCACTATGCTATATGCTATATGAACTGTTGTGAAGCAACCCCAATAGTTTATATCCTATGAACTGAACACTGGAAATATGAATTAAGCTAAATGGGCACTTAATTAGAAAATAGTTGTTGAAGCAATGATGAAGGAACAATGGTATTTTCATTAGGCTTCCCCCTTTAGTTTCTCTGTAATGCCAGCAAGTATTTTCACTGATGAAAAGCTTGCTCCAAATCTAGTTTTCTTGGCTGGCGTGAACCATCACCAGCAAAAGTTCAAGAACCATATGGACTGTCGCCTTTTACTTGTTCCATCTCAAACATTCCAGCTCCAAAAGTATATCCTATTGGTACATAGAGGATGCCATGGTGAACCAGCTGTGTTATAGCCGTCAATTTGCATGCTGCTAATGTTGTTAAAATCACATTGGAACCAACAAGTTCAACAAATTCAGAAATTTTGCTATTAATAAATTCTTTATGTACAAATATGGCTCTTTAAAATAGAATAAAAAAGTGTGACACCACAATCACAAGCAATTTAAAGTGGTTTGCTTCCATGTCCAATGTCGCCTATCATTATTGAAGTTTGTTGTTCAGTAAAATGACCAAAAGGGGCATTAAATACAATCCCCATATACAGTCCACAAGCCAAATATGTGAGCAGTATCATATCATTCATGTCCCAAATGGTTGCAAATATATTAAGGCATTGAAATATATTTTTTCAAGCAATGCCACTGAGCGACTGATATCTCGTTTGGGCCAGAGCTTGATATCTCGTTTGTTGATTTCATCAAAAGGACTTACCATGAAGGAAAGATACAGGAAGCAACAACTATATTAAGGGAATTGGAATTAAGGAAAGATACAGGAAGTAGCAGCAACATTCTATAGAGGATGGGAGGTTTGCTTATACTGATGATGCTCTTGTTCTTGTAGCTCGCATTCTTATTATAAGGACATCCACAGGGTCAAAATATCCAAGATGTTTGTGCAAGTCTTCCATCCCTATTTCATTTGGAAGTTATTCTCATGGCTTTTCATTCTTCAAATGCATTTGAAAAAATCATGGGTATTGTCTATTCACACT